>CM018045.1:22873355-23398853 GCA_008638375.1 Nyssa sinensis | reverse complement strand
TACAAGTGTTCAAACTTACGAAACACAATTCATTCCCAGTTTGCGACTTATACAAAACAAAAAGGGAGTTAAGGGACAAAATATTCCCTTTTTGACCGTTTGACCACCCACAATGCCCGGAAAACGTCATTCCACAAAACAATTAGCTCGCACACCTCAATTGTGTATGCTCAAAACTTGCGAAACAAAATTCAGACGCTCGATTTGCAACTTATGCAAAAACAAGGACTTGAGTGCCCAAGCGGAACCCTTTTGAAAGTTTTTTTTTTAGAGGTAAATGTATATTAAAGAAGGAGAAGGGAAACACCAAACTAGAGGACAAACCTCAATATAGACAAGGGAGGGATAAACTTCTACCGACAAAAGGAACCCATCCCAAAGCTAAGAGCTAAACAAATAGAACAAAATAAAACAAAGAACAACAGACAAGAACTAGAAAGATACGACTTGGCAGACCCCAAACATGTTGAAGGAGCTTGTTGGAACTACATGGAGCGATTCCTTTAATGGTGCAATGTCTTTTGCGAATCGTACTCTGAACTTGAGTAATGATGCCTTGGGGGGATTTGTTCTAGTTGGAGAAGACCTAGAGTTCCTTTCCCTCCATAAAACGTAAACCATACAAGCTATGGTGAGCTTCCCAATGGAACGAGCCAACGAAGCCCCCGCATAGGTAATAGAAGCCGATTTTGAAAGTTCAAATGCCTACCATGCCCGGAATAGATCAAACCACAACCAAACTAGCTCACACACCTCTAAAGTTATGATACATGTCCTCAAACTTAGAAAACACAATTCGGATGCCCGCTTCGCAACTTATGCCAAAAAGAGGGGACTCAAGTGCCAAAACAGCCGCTTTTGGCCGTTTGACAGCCGGAAATGCGCGAAAAATGTCACATAATAACCAAACTAGCTCCCACACCTCTCTATAGTTGTAATACAAGTCCTCAAACTTGTGGAACACAATTTTGATTTCGGTTGGCAATTTAAGCCAGAAAGAGGGACTTGAGAATCGAAATGACCTGTTTTGCCCCATTGAACGTCAAAAATGCCCAGATATGGTCAGACCGGTACCAAAACGGCTCACACACCTCAAGACAAATAAAATGCAAGTGTTCAAACTTACAAAACACAATTCATTCCCAGTTTGCAACTTGTGCAAAACAAAAAAGGAGTTAAAGGGCAAAATTGTCCCTTTTTGACCGTTTGAACACCCACAATGCCCGGAAAACGTCAATCCCCAAACAAACTATCTCGCACACCTCAAATGTCTATACTCAAAACTTGAGGAACAAAATTCACACGCTCGATTTGCAACTTATGCAAAAAGAAAGGTCTTAAGTGCCCAAACGGACCCCTTTTGAATGTTTTGTTTCTTTTTAAAGGGAAATGTATATTAAAGAAGAAGAAATAAAACAACAAACAAGAGAACAAACCTCAATAGAGCCAAGGGAGGGAATAACTTCTACCGGCAGATGGAACCCTTCCCGAAAGTAAGTGCTAAACAAGTAACACAAAATAAAACAAACAACAACAGACAAGAACTTGAAAGATACGACTTGGCAGACCCCAAACATGTTGAAGGAGCTTGTTGGAACAAGATGGAGTGATTCCTTTAATGGTGCAAAGTCTTTTGCGAATCGTACTCTGAACTTGAGTAATGATGCCTTGGGGGGATTTGTTCTAGTTGGAGAAGACCTAGAGTTCCTTTCCCTCCATAAAACGTAAACCATACAAGCTATGGTGAGCTTCCCAATGGAACGAGCCAACGAAGCCCCCGCATAGGTAATAGAAGCCAATTTTGAAAGTTCAAACGCCTACCATGCCCGGAAAAGATCAAACCACAACCAAACTAGCTCACACACCTCTAAAGTTATGATATATGTCCTCAAACTTAGAAAACACAATTCGGATGCCCGCTTCGCAACTTATGCCAAAAAGAGGGGACTCAAGTGCCAAAACAGCCGCTTTTGGCCGTTTGACAGCCGGAAATGCGCGAAAAATGTCACATAATAACCAAACTAGCTCCCACACCTCTCTATAGTTGTAATACAAGTCCTCAAACTTGTGGAACACAATTTTGATTTCGGTTGGCAATTTAAGCCAGAAAGAGGGACTTGAGAATCGAAATGACCTGTTTTGCCCCATTGAACGTCAAAAATGCCCAGATATGGTCAGACCGGTACCAAAACGGCTCACACACCTCAAGACAAATAAAATGCAAGTGTTCAAACTTACGAAACACAATTCATTCCCAGTTTGTAACTTATGCAAAACAAAAAAGGAGTTAAAGGGCAAAATTGTCCCTTTTTGACCGTTTGACCACCCACAATGCCCGGAAAACGTCAATCCCCAAACAAACTATCTCGCACACCTCAAATCTCTATATTCAAAACTTGCGGAACCAAATTCACACGCTCGATTTGCAACTTATGCAAAAACAAGGACTTAAGTGCCCAAGCGGAACCCTATTGAAAGTTTTTTTTTGAGAGGTAAATGTATATTAAAGAAGGAGAAAGGAAACACCAAACTAGAGGACAAACCTCAATATAGACAAGGGAGGGATAAACTTCTACCGACAAAAGGAACCCATCCCAAAGCTAAGAGCTAAACAAATAGAACAAAATAAAACAAAGAACAACAGACAAGAACTTGTTAGATACGACTTGGCAGACCCCAAACATGTTGAAGGAGCTTGTTGGAACTACATGGAGCGATTCCTTTAATGGTGCAATGTCTTTTGCGAATCGTACTCTGAACTTGAGTAATGATGCCTTGGCGGGATTGGTTCTAGTTGGAGAAGACCTAGAGTTCCTTTCCCTTCATAAAACATAAACCATACAACCTATGGTGAGCTTCCCATTGGAACGAGCCAACGAAGCCCCCGCATAGGTAATAATAGAAGCCAATTTTGAAAGTTCAAACGTCTACCATGCTCGGAAAAGATCAAACGACAACCAAACTAGCTCACACACCTCTAAAGTTATGATACATGTCCTCAAACTTACAAAACAAAATTCGGATGCCCGCTTTGCAACTTATGCCAAAAAGAGGGAACTCAAGTGCCAAAACAGTCGCTTTTGGCCGTTTGACAGCCGAAAAGGCCCGAAAAGTGTCACATAATAACCAAACTAGCTCCCACACCTCTCTATAGTTGTAATACAAGTCCTCAAACTTGTGGAACCCAATTTTGATTTCGGTTGGCAATTTAAGCTAGAAAGAGGGACTTGAGAATCGAAATGACCTATTTTGCCCCGTTGAACGCCAAAAATGCCCAGAAATGGGCAAACCAGCACCAAAACGTCTCACACACCTCAAGACAAATAAAATACAAGTGTTCAAACTTATGAAACACAATTCATTCCCAGTTTGCAACTTATGCAAAACAAAAAGGGAGTTAAGGGACAAAATTGTCTCTTTTTGACCGCTTGACCACCCACAATGCCCGGAAAACGTCAAACCAAAAACAAACTATCTCCCACACCTCCAATGTGTATACTCAAAACTTGCGGAACAAAATTCACACGCTTGATTTGCAACTTATGCAAAAAGAATGGACTTAAGTGCCAAAACGGACCCCTTTTGAATGTTTTGTTTTTTTTTTAAAGGTAAATGTATATTAAAGAAGAAGAAATAAAACAACAAACAAGAGGACAAACCTCAATAGAGCCAAGGGAGGGAATAACTTCTACCGGCAGATGGAACCCTTCCTGAAACTGAGAGCTAAACAAATCGCACAAAATAAAACAAACAACAATAGACAAGAACTAGAAAGATACGACTTGGCAAACCCCAAACATGTTGAAGGAGCTTGTTGGAACTAGATGGAGTGATTCCTTTAATGGTGTAAAGTCTTTTGCGAATCGTACTCTGAACGTGAGTAATGATGCCTCAGGGGGATTGGTTCAAGTTGGAGCAGACCTAGAGTTCATTTCCCTCCATAAAACGTAAACCATACAAGCTATGGTGAGCTTCCCAATGGAACAAGCCAACGAAGCCCCTGCATAGGTAATAGAAGCCAGTTTTGAAAGTTTAACAGCCCATCATGCTCGAAAAAGGTCAAACCACAACCAAACTAGCTGACACAGCTCTAAAGTTATGATACATGTCTACAAACATACAAAACACAATTCGGATGCCCACTTTCCAACTTACGCCGAAAAGAAGGGACTCAAGTGCCAAAACGGCCGCTTTTGGCCGTTTGACAACCGAAAATGCCCGAAAAATGTCAAATAATAACCAAACTTGCTCCCACACCTCTCTATAGTTGTAATACAAGTCCTCAAACTTGTGGAACACAATTTTGATTTCGGTTGGCAATTTAAGCCAGAAAGAGGGACTTTAGAGAGAAGGGAGAGCTTCTCTCTTTAGGATTTTCCTAATCCTTCTCTTCTCTTGCACAATGCCGTTAATGGCTTCGATTCAATCATTTCGAGATATACTCCGTGATCCCCAAGCTTCATCCGTCACTTCCTCTCCCCCCCATGCAAAGGATCCGAGTCCCATTGATACCAGCTTTTCTATGTCTTCATGCCAGGATATGGGAAAAATCTCTTGTCACAAAAGTTGTTCCGGTCCAGTGGAGTGTGTGCATGGTCACTATGTAAATGATGCTGCCATCAGAGCTAAGGATATGCGTTGGCAGCAACCTTCTCTTGTTATTCAAATGCAGGTCCTGGCCCCCCCTCCAAAGCTCCATTTGAAAACCAACGGCCTGCTCAGAATCCTCCTTCTTTATCCTGGGCAAATGGCGTTGAGCAAGGGGAGTTCATTCCACAAGCTGCTCTTGATCTTGAAAATGATTATGGGGGCTTCTCTTCTGACTGCTCCTTCATGAGAGAGCAAAAAGTTCTCAAACCCAATAGTTCCAACAGCAATGGTGTTCATGGAAGAGGTAACGGACGGCTGCTCCAGGCGGCGCGTGGCTCATCCTCAATATGCAGTGAGATTGGGACAGCAACTCATTCGTCCCAAGCAGCCCACGTGTCAGCCAATGAGACAAGCAGAATGAATCCAACGGCTAGAAATTATGTTATTCCAACTGGTGGGAAAGCTAATACTGATATGCATAGTATATCAATTTCCACTACCGCTGACATTGCCTCCATATCTCAGAATATTACCCATCAGACATATCTCAGTGCTAGACGGACTGATCTAGGTGTCAACGTGTCACCTCTTGAGACAGGGAGATCTGATCCTAAGGCTGGAGATTATGGCTATCATATAGCAGGTGCAGGTAGTGGTGACGTGCAAACAGTCCCTACATCCGCTGACATTGCCCCCTATGCTCAGTCATCCTTTCCCCTTTCGCCACAAGCTGCTACTCCAAATGGAATAGCAGACTCCTCTGCTATTGCCACTACACATAGCCCCCACTATTCCTTGCTAAAAGCTACTGGGCCCACGTCCTGTTCCCCCTCTTTGCCTATTCCTAGTGCCAATATTTTGTCCCACGCAAGTTCAGAGACTTCTGCTAACTCTGACATTGTCCATGTTGAAGCCGTTGCCCCTCTGCACGACGCTGCTAGTTCCCCAGCATTGCAGAGACTGGACTCTCCCGTTGCTAATATAGCGACCATCCCCTCCTGGACTTCCCTTTTCCAAAAACCTGCACCTCTCAAAAAATTTCACTTGGAATTCAAGCCACCTCAAATTGAGGGTGAAAGAATCACTGTCCAGCCTCCCTTGGAAGTTGTTCAAGCCGGTATTTCAGGCTGGGAGAATACCTTGGTAGGTTATTTTCTTAACAAGAAAATGCCATTTCTCTGGATAAAAAAAATGGCGGAAAAGCTCTGGAACAAAGAAGGTTTAAATGAAGTTCTTACCAATGGAAATGGGTTCTTCTTCTTCAAATTCGATTCCTTGCATGCCATTAATTCTATTCTTGAAAGTGGTCACTGGCACTTCTCTGGGCGGCACATTATTCTTCAAAAATGGCACCCTGGCATGACTCTATCCAAGAAGGATGTAGCTAAAATCCCTGTTTGGGTTAAATTCTTCAACATCCCTTATGAGCTCTGGACAGCGCAAGGCCTTAGCTATGTTGCTAGTGCCATTGGGAGACCTCTTTATGCAGATTCCCACACGGAAGATCAGACCAGAATCAGTTATGCGAGAATATGCGTGGAGGTGGATGCTACCAAAGACCTCCCTGATTCTTTTGATATAATGTTAACAAACTCAAAAGTGGAAATTCTTATTGAATATCAATGGCTTCCTTCAATGTGCACTCACTACCGTATATTTGGCCACCGGATTGCCAACTGCCCTTCATTCAAAACAGAAAAGGAGATACCCATCAACCGTCCTACCTTAGCCGCAAGGAAATCCAGCACTAGTGAATGGCGCATTGTCTCTGGCAAAGGTAAATCTATCCTTAGTGATGGAAAAATCCCTGAAGATGCCCACTCTATAGATCCAAATCAGTCAAAATCATGCCCTGAAGGGCTGCGGCCAGAAATGCTGCACCCAGGTCCTTCCAGTGACGGTGTAACTATTGTCCCAAATCATTCCAATACATGTTGCGATGGGTTGCAGCCTGATATGTCGCAGTTAGAATCTCCTAATGTCAGTACAACAGTTGAGAGCCCTGCCCTTAAGCAACTAGTCCCTCACAAGTCTTTTACCAGTTCTGTGTTGGAAATTGCTAATCCTTCGGACCAGTCTCCCCTCCCCTCCCTTAAATTTGATGACCTGGATTTGCTATCCCCCAATGAACCAACTCCCTGTTCTCTTCAAGCGGTCAGCAACCTAGGCGAGATAAGCAGCTCAACCTCTACTGCTTCTCCTGATTCTAACTCCCTTGTGGACAAAATTGCTAGAGTTGACGAAGCTGATATTAGTAGCAGTTTCACCAGAAATCAGCTCAAAAAACAACGACGAAAGAAGAAAGTTCCTAAAACCAAAGGAACAGCAAGTTCCAGCCCCCTCACATTTTCTCAATGAACTTTGCATGTTGGAATATAAAGGGTATGAACAGCCCCTCAAAACAGCGTGAAGTCCGTATGTTTGTTCGTGACCATTCTATTTGTTTTCTTGGTTTAGTTGAGACAAAAATTAAGGAAGCTGCCAAGGATATTACTGCTAATTCCCTCATCCCTAGATGGTCCTTTTTGCACAATTATTCCCATTCAGCTTCGGGTCGGATTTGGATTGGCTGGAACAATGCTATGCTGCAGATTAACTCCTTGTGTGCTACCAGTCATGCCATTCATTGTAACATTACAATTCGAGACACCAAATCCCCCATGCTCATTTCAGTTATTTATGGCTCTAACTCCTCTCTCCAAAGAAATGATTTATGGCGTGACATCCATCTCCAAGCAGCTATCTCCAAGGGTCTCCCCTGGCTTATTTTGGGCGACTTCAATGCTATTCGTTTTCCCTATGAAAGAAGAGGAGGCAATTGCGATTGGCCCCCTGTTATGAATGACTGTAACACTTGTTTTTTGAATGCTGAGCTTGAGGATCTGAGATTTTCTGGGCGTTTTTTTTTTACATGGTCTAACGGTCAAGCTGCCCCCCACACAATCCACAGGAAGATTGATAGAGCTTTAGTCAACCAGGACTGGCTATCTGCTCTTCCTTCTGCTGAAGCTGAATTCCTCCCTCCTGGCCTCTCTGACCACTCCCCTATTATTGTCAGATCTGGCATAGCTTTCAAGAAGAGCAAAATTCCCTTCAAATTTTTCAATTTTTGGGCCGATTATGATGATTTCCTCCCTACTGTTGAGCAAGCCTGGCGCACTAACTTTCAAGGTACTGCCATGTTTATCTGTTGCCAAAAGCTTAAGAAGGTGAAATATGCTCTTAAGGATTTCAATCAGCAAAGATTCAAGAACATCACCTCCCATGTCCAAGAAGCCCGTAACAAGCTCTATGACATCCAATCTCTCCTTGAGAGTGATCCCGGGAATGAGAGTCTCCCTCTGGAGGAAAAGGAAGCTCATCACATTTTTCATTCCCTTCTTAGCAGTGAGGAAAGTCTAGCTAAGCAAAAATCCCGTATTCAATGGCTTTCTGAAGGGGACCAAAACACCTCCTTTTTCTTCAAATCTGTGAATAACAGGAGGAACCGCAATAAGATCCTTAGCCTCCTTGATGCAAACAGTCGCAGAATTGATGACATAAAAGAGGTCAAATCCACCATTGTTGATTTTTACCATGATCTCCTTGGAACTCATAGTCCCATTCTCTACCCAAGTAAGCAAGCTCTTGCAAACTTTATCCCTAAGCGCCTTCATTCTGATTTCTTTAATGTCCTTCAATCCCCTGTCTCTGAGCAAGAAATCCAAGATGCTCTATTTAGCCTTCCCCCTAACAAAGCCCCTGGGCCCGACGGCTTTAATAGCTTCTTTTTTCAAAAATCTTGGAATATCATTAAACCTGAGGTTATTGCAGCTATCTCTGAATTTTTTTCCTCTAAATCCATCCTTAAAGAGATGAATGCCACAGCTATCGCCCTTGTCCCCAAAGTCCCTAACCCCTCATTTGTCCATGATTTTCGGCCTATATCTTGCTGTAACACCCTTTACAAAACCATTTCCAAAATTCTGGCCAACCGTCTCAAGAAAGTTCTTCCTAGCCTCATTGATCCTTCTCAATCTGCTTTTATTCAAGGCAGGAATATCAGTGACAACATCCTTCTGGCCCAATAGCTTATGCATAATTACCACAAGGACGCTGGTTCTCCTCGTTGCACTCTGAAAGTTGACCTTAAGAAAGCATTTGATTCAGTGCGGTGGGAATTCATTACTGACACTTTGAGCATAATGGGATTTCCCTAGCTTTTTATTGACTGGATTTTTTGCTGCATCTCTACTCCTCGTTTCTCAGTTGTCATTAATGGCGAGTTGGAAGGTTATTTTCCCGGGGCTAAGGGATTAAGGCAAGGAGACCCTCTTTCCCCCTATCTCTTTGTGATTGCAATGGATGTCCTCTCTTTGATTCTCCATCAAATGTCGGCTGGATCTCAGTTTAAGTACCATTGGCGATGCCATAAGTCCAAGCTGACCCATCTTTGTTTTGCTGACGACATCATGCTCTTCTGTCATGGGGATCTTGCCTCTGCCTCTATCCTTAAGCAAGGGCTTGACACTTTTGCCTCCTTCTCTAGCCTTCTGCACAATGCTTCCAAAAGCAACATTTTCCTTTCAGGTGTGGATTCCAACCTCAAACAGCTCATTGTTGCTCAAGTCGGTTTTCCTGAAGGCTCCCTTCCTATCCGTTACCTTGGAGTGCCTTTGATTTCTACCAACCTGAAAGCCCAGGATTGCAAATCTTAAGTAGATCGCATTATTGGTAAGATCACTCATTGGGCCACAAAATCTCTTTCCTATGCAGGTCGTGTTCAGCTGATCAGGTCTGTCCTTTTTAGCATTCAAGTTTTCTGGTCTTCTCACTTCATTCTCCCTAAAAAGTTGGTAAATCAGATTGAGCAAGCCATGAGATCTTTTCTCTGGAGTGGCAACCATCTCATATTTTTTGGTTCCAAAGTTGCATGGGAGGATGTTTCTTGCCCTAAAAATGAAGGGGGTCATGGTATTAAGAGGCTTGTTGATTGGAACCTAGCTGCTTTGGGGAAACTCATATGGGCTCTATTTCAACATCCCTCTAAATCCCTTTGGGTTCAGTGGATTCGCAGCAACCTTCTTAAAGGCAAAAGCTTCTGGGAAATCAAATGTCCCCAATCTTGCTCGTGGGCATGGAGGAAAATGATCAAATTTCGCCCGTTATTCAAACCATACATCAAAATTGTCATTGGTAATGGGTGTTTTGCCTCTCTTTGGTTTGACTATTGGCTCACTACTGTCCCCATCTATGATAATATGGGAGAAAGAGTTATATATGATTCGGGTCTTGGTAGAAAAGCTACAGTGAGTAACATTATTCTTGGAAATCATTAGAACTGGCCCATTGCTAATTCTCCCCACCTGCTGTACCTTAAGAATGGTATGCCTCCTAATCTTCTCCCATCCCCCCTCCTTGATGATAAAGCTTTTTGGTTACCCTCCCCAAATGGGGTCTTCTCCATCAACTCTGCCTGGGATTCCCTGCGTGGCCGTAACCCCCAGGTAAATTGGTGGAAGCTTGTTTGGTACCCTAAAGCTATCCCCCGTGCAGGGTTCATCCTTTGGATGGCCATCCGCCACAGGTTAAGGACCAAGGACCGTCTTTTCTTTTCTAATCTTGGTCATGACCCCAAGTGCCTATTCTGTTTAAGAGAAAATGAGAGCCACAACCACCTCTTCTTTTCTTCTTCCTTCACTTCCAACATATGGTCCCATTTGCTCTCTAAAAGTGGATTTCAAAGCCCAAATGGGGACTGGCATCAGACTGTTCTTTGGGCTTCCAATTCTTTCAAAGGCAAGTCCTTTTCCTCCATTTTAGGCCGGCTCACTCTTGCTTGTACAATTTACAACATTTGGCGTGAAAGGAATAGCAAATTGTTCACCAAGATCGAGAAAAACTCAAAGGCCATCATAGCTCAAACTCAGGACATGATCCGTGGCAGGCTCACATCTTCTAGAGGGATTCAGGACTCTCTCTTCAAAAGAGATCTCCAGTGTACTTGGTCTTTACCTTGTAGTATTTTTAATATGTAATATTTCTCAGCATGGGCCATGAGCTCTAGTTTTCTTGTTTTTCCTTTTTGCTTGTCTGAGGGTATGCCCTCTTGTTTTTGTATTATTTCTGTTTAGTCTTGGTTTATTTCCTGCTTGGGGTCGAGAGTTCTTCTGCCTGTAGTAGTTCTCCTTCCCTTTAGCTTGTTCGAGGGTATGCCCTCTTGATCTTGTATTTATTTTTCTTCTTTTATATATCTTTTACTTCTAAAAAAAAAAGAGAATCGAAACGACCTGTTTTGCCACGTTGAACGCCAAAAATGCCCAGAAATGGGCAAACCAGCACTGAAACGGCTCACACAGCTCAAGACAAATAAAATACGAGTGTTCAAACTTACGAAACACAATTCATTCCCAGTTTGCAACTTATGCAAAACAAAAGAGGAGTTAAGGGACAAAATTGTCCCTTTTTGACCGTTTGACCACCCACAATGCCCGGAAAACATCAATCCACAAACAAACTATCTCGCACACCTGAAATGTTGAACCTCAAAACTTGCGGAACAAAATTCACACGCTCGATTTGCAACTTATGAAAAAACAAGGACTTAAGTGCCCAAACGGAACGCTTTCGAAAGTTTCTTTTTGAAAGGTAAATGTATATTAAAGAATGAGAAAGGAAACAACAAACTAGTGGACAAACCTCAATATAGCCAAGGGGGGGAAAAACTTCTACTGGCAAAAGGAACCCATCTCGAACCTAAGAGCTGAACAAATAGAACAAAATAAAACAAATAACAACAGACAAAAACTAGAAAGATACGACTTGGCAGACCCCAAACATGTTGAAGGAGCTTGTTGGAACTAGATGGAGTGATTCCGTTAATGGTGCAATGTCTTTTGCGAATCGTACTCTCAACTTGAGTAATGATGCCTTGGGGGGATCGGTTCTAGTTGGAGCAGACCTAGAGTTCCTTTCCCTCCATAAAACGTAAACCGTACAAGCTATGGTGAGCATCCCAATGGAACGAGCCAATGAAGCCCCTGCATTGGTAATAGAAGCCAATTTTGAAAGTTTAAACGCCTACCATGGCCGGAAAAGATCAAACCACAACCAAACCAGCTCACACACCTCTAAAGTTATGATACATGTCCTCAGAATACAAAAAAAAATTCGGATGCCCGCTTTGAACCTTATGCCAAAAAGAGGGGACTCAAGTGCCAAAACAGCCGCTTCTGGCCGTTTGACAGCCGAAAAACCCCGAAAAATGTCACATAATAACCAAACTAGCTCCCACACCTCTCTATAGTTGTAAGACAAGTCCTCAAACTTGTGGAACACAATTTTGATTTCGGTTGGCAATTTAAGCCAGAAAGAGGGACTTGAGAATTTAAACGACCTGTTTCGCCCCGTTGAACGCCAAAAATGCACAGATATGGTCAGACCAGCACCAAAACGGCTCACACACCTCAAGACAAATAAAATACAAGTGCTCAAACTTACGAAACACAATTCATTCCCAGTTTGCAACTTATGCAAAACAAAAAAGGAGTTAAGGGACAAAATTGACCCTTTTTGACCGTTTGACCACCCACAATGCCCGAAAAACGTCAATCCACAAACAATCTCGCACACCTCAAATGTGTAAACTCAAAACTTGCGGAACAAAATTCATACGCTCGATTTGAAACTTATGCAAAAAAAAAGGACTTAAGTGCCCAAACGGACCCCTTTTGAATGTTTTGTTTTGTTTTAAAGGTAAATGTATAATAAAGAAGAAGAAATAAAACAACAAACAAGAGGACAAACCTCAATAGAGCCAAGGGAGGGAATAACTTCTACTGGCAGATGGATCCCTTACCGAAACTAAGAGCTAAACAAATAGCGCAAAATAAAACAAACAACAACAGAGAAAAACTAGAAAGATACAACTTGGCAGACACCAAACATGTTGAAGGACCTTGTTGGAACTAGATGGAGTGATTCCTTTAATGGTGCAAAGTCTTTTACGAATCGTACTCTCAACTTGAGTAATGATGCCTTGGGGGGATTGGTTCTAGTTGGAGAAGGCCTAGAGTTCCTTTCCCTCCATAAAACGTAAACCATACAAGCTATGGTGAGCTTCCCAATGGAACGAGCCAACGAAGCCCCCGCATAGGTAATAGAAGCCAGTTTTGAAAGTTTAACAGCCCACCATGCCCGGAAAAGGTCAAACCACAACCAAACTAGCACACACAGCTCTAAAGTTATGATACATGTCTAAAAACTTAGAAAACACAATTCGGATGCCCACTTTTCAGTTTACGCCAAAAAGAAGGGACTCAAGTGCCAAAACGGCCGCTTTGGGCCGGTTGACATCCGAAAATGCCCGAAAAATGTCACATAATAACCAAACTAGCTCCCACACATCTCTACAGTCGTAATACTAGTCCTCAAACTTGTGGAACACAATTTTGATTTCAGTTGGCAATTTAAGCCAGAAAGAGGGACTTGAGAATCGAAATGACCGGTTTTGCCGCGTTAAACGCCAAAAATGCCTAGAAATGGTCAGACCAGCACCAAAACGGCTCACACACCTCAAGACAAATAAAATACAAGTGTTCAAACTTACGAAACACAATTCATTCCTAGTTTGCAACTTATGAAAAGCAAAAAAGGAGTTAAGGGACAAAATTGTCCCTTTTTGACCGTTTGACCACCCACAATGCCCGAAAAACGTCAATCCACAAACAAACTAGCTCGCACACCTGAAATGTTGAACCTCAAAACTTGTGGACCAAAATTCACATGCTCGATTTGCAACTTATGGAAAAACAAGGACTTAAATGCCCAAACAGAACCCTTTTGAAAATTTCTTTTTGAAAGGTAAACGTATATTAAAGAAGGAGAAAGGAAAGAACACACTAGAGGACAAACCTCAATAGAGCCAAGGGAGGGAATAACTTCTACCGGCAGATGGAACCCTTCCCGAAATTAAGAGCTAAACAAATAGTGCAAAATAAAACAAACAACAACAGACAAGAACAAGAAAGATACGACTTGGCAGACCCCAAACATGTTGAAGGAGCTTGTTGGAAGTAGATGGAGTGATTCCTTTAGTTGTGCAATTTCTTTTGCGAATCGTACTCTGAACTTGAGTAATGATGCCTTGGGGGGATTGGTTCTAGTTGGAGAAGACCTAGAGTTCCTTTCCCTCCATAAAACGTAAACCATACTTGCTATGGTGACCTTCCCAATGGAACGAGCCAACGAAGCCCCCGCATTGGTAATAGAAGCCAGTTTTGAAACTTTAATAGCCCACCATGCCCGGAAAAGGTCAAACCACAACCAAACTAGCTGACACAGCTCTAAAGTTATGATACATGTCTACAAACTTACAAAACACAATTCGGATGCCCACTTTCCAACTTACGCCAAAAAGAAGGGACTCAAGTGCCAAAACGGCCGCATTTGGCCGTTTGACAGCGCAGAATGCCCGAAAAATGTCAAATAATAACCAAACTTGCTCCCACACCTCTCTATAGCTGTAATACAAGTCCTCAAACTTGTGGAACTCAATTTTGATTTCGGTTGGCAATTTAAGCCAAAACGAGGGACTTGAGAATGGAAACGACCTGTTTTCTCCTGTTGAATGCCAAAAATGCCTAGACATGGTCAAACCAGCACCGAAACGGCTCACACAGCTCAAGACAAATAAAATACAAGTTTTCAAACTTACGAAACACAATTCATTCCTAGTTTGTAACTTATGCAAAACAGAAACGGAATTAAGTGACAAAATTATCCCTTTTCGACCGTTTGACCAACCATAATGCCCGGAATATGTCAATCCACAAACAAACTAGCTCGCACACCTGAAATGTTGAACCTCAAAACTTGTGGAACAAAATTCACACGCTCGATTTGCAACTTATGCAAAAACAAGGACTGAAGTGCCCAAACGGAACCCTTTTGAAAGTTTCCTTTTGAAAGGTAAACGTATATTAAAGAAGGAGAAAGGAAACAACAAACCAGAGGACAAACCTCAATATAGCCAAGGGAGGGAAAAACTTCTACCGGCAAAAGGAACCCATCCTGAAGCTAAGAGCTGAAAAAATAGAACAAAATTAAACAAATAACAACTGAGAAAAACTAGAAAGATACGACTTGGTAGACCCCAAACATATTGAAGGAGCTTGTTGGAACTAGATGGAGTGATTCCTTTAATGGTGCAATGTCTTTGGCGAATCGTACTCCAAACTTGAGTAATGATGCCTTGGGGGCATTGGTTCTAGTTGGAGAAGACCTAGAGTTCCTTTCCCTCCATAAAACATAAACCGTACAAGCTATGGTGAGCTTCCCAATGGAAAGAGCCAATGAAGCCCCCGTATAGGTAATAGAAGCCAATTTTGACAGTTTAAATGCCTACCACGCCCGGAAAAGATCAAACCACAACCAAAATAGCTCACACACCTCTAAAGTTATGATACATGTCCTCAAAACACAATTCGGATGCCCGCTTTGCAACTTATGCCAAAAAGAAGGGACTCAAGTGCCAAAACGGCCGCTTTTGGCCGTTTGACAGCGCAAAATGCCCGAAAAATGTCAAATAATAACCAACCTAGCTCCCACACCTCTCTATAGCTGTAATACAAGTCCTCAAACTTGTTGAAGTCAATTTTGATTTCGGTTGGCAATTTAAGCCAAAACGAGGGACTTGAGAATGGAAACGACCTGTTTGGTCCTGTTGAATGCCAAAAATGCCTAGAAATGGTCAAACCAGCACCGAAACGGCTCACACAGCTCAAGACAAATAAAATACAAGTTTTCAAACTTACAAAACACAATTCATTCCTAGTTTGTAACTTATGCAAAACAGAAACGAAATTAAGTGACAAAATTATCCCTTTTCGACCGTTTGACCACCCGTAATGCCCGGAATATGTCAATCCACAAACAAACAAGCTCGCAGACGTGAATGGTTGAACCCCAAAACTTGTGGAACAAAATTCACATGCACGATTTGCGACTTATGCAAAAACAAGGACTGAAGTGCCCTAACGGAACCCTTTTGAAAGTTTCTTTTTGAAAGGTAAACGTATATTAAAGACGGAGAAAGGAAACAACAAACCAGAGGACAAACTTCAATATTGCCAAGGGAGGGAAAAACTTCTACCAGCAAAAGGAACCCATCCAGAAGCTAAGAGCTGAACAAATAGAACAAAATAAAACAAATAACAACTGAGAAAAACGAGAAAGATACGACTTGGCAGACCCCAAACATATTGAAGGAGCTTGTTGGAACTAGATGGAGTGATTCCTTTAATGGTGCAAAGTCTTTTGCGAATCGTACTCTAAACTTGGGTAATGATGCCTTGGGGGGATTGGTTCTAGTTGGAGAAGACCTAGAGTTCCTTTCCCTCCATAAAACATAAACCGTACAAGCTATGGTGAGCTTCCCAATGGAATAAGCCAATGAAGCCCCCGCATAGGTAATAGAAGCCAATTTTGAAAGTTTAAACACCTACCATGCCCGGAAAAGATCAAACCACAACCAAACTAGCTCACACACCTCTAAAGTTATGATACATGTCCTCAAACTTACAAAACACAATTCGGATGCCCGCTTTGCAACTTATGCCAAAAAAAAGGGACTCAAGTGCCAAAACGGCCGCTTTTGGCCGTTTGACAGCGCAAAATGCCCGAAAAATGTCAAATAATAACCAAACTAGCTCCCACACCTCTCTATAGCTGTAATACAAGTCCTCAAACTTGTGGAACTCAATTTTGATTTTGGTTGGCAATTTAAGCCAAAACGAGGGACTTGAGAATCGAAACGACCTGTTTTGTCCTGTTGAATGCCAAAAATGCCCAGAAATGGTCAGACCAGCACCGAAACGGCTCACACAGCTCAAGACAAATAAAATACAAGTTTTCAAACTTACAAAACACAATTCATTCCTAGTTTGTAACTTATGCAAAACAAAAACGGAATTAAGTGACAAAATTATCCCTTTTCGACCATTTGACCACCCGTAATGCCCGGAATATGTCAATCCACAAACAAACTAGCTCGTACACCTGAAATGTTGAACCTCAAAACTTGTGGAACGAAATTCAGACGCTCGATTTGCAACTTATGCAAAAACAAGGACTGAAGTGCCCAAACGGAACCCTTTTGAAAGTTTCTTTTTGAAAGGTAAACGTATATTAAAGACGGAGAAAGGCAACATCAAACTAAAGGACAAACCTCAATATAGCCAAGGGAGGGAAAAACTTCTACCGGCAAAAGGAACCCAACCCGAGGCTAAGAGCTGAACAAATAGAACAAAATAAAACAAAGAACAACTGAGAAAAACTAGAAAGATACGACTTGGCAGACCCCAAACATATTGAAGGAGCTTGTTGGAACTAGATGGAGTGATTCCTTCAATGGTGCAATGTCTTTTGCGAATCGTACTCTAAAGTTGAGTAATGATACCTTGGGGGGGTTGGTTCTAGTAGGAGAAGACCTAGAGTTCCTTTCCCTCCATAAAACATAAACCGTACAAGCTATGGTGAGCTTCCCAATGGAACGAGCCAATGAAGCCCCCGCATAGGTAATAGAAGCCAATTTTGAAAGTTTAAACGCCTACCATGCCCGGAAAAGATCAAACCACAACCAAACTAGCTCACACACCTCTAAAGTTATGATACATGTCCTCAAACTTACAAAACACAATTCTGATGCCCGCTTTGCAACTTATGCCAAAAAGAAGGGACTCAAGTGCCAAAACGGCCGCTTTTGGCCGTTTGACAGCGCCAAATGCCCAAAAAATTTCAAATAATAACCGAACTAGCTCCCACATCTCTCTATAGCTGTAATACAAGTCGTCAAACTTGTGGAACTCAATTTTGATTTCGGTTGGCAATTTATGCCAAAACGAGGGACTTGAGAATCGAAACGACCTGTTTTGTCCTGTTGAATGCCAAAAATGCCCAAAAATGGTCAGACCAGCACCGAAACGGCTCACACACCTCAAGACAAATAAAATACAAGTGTTCAAACTTACGAAACACAATTCATTCCCAGTTTGCAACTTATGCAGAACAAAAAGGGAGTTAAGGGACAAAATATTCCCATTTTTTCCGTTTGACCACCACAATGCCCGGAAAACGTCAATCCACAAACAAACTAGCTCGCACACCTCAAATGTGTATACTCAAAACTTGCGGAACAAAATTCACACGCTCGATTTGCAACTTATGCAAAAACAAGGACTTAAGAGCCCAAGCGGAAACCTTTTGAAAGTTTTTTTTTGAGAGGTAAATGTATATTAAAGAAGAAGAAAGGAAACACCAAACTAGAGGACAAACCTCAATATAGACAAGGGAGGGAAAAACTTCTACCGACAAAAGGAACCCATCCCGACGCTAAGAGCTAAACAAATAGAACAAAATAAAACAAAGAACAACAGACAAGAACTAGAAAGATACGACTTGGCAGACCCCAAACATGTTGAAGGAGCTTGTTGGAACTAGATGGAGTGATTCCTTTAATGGTGGAATGTCTTTTGCGAATCGTACTCTGAACTTGAGTAATGATGCCTTGGGGGGATTGGTTCTAGTTGGAGAAGACCTAGAGTTCTTTTCCCGCCATAAAACATAAATCATACAAGCTATGGTGAGCTGCCCAATGGAACGAGCCAATGAAGCCCCCGCATAGGTAATAGAAGCCAATTTTGAAAGTTTAAACGCCTACCACGCCCGAAAAAGATCAAACCACAACCAAACAAGCTCACACAGCTCTAAAGTTATGATACATGTCCTCAAACTTTCAAAATACAATTCGGATGCCCGCTTTGCAACTTATGCCAAAAAAAGGGGACCCAAGTGCCAAAACAGCCGCTTTTGGCCGTTTGACAGCCAAAAATGCCCGAAAAAAGTCACATAATAACCAAACTAGCTCCCAAACCTCTCTATAGTTGTAATACAAGTCCTCAAACTTGTGGAACACAATTTTGATATCTGTTGGCAATTTAAGCCAGAAAGAGGGACTTGAGAATTGAAACGACCTGTTTTGCCCCGTTGAACGCCAAAAATGCCCAGATATGGTCAGACCAGCACCAAAACGGCTCACACACCTCAAGACAAATAAAATACAAGTGTTCAAACTTACGAAACATAATTCATTCCGAGTTTGCAACTTATGCAAAACAAAAAAGGAGTTAAGGTACAAAATTGTCCCTTTCTGACCGTTTGACCACCCACAATGCCCGGAAAACGTCAATCCACAAACAAACTATCTCGCACACCTCAAATGTGTAAACTAAAAACTTGCGGAACTAAATTCATACGCTCGATTTGAAACTTATGCAAAAAGAAAGGACTTAAGTGCCCAAATGGACCCCTTTTGAATGTTTTGTTTTGTTTTAAAGGTAAATTTATATTAAAGAAGAAGAAATAAAACAACAAACAAGGGGACAAACCTCAATAGAGCAATGGGAGGGAATAACTTCTCCCGGCGGATGGAACCCTTCTCGAAACTAAGAGCTAAACAAATAGCGCAAACCAAAACACACAACAACAGGCAAGAACTAGAAAGATACGACTTGGCAGACCCCAAACATGTTGAAGGAGCTTGTTGGAAGTAGATGGAGTGATTCCTTTAGTTGTGCAATTTCTTTTGCGAAACGTACTCTGAACTTGAGTAATGATGCCTTGGGGGGATTGGTTCTAGTTGGAGAAGACCTAGACTTCCTTTCCCTCCATAAAACGTAAACCATACACGCTATGGTGAGCTTCCCAATGGAACGAGCCAACGAAGCCCCCGCATTGGTAATAGAAGCCAGTTTTGAAACTTTAATAGCCCACCATGCCCGGAAAAGGTCAAACCACAACCAAACTAGCTCACACAGCTCTAAAGTTTTGATACATGTCTACAAACTTACAAAACACAATTCGGATGCCCACTTTCCAACTTACGCCAAAAAGTGGGGTGGATGGAGGCCATTAGGTCTCATCCCACATCGCCTGGGGAAGGAAGAGGGAAGGTATGCATATGTGCGGACGGATGTCTAGCTGGCATGACGCGTTTTGGGTTAAGCCCAAGAACAAACCCGTGCGGGCTACGGCCCAAAGCGGACAATATCATGACCAGTGGAACCGGGCCGTTACAGTGGTATCAGAGCGCACCCCAGCCGGAAGTGTGCCTGTGAAGGCCCTTCGACGAGGACGTCGAGCCTTGTGAGGGGTGGAAGGAGGGTTGCAACCCTTGAGTGGTTGAAAGCTCTCATCCCACATCGCCTGGGGAAGGGAAAGCGGGGGTATTCATAAGTGCGGACGGATGTCTAGCTGGCATGACGCGTTTTGGGTTAAGCCCAAGAACAAACCCGTGCGGGCTACGACCCAAAGCGGACAATATCATGACCAGTGGAACCGGGCCGTTACAGTGGTATCAGAGCCTGACCCAGCCGGAACGTGTGCCCGTGAAGGGGGCCTTTCGACGAGGACGTCGAGCCTCGTGAGGGGTGGATGGAGGCCATTAGGTCTCATCCCACATCGCCTGGGGAAGGAAGGGGGAAGGTATGCATATGTGCAGACGGATGTCTAGCTGGCATGACGCGTCTTGGGTTAAGCCCAAGAACAAACCCGTGCGGGCTACGGCCCAAAGCGGACAATATCATCACCAGTGGAACCGGGCCGTTACAATAGCCAAGGGAGGGAAAAACTTCTACCGGCAAAAGGAACCCATCCCGAAGCTAAGAGCTGAACAAATAGAACAAAATAAAACAAATAACAACAGAGAAAAACTAGAAAGATACGACTTGGCAGACCCCAAACATGTTAAAGGAGCTTGTTGGAACTTGGTGGAGTGATTCCTTTAATGGTGCAATGTCTTTTGTGAATCGTACCCTAAACTTGAGTAATGATG
This sequence comes from Nyssa sinensis, assembly GCA_008638375.1. Lineage (NCBI taxonomy): Eukaryota > Viridiplantae > Streptophyta > Magnoliopsida > Cornales > Nyssaceae > Nyssa > Nyssa sinensis. Next base: position 23,378,395 of record CM018045.1, on the reverse strand, counting down.
CCTTGGGGGGATTGGTTCTAGTTGGAGAAGACCTAGAGTTCCTTTCCCTCTATAAAACGTAAACCGTACAAGCTATGGTGAGCTTCCCAATAGAACGAGCCAACGAAGCCCCCGTATTGGTAATAGAAGCCAATTTTGAAAGTTTGAACGCCTACCACGCCCGGAAAAGATCAAACCACAACCAAACTAGCTCACACACCCCTAAAGTTATGATACAGGTCCTCAAACTTAGAAAACACAATTCGGATGCCCGCTTTGCAACTTATGCCAAAAAGACGGGACTCTAGTGACAAAACAGCCACTTTTGGCCGTTCGACAGCCGAAAATGCCCAAAAAATGTCACATAATAACCAAACTAGCTCTCACACCTCTCTATAGTTGTAATACAAGTCCTCAAACTTGTGGAACACAATTTTGATTTCGGTTGGCAATTTAAGCCAGAAAGAGGGAGTTGAGAATCGAAACAACCTGTTTTGCCCCGTTGAACGCCAAAAATGCCCAGAAATGGCAAACCAGAACCAAAACGGCTCACACACCTCAAGAAAAATAAAATACAAATGTTCAAACTTACGAAACATAATTCATTCCCAGTTTGCAACTTATGCAAAACAAAAAGGGAGTTAAGGGACAAAATTGTCCCTTTTTGACCGCTTGACCACCCACAATGCCCGGAAAACGTCAATCCACAAACAAACTATCTCGCACACCTGAAATCTTGAACCTCAAAACTTGTGGAACAAAATTCACACGCTCGATTTGCAACTTATGAAAAAACAAGGACTTAAGTGCCCGAACGGAACCCTTTTGAAAGTTTCTTTTTGAAAGGTAAATGTCTATTAAAGAGGGAGAAAGGAAACAACATACTAGAGGACAAACCTCAATATAGCTAAGGGAGGGAAAAACTTCTACCGGCAAAAGGAACCCATCCCGAAGCTAAGAGCTGAACAAATAGAACAAAATAAAACAAATAACAACAGAGAAAAACTAGAAAGAGACGACTCGGCAGGCCCCAAACATGTTGAAGGAGCTTGTTGGAACTAGATGGAGTGATTCCTTTAATGGTGCAAAGTCTTTTGCGAATCGTACTCTCAACTTGAGTAACGATGCCCCGGGGGGATTGGTTCTATTTGGAGAAGGCCTAGAGTTCCTTTCCCTCCGAAAAACGTAAACCATACAAGCTATGGTGAGCTTCCCAATGGAACGAGCCACCGAAGCCCCCGCATAGGTAATAGAAGCCAGTTGGGAAAGTTTAATAGCCCACCATGCCCGGAAAAGGTCAAACCACAGCCAAACTAGCTCACACAGCCCTAAAGTTATGATACATGTCTACAAACTTACAAAACACAATTCGGATGCCCACTTTCCAACTTATGCCAAAAAGAAGGGACTCAAGTGCCAAAACGGCCGCTTTTGGCCGTTTGACAGCCCAAAATGCCCGAAAAATGTCACATAATAACCAAACTAGCTCCCACACCTCTCTATAGCTGTAATACAAGTCCTTAAACTTGTGGAACACAATTTTGATTTGGGTTGGCAATTTAAGTCAGAAAGAGGGACTTGAGAATCGAAACGACCTATTTTGCCCCGTCGAATGCCAAAAATGCCCAGAAATGGGCAAACCAGCACCGAAACGGCTCACACGCCGCAAGACAAATAAAATACAAGTGTTCGAACCTACGAAACACAATTCATTCCCAGTTTCCAACTTATGCAAAACAAAAAAGGAGTTAAAGGACAAAATTGTCCCTTTTTGACCGTTTGACCACCCACAATGCCCGGAAAACGTCAATCCACAAACAAACTATCTCGCACACCTCAAATGTGTAAACTCAAAACTTGCGGATCAAAATTCATACGCTCGATTTGAAACTTATGCAAAAAGAAAGGACTTAAGTGCCCAAATGGACCCCTTTTGAATGTTTTGTTTTGTTTTAAAGGTAAATTTATATTAAAGAAGAAGAAATAAAACAACAAACAAGAGGACAAACCTCAATAGAGCGAAGGGAGGGAATAACTTCTACCGGCGGAAGGAACCCTTCCCGAAACTAAGAGCTAAACAAATAGCGCAAAACAAAACAAACAACAACAGACAAGAACTAGAAAGATACAACTTGGCAGACCCCAAACATGTTGAAGGAGCTTGTTGGAACTAGATGGAGTGATTCCTTTAGTTGTGCAATTTCTTTTGCGAATCGTACTCTGAACTTGAGTAATGATGCCTTGGGGGGATTTGTTATAGTTGGAGAAGACCTAGAGTTCCTTTCCCTCCATAAAACGTAAACCATACATGCTATGGTGAGCTTCCCAATGGAACGAGCCAACGAAGCCCCCGCATTGGTAATAGAAGCCAGTTTTGAAACTTTAATAGCCCACCATGCCCGGAAAAGGTCAAACCACAACCAAACTAGCTCACACAACTCTAAGGTTTTGATACATGTCTACAAACTTACAAAACACAATTCGGATGCCCACTTTCCAACTTACGCCAAAAAGAAGGGACTCAAGTGCCAAAACGGCTGCTTTTGGCCGTTTGACAGCAAAAAATGCTCGAAAAATGTCAAATAATAACCAAACTAGCTCCCACACCTCTCAATAGCTGTAATACAAGTCCTCAAACTTGTGGAACACAATTTTTATTTCGGTTGGCAATTTAAGCCAAAACGAGGAACTTGAGAATCGAAACGACCTGTTTTGCCCCGTTGAACACCAAAATTGCCCAGATATGGTCAGACCAGCACCAAAACGGCTCACACACCTCAAGACAAATAAAATACAAGTGTTCAAACTTACGAAACACAATTCATTCCTAGTTTGCAACTTATGCAAAGCAAAAAATGAGTTAAGGGACAAAATTGTCCCTTTTTGACCGTTTGACCACCCACAATGCCCGGAAAACGTCAATCCACAAACAAACTATCTCGTACACCTGAAATGTTGAGCCTCAAAACTTGCGGACCAAAATTCACATGCTCGATTTGCAACTTATGGAAAAACAAGGACTTAAATGCCCAAACAGAACCCTTTTGAAAATTTCTTTTTGAAAGGTAAACGTATATTAAAGAAGGAGAAAGGAAACAACAACCTAGAGGACAAACCTCAATAGAGCGAAGGGAGGGAATAACTTCTATCGGCAGATGGAACCCTTCCCGAAACTAAGAGCTAAACAAATAGCGCAAAATAAAACAAACAACAACAGACAAGAACTAGAAAGATATGACTTGGCAGACCCCAAACATGTTGAAGGAGCTTGTTGGAACTAGATGGAGTGATTCCTTTAGTTGTGTAATTTCTTTTGCGAATCGTACTCTGAACTTTAGTAATGATGCCTTGGGGGGATTGGTTCTAGTTGGAGAAGACCTAGAGTTCCTTTCCCTCCATAAAACGTAAACCATACATGCTATGGTGAGCTTCCCAATGGAACGAGCCAACGAAGCCCCCGCATTGGTAATAGAAGCCAGTTTTGAAACTTTAATAGCCCACCGTGCCCGGAAAAGGTCAAACCACAACCAAACTAGCTCACACAGCTCTAAAGTTATGATACATGTCTACAAACTTACAAAACACAATTCGGATGCCCACTTTCCAACTTACGCCAAAAAGAAGGGACTCAAGTGCCAAAACGGCCGCTTTTGGCCGTTTGACAGCGCAAAATTGTCACGACCCGAAACCCACCCTATGCGGATCTCGTGTCGCGGGGCCGACCCGAAGGCCATCCCTACTTTTTCCATTCCTGTATCATAGTACTAATATGCAATGTACTAAAAATTTTAAACAATGAACAGCGGAAGTCTTTATCAATTACAGTAATCCAGCGGAAGTCTTTTAAATAAATTAAATAGCGGAAGTCTATTAAATACATGACATAGTTCTACATATGACAAAATGAAAACTAAACGTAACCAGCACCCGGGGGTGGTGAATACATGGGAGAACTAACATAGACTGGTACAATACTTCAAAATGTCCCCCTACGCTCTCAGACTCCTACTGGGGTCTCGCAGCGTCATCACTTGAAATGGGGGGTAAATGGGGTGGAATGAGCTACAAAGCTCAGTAAGTAAAACAGATCTCCAACACTAGTATCGATGATCAATAAATCCATGAATAAGATAATGATAGCCAATCATAAGGAAGGAGATGCTGTGATAGCCAATGAAAATAATTGCCACGAGGGCCAATGGAAACAATTGCCACGAGGGCCAATGAAAAGTAATCACAATACACAATCAGAAGTAACAGTGTAAAATGAAAATATAACAACAATGAAGTACTGCCACAATGAACCGATCACAATCAAATCAATCAATGCAAGTCCTTCGAGACTTGAAGAATCATAAGGAATAGTGCCATTCAACAATCAAGTTCTGTCAATCATAAGAGATGCTGTTATTCTGTTTTAGGGCTCGGCAGACCCTCGATCTTTTGGGGCCCGGCATACCCCCCAGTCAATTCCAGTAAATTGCCATTTGTCCGTTCACGGACTTGACCCGTAGGTCCCATTCAATCAGATAGCATCAGATGGGTGTTGTGACTGAGCACAACTCCCGTGTCCATAAACATGTCATGATCATAGTAATTCCATAGAATATAAAAATGGAATATCATTCATTTCCATCATTTACAGTTTCCAGTCATACGTTTCCATGAAATACCATGATATTCATATCTTACCGTTCAAGTTACACTATATAACCGACTTACCTCGGTGTACGTGACGTATCCCGGGTCGGGATATTACATTCTTACCTCTTTAAAAATAAGTTTGTCCCCAAACTTAGCATATACTATCATGAAAATAAGTGTGGGTACTTGGCGCGCATATCATCTTCTCGCTCCCAAGTAGCCTCTTCCATCCGATGATTTCTCCACAGAACTTTGACTAATGGAATAGTCTTGTTCCGTAGCACCTGATCTCGACGATCCAAAATCTGAACTGGATGCTCTATGTAACTCAGATTTTCCTGGACGTCTAATGGTTCGTGCTCGATCACTTGATCTGCACTCTGTACACATTTCCTTAGCATCAAGACATGAAACACATTGTGAACATGTGCTAACTCTGAAGGTAAGGCAAGCTCGTAAGCTACGGGTCCAACCCTCTTTGTGATCCTGAATGGCCCAATATATCTGGGGCCAAGCTTTCCCCTCTTGCCAAACCTGACTACCCCTTTTATGGGTGATACCTTCAAGTATACAAAATCGTCTTTTGCAAACTCTAAGTCTCGTCGGTGAACATTCGCATAGCTTTTCTGTCGACTTTGAGTTGCAAATAAACGCTGTCGGATCAGTTGTATCTTTTGTGCGGTCTGTTCCACTATCTCTGGCCCATAGAGTTTCCTTTCTCCCACCTCTGTCCAACACAGTGGTGATCGGCACTTCCTGCCGTATAATGCCTCATATGGTGCCATACCAATACTAGCTTCATAGCTATTATTGTACGTGAACTCCACCAATGGCAACTGATCTTCCCAACTCCCTTCAAAGTCTATGACACAGAAACGCAGTAAGTCTTCTAAAGTTTGTATCGTCCTTTCCGACTGGCCGTCGGTCTCGGGATGATACGCAGTGCTAAGACTCAGTTCTGTGCCCACAGCTTGTTGTAATCCTTTCCAGAATCGTGATACGAACCGGGGGTCCCTATCAGAAACAATCGATACTGGAACTCCGTGAAGTCTAACAATCTCTCTGATGTATAGCTCAGCTAGTCGCTGAAGAGATTGTGTCGTCTTGGTTGCCAGGAAGTGAGCTGTCTTAGTTAATCTGTCTACGATGACCCAAATAGAATCACTTCCCTTGACTGTCGTTGGCAATCCTGACACAAAGTCCATCGTGATGTGTTCCCATTTCCACTCAGGAATGGGCAGTGACTGCAGAAGTCCTCCAGGCTTCTGATGTTCCACCTTAATTTGCTGGCATTTGGCACATCGTGCTATGTACTCAGCTATGTGACGTTTCATCCCAGACCACCAATAAGTATCCTTAACATTGTGATACATTTTGGTGCCCCCTGGATGTAAGGCAAACTTCGAACTGTGTGCCTCATCAAGAATCTCCTTCCTGATCTCGGGCACATCAGGTACGCAGATCCTACCTTGATAATATAATATTCCATCTTTCACCGTGTACTCGGAATCCATGCCTGTCTCAATTCCTTGAAGAAGCTTAGCCAACTTCTCATCCTGTGTCTGCTGGCCCCTGATCTTGTCCACAATCGACAACCCGACTGTGACATTGGCACATAGTGCCTCGGAGCTAGGCAGAACTATCTCTATTTCCATGTCCTCCAAATCTCTCAGTATCTCTGTCTGTATTGTTAACAGGCAAGCTAAACTTCCTGATGACTTTCTACTAAGAGCGTCAGCTACCACATTTGCCTTTCCTGGGTGGTACTGTATGTTGACCTCGTAGTCTTTCAATAACTCTAACCAACGGCGTTGTCTCATATTGAGCTCCTTCTGTGTAAATAGATACTTGAGGCTCTTATGATCAGTGAAGATTTCGCACGTGGTTCCGTATAAATAATGTCTCCATATCTTCAAAGCGAAGACAATGGCTGCTAGCTCAAGGTCGTGTGTCGGATAGTTCCCCTCGTAGGGTCTCAACTGTCGGGAAGCATAAGCTACCACTTTTCCATTCTGCATTAACATACACCCTAAGCCCTTGAATGAAGCATCACTGTAAATTACGAACCCGTCAGTCCCTTCTGGTACCGTCAATATAGGAGCTGTAACCAGATGCTCCTTTAACTCTTGGAAACTCTTTTCCTGTTCCTGTGTCCAAACAAAAGGAACACCTTTCCGGGTCAGTTTGGTGATAGGCGTAGCTATTTTGGAGAAGTCCTGGACAAATCTCCTATAGTAGCCCACTAACCCCATGAAACTTCGCACTTCCGTGATACTCGTAGGTTGAGGCCAATTCATGATTGCCTCGATCTTCTGGGAATCAACAGAGATTCCCTCTTTACTGATCACGTGTCCCAGAAATGCTATACTAGGAAGCCAGAATTCGCATTTCTTCAACTTGGCGTATAACTTCTGCTCCCCTAACTTCTGTAGGACTCTCCTCAGATGTACCTCGTGTTCTTCCTAGTTCTTAGAGTAAACCAAGATGTCTTCTATAAACACAATCACGAAGTCATCCAAGTACGGCTTGAACACACAGTTCATCATGTCCATGAATGCAGCTGGGGCATTGGTCACCCCAAATGGCATAACAAGGAACTCGTAGTGTCCATACCGTGTCCTAAATGCTGTCTTCTGAATGTCAGTGGGCCTGACCTTCAACTGGTGATAGCCGGACCTCAGGTCGATCTTTGAGAACACCTGGGCCCCTTTCAATTGGTCGAACAAATCATCCACTCTGGGTAGTGGATATCTGTTCCGGATGGTAACTTTATTCAACTCACGATAGTCGATACACAGTCTCATAGTTCCATCCTTTTTCTTTATGAATAATACAGGTGCACCCCATGGTGACAAGCTGGGTCGTATAAAACCCTTGTCCAATAATTCCTGCAACTGGAGCTTCAGCTCCTTCAGCTCTGCCGGTGCCATCCTATATGGAGTCTTGGATATCGGCGTAGTGCCCGGCAATACGTCGATACAAAACTCGATCTCTCTGTCTATGGGCATTCCTGGAAGATCATCCAAGAACACTCCGGGAAATTCCCTAGCAATGGGAATCTTCTCTAACTCAGGCTGCTGAGAGTCAGTGTCTTGAACACTACATAAGAATCCGTGGCATCCCTTGCGAAGTAGACGCCTTGCTTGGATAGAGGAAACGAAGTAGGGTGGGGAAGCCACTCCTGTCCCCTTAAAGTTAACTGTTGGAAACTGGGGATTCTGTATGAGGACTCGCTTGGCCACACAGTTTATCGTAGCATGATTGGCGGCCAGCCAATCCATTCCAAGGATAACATCGAATCCACAAATTTCCAAAGGTATAAGGTCAGCCAATAAGTGTGTATCCCCAATCTGTATCCCACAATTCCTATACATGGTATCCCCCAACAATGATTTCCCCGATGGTATAGAAACATTCAGTAAATACCCTAAGGGTTCCGTTACTAGGTTCAATCTAGCAGCATATGTAGGGGATACAAATGAATGTGTAGATCTAGTGTCAAATAAAACATGAGCAGGCTGTGAGCATACTAAAAGAGTACCTGCGACTACTGCACGTCTCCTGGTAAAAGGGAGAAAACCCGTCCTGCCTGCTGCTGGACGTTCCCCTGTCCATTCCTTTGGGCCGGCGGTCTAGGTGGTGGTACTCCAGTTGTTGGTGCTCTAACCGAAGCAGTACTGGGCGTGGCCTGATCCTTCTGAGGGCATTCTCTTGCAAAATGTCCCTCTTGGCCACAGTAGTAGCAAGCGTTGCTGTCCTTGAGACATTGGCCCTTATGGATCTTATTGCAACGAGAGCACTTAGCTGTCCCCTTTTTAGTGTTGCCTTGTTTCTTTTGACCGGACCCTGTCGCCTGTGATGTGGCTCCAGGTCTGGTAAATGTAGATCCATGTTCTGAAGTAGAAGGCCCTTGCCTCTTTTTCTAATTGCCTCCATGCTTCAGGTTCCCTTTCCTCTTGGCGAATTCCTCGCCACTCCTTTCTATGACTCGAGCTGTCTCCACTACATCATCATAGGTAGCCAGTCGATGAGGTACCAGTCTATCCTTGATAGCCTACCTCAATCCTTCCTCGAACTTGCGAGCTTTCAGATCCTCGGTATTGACGGCACTTGGAGCAAACCTGGCCAATTCAATAAATTTGGCCTCGTATTGCTCTACCGTCATCGCTCCCTGTTGCAGTACCATAAACTCTGCAACTCTTCGGTTTCGTACTTCTTGGGAGAAGTACTTTTTGTTGAAGATATCGGTAAATCATTGCCAGTTCATGCCTGGCTCTTTATCTTCCTCTATCATCCACCATTTATGTGCCATCCCTTTGAGCATAAAAGTGGCGTATGCCACCTTTTGGACTTCAGTACATATCAGGATTTTGAAGATCCTGTTCATCTCTAATAACCACTCCTCAGCTATAGTGGCCCCTCCCGTACTGTCGAATGTCGGGGGTTTCATTTTCTGAAATCGCTCATATAAGTATGCAGCGTCTCGCTCGTTTCTTTGACGATTTCCTACATTGTCGCCTGCATTGACAGGCTGCTCCTGTTGTACTGGCTGTGCTGGTTGGCTAGCACCAGCCTGAATCCGTGGTAGACTTTCAATGATAGTCTGCATCATTCTTTTCAATTGTTCTAAACGATCCATAGGCAACGGACCTTGCCTCATGTTTACCATGACTGTGAATAGAATCAATGAAGCTAACCAATGAGATAACCAGTGAGATAACCAATGAAATAACCAATGAGATGACCAGTCAATGTGTAAGACAATTTGTCCATGATTGTAAAACATAAAATGTCAATCATATGTAACAGTCTTAACTCTAGTCCTATCTCCCATGACTCACAATCGAACCTAAAGCTCTGATACCAAGCTGTCACGACCCGAAACCCACCCTATGCGGATCTCGTGTCGCGGGGCCGACCCGAAGGCCGTCCCTACTTTTTCCATTCCTGTATCATAGTACTAATATGCAATGTACTACAAATTTTAAACAATGAACAGCGGAAGTCTTTATCAATTACAGTAATCCAGCGGAAGTCTTTTAAATAAATTAAACAGTGGAAGTCTATTAAATACATGACATAGTTCTACATATGACAAAATGAGAACTAAACGTAACCAGCACCCGGGGGTGGTGAATACATGGGAGAACTAACATAGACTGGTACAGTACTTCAAAATGTCCCCCTACGCTCTCAGACTCCTACTGGGGTCTCGCAGCGTCATCACCTGAAATGGGGGGTAAATGGGGTGGAATGAGCTACAAAGCTCAGTAAGTAAAACAGATCTCCAACACTGGTATCGATGATCAATAAATCCATGAATAAGATAATGATAGCCAATCATAAGGAAGGAGATGCTGTGATAGCCAATGAAAATAATTGCCACGAGGGCCAATGGAAACAATTGCCACGAGGGCCAATGAAAAGTAATCACAATACACAATCAGAAGTAATAGTGTAAAATGAAAATATAACAACAATGAAGTACTGCCACAATGAACCGATCACAATCAAATCAATCAATGCAAGTCCTTCGAGACTTGAAGAATCATAAGGAATAGTGCCATTCAACAATCAAGTTCTGTCAATCATAAGAGATGCTGTTATTCTATTTCAGGGCTCGGTAGACCCTCGATCTTTTGGGGCCCGGCATACCCCCCAGTAAATTGCCATTTGTCCGTTCACAGACTTGACCCATAGGTCCCATTCAATCAGATAGCATCAGATGGGTGTTGTGACTGAGCACAACTCCTGTGTCCATAAACATGTCATGATCATAGTAATTCCATAGAATATAAAAATGGAATATCATTCATTCAATGAGGATACAATAGTAGGCCTTTCAAGGCACAGTTTAACATGATAACAATGATATAGAAATCAATCAATATCCACAAGATAGAACAATATCACATTGTGGATAGCAATAACATGTGTGCTTTCAAAGCACAGTGAAACATGATAACAATGATACATCAGTCAATCAAGTGTCCACAAGATAGAAAAATATCGAATTGTAGAGCACAGGGATATCAATACATTCAAGAGTACGAGTTTGGCAGTAAAAGAATAAACTTGGCTTGTGGAAACACCACATGTAAGAGAGAGTGATCCACTTACCTCTATCGTGATTCTAAATCAGGAATCCGTGTGTGTACCCTTGCCTTTCGAGTTCCCTATATATCAGTGAATACGTTTCAGAATAAATGCTATTCATCAAATTTTATGCATTTCTATCATAAGTATTTCAAATACTAATTTAGACTTTACCATTGAGTCCGGAATGCCGAAGAAAGTCGGTTTAGGCTTTCGCGGAATTCTATTTGGACTTTTGTACTAAAAAGGGCAAAATGGTCATTTTGCACTTTCACGGTATTTTATCCTTCGGGGTTCCGTCTCGTAAAACGGACTCCACCATTGGACTCAGAACGTCCAAGATAATAAGTTTTGACTATTCATTCGTATCGTTTGGACTTCGTTTGACCTATATTTGGAATAGGGGCATTTTGTAAAATTAATATTTTATTAATTTTTCCTGTTTGGGCCTTAGTGGAATTTCTTAAAGCATTTGGGGCCGGTTCACAATTTTCAAAAGCTGCGGTCTGAACCAGTTGGTTCAGAACCAAAAACCCTAAACCGGTCTGCCCTTCCCCTGAACCAAACGGTTCAGTTTAATTCAAGAACCAGATTCCAATATCCTGGTTCCTATCCTATCCCAGTTTCGGTTAACCTCAAAACCAATTTCAATTTACTATCCGTGTAACCAAACAAGCCCAAATCCATTTAAATTAAAAACCCAAACGACACAGTTTCACTTACCCATTCATTTCCGGTCGGGTCCCGACCCGATCCGAACCCGGATCCGGTCTAGATCTAACCCGATAGTCCCACGACTTTCCAGTCGTCTTCCCCACTGCTCCGGTAGGGTTCCGATGGTGAACAGTCACCTTCTTCGGCGACGATCACCTAATTTCAGTGAAATTTCAACCCGTTTTGAATGCCATTCTTTTCCATTTTTCATGTAGATTACATTTCTAACCTTAGTTTTCAATTTAACCTATTAGTTCTTCACGAAATAGAGAAAAATCGTGGTTCCGGCCAACTGTTCTTTCTCTCTTTCATGCTTGTTTACTCACTGTTTCGACCCCTAATCGTTTCTAATAGTTTTCTGCACTTCATAGGTTCATTCTTGGGTCGATTAAACAAGGTTTAATACATGAAATGTCAAGTGGCCGATTATTCTCTATAACCTGCAACTATGAATATCTCTATGATTTCTTAACCTTTTCCTATCATTCTTTTTGCATTTAAAAGCTAAAATCATGCTTATCAAGACCCTAGCTTTAGATCAAACATTCATGCTTTAATTCACAAAAACAGAACTTAATTCACTTACCTGGGTTTCGGATTTCAGCCTACTGTGACCCTCCAAACTTTCCTATTTCTGCTCCTGAGTTCCTTGCCAATGCTTCTCTCAGTCTTGGTCTCCTTTTTGTCTCTCAACTCACACCCGTATACACATATATAAAGAGAAAGGTTCCACCGCCTCTCTCCCTCTTTCTCTTTCTCTCTCTCTCTCTCTCTCTCGGTTACTCCCCCTTCTATAGCCCCTTTTCTTGACCTAGGTTCTGTGTTCCCTCTGCCAAATGCAACTTTGCATTTAATGGCTTGGGGAGACTTGTGGTGCACACTTATATACATATATCATATTATATATATATCACACACACACACACTTCACCTAATCGAGACACACACACACACTCATATGCACTAAACCTGTATACTGCCCAAGGGCAGTTTTCCCTTTTCCTTTTTCTTTTCCTTTCATTTCTTATGCATATACATATATACATAAATATATGTATAATAAATCATATTATATATATATATATAAATATATATACACATTAATACATGTTTTTATACATGTATATACATGCATGTGTAGGGGTACAATTCCATTTTTAATCATATTTACATACATTCATTTTATTCGAGCTACGAATCTATGTTCACGTATGCATGCATGGAATACATGCATGCACGCATTACGATGTAATGCCCTGTGGGGCTCGGGTGTTACCCAGCCTTGATCATTCATTTCCATCATTTACAGTTTCCAGCCATACGTTTCCATGAAATACCATGATATTCATATCTTACCGTTCAAGTTACACTATATAACCGACTTACCTCGGTATACGTGACGTATCCCGGGTCGGGATATTACAAAAATGCTCGAAAAATGTCAAATAATAACCAAACTAGCTCCCACACCTCTCTATAGCTGTAATACAAGTCCTCAAACTTGTGGAACTCAATTTTGATTTCGGTTGGCAATTTAAGCCAAAACGAGGGACTTGAGAATGGAAATGACCTGTTTTGTCCTGTTGAATGCCAAAAATGCCTAGATATGGTCAAACCAGCACCGAAACGGCTCACACAGCTCAAGACAAATAAAATACAAGTTTTCAAACTTACGAAACACAATTCATTCCTAGTTTGTAACTTATGCAAAACAGAAACGGAATTAAGTGACAAATTATCCCTTTTCGACCGTTTGACCAACCATAATGCCTGGAATATGTCAATCCACAAAAAAACTAGCTCGCACACCTGAAATGTGGAACCTCAAAACTTGTGGAACAAAATTCACACGCTCGATTTGCAACTTATGCAAAAACAAGGACTGAAGTGCCCAAACGGAACCTTTTTCAAAGTTTCTTTTTGAAAGGTAAACGTATATTAAAGAAGGAGAAAGAAAACAACAAACCAGAGGACAAACCTCAATATAGCCAAGGGAGGGAAAAACTTCTACCGGCAAAAGGAACCCATCCCGAAGCTAAGAGCTGAAAAAATAGAACAAAATAAAACAAATAACAACTGAGAAAAACTAGAAAGATACGACTTGGTAGACCCCAAACATATTGAAGGAGCTTGTTGGAACTAGATGGAGTGATTCCTTTAATGGTGGAATGTCTTTTGCGAATCGTACTCTAAACTTGAGTAATGACGCCTTGGGGGGATTGGTTCTAGTTGGAGAAGACCTAGAGTTCCTTTCCCTCTATAAAATATAAACCGTACAAGCTATGGTGAGCTTCCCAATGGAAAGAGCCAATGAAGCCCCCGCATAGGTAATAGAAGCCAATTTTGAAAGTTTAAATGCCTAGCACGCCCGGAAAAGATGAAACCACAACCAAACTAGCTCACACACCTCTAAAGTTATGATACATGTCCTCAAAACACAATTCGGATGCCCGCTTTGCAACTTATGCCAAAAAGAAGGGACTCAAGTGCCAAAACGGCCGCTTTTGGCCGTTTGACAGCGCAAAATGCCCAAAAAATGTCAAATAATAACCAAACTAGCTCGCACACCTCTCTATAGCTTTAATACAAGTCCTCAAACTTGTGGAACTCAATTTTGATTTCGATTGGCAATTTAAGCCAAAACAAGGGACTTGAGAATCGAAACGACCTGTTTTGTCCTGTTGAATGCCAAAAATGCCCAGAAATGGTCAGACCAGCACTGAAACGGCTCACACACCTCAAGACAAATAAAATACAAGTGTTCAAACTTAGGAAACACAATTCATTCCCAGTTTGCAACTTATGCAGAACAAAAAGGGAGTTAAGGGACAAAATATTCCCTTTTTGACCGTTTGACCACCCACAATGCCCGGAAAACGTCAATCCACAAACAAACTAGCTCGCACACCTCAAATGTGTATACTCAAAACTTGCGGAACAAAAGTCACACGCTCGATTTGCAACTTATGCAAAAACAAGGACTTAAGAGCCTAAGCGGAAACCTTTTGAAAGTTTTTTTTTGAGAGGTAAATGTATATTAAAGAAGGAGAAAGGAAACACCAAACTAGAGGACAAACCTCAATATAGACAAGGGAGGGAAAAACTTCTACCGACAAAAGGAATCCATCCCGAAGCTAAGAGCTAAACAAATAGAAGAAAATAAAACAAAGAACACCAGACAAGAACTAGAAAGATACGACTTGGCAGACCCCAAACATGTTGAAGGAGCTTGTTGGAACTAGATGGAGTGATTCCTTTAATGGTGGAATGTCTTTTGCGAATCGTACTCTGAACTTGAGTAATGATGCCTTGCGGGGATTGGTTCTAGTTGGAGAAGACCTAGAGTTCCTTTCCCTCCGTAAAACGTAAACCATACAAGCTATGGTGAGCTGCCCAGTGGAACGAGCCAACGAAGCCCCCGCATAGGTAATAGAAGCCGATTTTGAAAGTTCAAATGCCTACCATGCTCGGAAAAGATCAAACCACAACCAAACTAGCTCACACACCTCTAAAGTTATGATACATGTCCTCAAACATACAAAACACAATTCGGATGCCCGCTTTGCAACTTATGCCAAAAAGAAAGGACTCAAGTGCCAAAACAGCCGCTTTTGGCCGTTTGACAGCCGAAAATGCCCGAAAAAAGTCACATAATAACCAAACTAGCTCCCAAACCTCTCTATAGTTGTAATACAAGTCCTCAAACTTGTGGAACAAAATTTTGATATCTGTTGGCAATTTAAGCCAGAAAGAGGGACTTGAGAATTGAAACGACCTGTTTTGCCCCGTTGAACGCCAAAAATGCCCAGATATGGTCAGATCAGCACCAAAACGGCTCACACACCTCAAGACAAATAAAATACAAGTGTTCAAACTTACGAAACACAATTCATTCCGAGTTTGCAACTTATGCAAAACAAAAAAGGAGTTAAGGCACAAAATTGTCCCTTTTTGACCGTTTGACCACCCACAATGCCCGGAAAAGTCAATCCGCAAACAAACTATCTCGCACACCTCAAATGTGTAAACTCAAAACTTGCGGAACAAAATTCATACGCTCGATTTGAAACTTATGCAAAAAGAAAGGACTTAAGTGCCCAAATGGACCCCTTTTGAATGTTTTGTTTCGTTTTAAAGGTAAATTTATATTAAAGAAGAAGAAATAAAACAACAAACAAGAGGACAAACCTCAATAGAGCAATGGGAGGGAATAACTTCTCCCGGCGGATGTAACCCTTCCCGAAACTAAGAGCTAAACAAATAGCGCAGAACAAAACAAACAACAACAGGCAAGAACTAGAAAGATACGACTTGGCAGACCCCAAACATGTTGAAGGAGCTTGTTGGAACTAGATGGAGTGATTCCTTTAGTTGTGCAATTTCTTTTGCGAATCGTACTCTGAACTTGAGTAATGATGCCTTGGGGGGATTGGTTCTAGTTGGAGAAGACCTAGAGTTCCTTTCCCTCCATAAAACGTAAACCATACATGCTATGGTGAGCTTCCCAATGGAACGAGCCAACGAAGCCCCCGCATTGGTAATAGAAGCCAGTTTTGAAACTTTAATAGCCTACCATGCCCGGAAAAGGTCAAACCACAACCAAACTGGCTCACACAGCTCTAAAGTTTTGATACATGTCTACAAACTTACAAAACACAATTCGGATGCCCACTTTCCAACTTACGCCAAAAAGAAGGGACTCAAGTGCCAAAACGGCCGCTTCTGGCCGTTTGACAGCCCAAAATGCCCGAAAAATGTCAAATAATAACCAAACCAGCTCCCACACCTCTCTATAGCTGTAATACAAGTCCTCAAACTTGTGGAAAACAATTTTGATTCCGGTTGGCAATTTAAGCCAAAACGAGGGACTTGAGAATCGAAACGACCTGTTTTGTCCTGTTGAATGCCAAAAATGCCTAGAAATGGTCAAACCAGCACCGAAACGGCTCACACAGCTCAAGACAAATAAAATACAAGTTTTCAAACTTACGAAACACAATTCATTCCTAGTTTGTAACTTATGCAAAACAGAAACGGAATTAAGTGACAAAATTATCCCTTTTCGACCGTTTGACCACCCGTAATGCCCGGAATATGTCAATCAACAAAAACACTAGCTCGCACACCTGAAATGTTGGACCTCAAAACTTGTGGAACAAAATTCACACGCTCGATTTGCAACTTATGCAAAAACAAGGACTAAGTGCCCAAACGGAACCCTTTTGAAAGTTTCTTTTTGAAAGGTAAATGTATATTAAAGAAGGAGAAAGGAAACAACAAACTAGCGGACAAAGCTCAATATAGCCAAGGGAGGGAAAACCTTCTACCGGCAAAAGGAACCCATCCCGAAGCTAAGAGCTGAACAAATAGAACAAAATAAAACAAATAACAACAGAGAAAAACTAGATAGATACGACTTGGCAGACCCCAAACATGTTGAAGGATCTTGTTGGAACTAGATGGAGTGATTCCTTTAATGGTGCAATGTCTTTTGCGAATCGTACTCTAAACTTGAGTAATGATGCCTTGGGGGGATTGGTTCTAGTTGGAGAAGACCTAGAGTTCCTTTCCCTCCATAAAACGTAAACCGTACAAGCTATGGTGAGCTTCCCAATGGAACGAGCCAATGAAGCCCCCGCATTGGTAATAGAAGCCAATTTTGAAAGTTTAAACGCCTACCACGCCCGGAAAAGATCAAACCACAACCAAACTAGCTCACACACCCCTAAAGTTATGATACATGTCCTCCAGCTTACAAAACACAATTCGGATGCCCGCTTTGCAACTTATGCCAAAAAGACAGGACTCTAGTGACAAAACAGCCGCTTTTGGCCGTTTGACAGCCGAAAATGCCCAAAAACTGTCAGATAATAACCAAACTAGCTCCCACACCTCTCTATAGCTGTAATACAAGTCCTCAAACTTGTGGTACACAATTTTCATATCGGTTGGCAATTTAAGCCAGAAAGAGGCACTTGTGAATCGAAACGACCTGTTTCGCCCCGTTGAATGCCAAAAATGCCTAGAAATGGGCAAACCAGCACCGAAAAGGCTCACACAGCTCAAGACAAATAAAATACATTGGTTCAAACTTACGAAACACAATTCATTCCCAGTTTGCAACTTATGCAAAACCAAAAAGGAGTTAAGGGACAAAATTGTCCCTTTTTGACCGTTTGACCACCCACAATGCCCGGAAAACGTCAATCCACAAACAAACTATCTCGCACACCTCAAATGTGTAAACTCAAAACTTGCAGAACAAAATTCATACGCTCGATTTGAAACTTATGCAAAAAGAAAGGACTTAAGTGCCAAACGGACCCCTTTTGAATGTTTTGTTTTGTTTTAAAGGTAAATGTATATTAAAAAAGAGGAAATAAAACAACAAACAAGAGGACAAACCTCAATAGAGCCAAGGGAGGGAATAACTTCTACCGGCAGATGGAACCCTTCCCGAAACTAAGAGCTAAACAAATAGCACAAAATTAAACAAACAACAACAGGGAAAAACTAGAAAGATAAGACTTGGCGGACCCCAAACATGTTGAAGGAGCTTGTTGGAACTAGATGGAGTGCTTCCTTTAATGGTGCAAAGTCTTTTGCGAATCGTACTCTCAACTTGAGTAATGATGCCTTGGGGGGATTGGTTCTAGTTGGAGAAGGCCTAGAGTTCCTTTCCCTCTATAAAACGTAGACCATACAAGCTATGGTGAGCTTCCCAATGGAACGAGCCAACGAAGCCCCCGCATAGGTAATAGAAGGCAGTTTTGAAAGTTTAACAGCCCACCATGCCCGAAAAAGGTCAAACCACAACCAAACTAGCACACACAGCTCTAAAGTTATGATACATGTCTACAAACTTACAAAAAACAATTCGGATGCCCACTTTCCAGTTTACACTAAAAAGGAGGGACTCAAGTGCCAAAACGGCCGCTTTTGGCTGTTTGACAGCTGAAAATGCCCGAAAAATGTCAGATAATAACCAAACTAGCTCCCGCACCTCTCTATAGCGGTAATACAAGTCCTCAAACATGTGGTACACAATTTTGATTTCGGTTGGCAATTTAAGCCAGAAAGAGGGACTTGAGAATCGAAACGACCTGTTTTGCCCCGTTGAATGCCAAAAATTCCTAAAAATGGGCAAACCAGCACCGAAACGGCTCACACGCCTCAAGACAAATAAAATACAAGTGTTCAAACTTAAGAAACACAATTCATTCCCAGTTTGCAACTTATGCAAAACCAAAAGGGAGTTAAGGGACAAAATTGTCCCTTTTTGACCGTTTGACCACCCATAATGCCCAGAAAACGTCAATCCACAAACAAACTAACTCGCACACCTGAAATTTTGAACCTCAAAACTTGCGGAACAAAATTAACAGGCTCGATTTGCCACTTATGCAAAAACAAGGACTTAAGTGCCCAAACGGAACCCTTTTGAAAGTTTTTTTTTGAAAGGTAAAGGTATATTAAAGGCGGAGAAAGGAAACAACAAACTAGAGGACAAACCTCAATATAGCCAAGGGAGGGAAAAACTTCTACCGGCAAAAAGAACCCATCCCGAAGCTAAGAGCTAAACAAATAGAACAAAATAAAACAAAAAACAACTGACAAAAACTAGAAAGATACGACTTGGCTGACCCCAAACATGTTGAAGGAGCTTGTTGAAACAAGATGGAGTGATTCCTTTAATGGTGCAAAGTCTTTTGCGAATCGTACTCACAACTCGAGTAATGATGCCTTGGGGGGATTGGTTCTAGTTGGAGAAGGCCTAAAGTTCCTTTCCCTCCATAAAACGTAAACCATACAAGCTATGGTGAGCTTCCCAATGGAAGGAGCCAACGAAGCCCCCGCATAGGTAATAGAAGCCAGTTTTGAAAGTTTAACAGCCCACCATGCCCGGAAAAGGTCAAACCACAACCAAACCAGCTCACACAGCTCTAAAGTTATGATACATGTCTGCAAACTTACAAAACACAATTCGGATGCCCACTTTCCAACTTACGCCCAAAAGAAGGGACCCAAGTGCCAAAACGGCCGCTTTTGGCCGTTTGACAGCCGAAACTGCCCAAAAAATGTCAGGTAATAACCAAACTAGCTCCCACAACTCTCTATAGCTGTAATACAAGTCCTTAAACTTGTGGAACGCAATTTTGATTTCGGTTGGCAAATTAAGCCAGAAAGAGGGACTTGAGAATCGAAACGACCTGTTTTGCCCCGTTGAATGCCAAAAATGCCTAGAAATGGGCAAACCAACACCGAAACGGCTCACACACCTCAAGACAAATAAAATACAAGAGTTCGAACTTACGAAAGACAATTCATTCCCAGTTTGCAACTTATGCAAAACAAAAAAGGAGTTAAGGGACAAAATGGTCCCTTTTTGACCGTTTGACCACCCACAATGCCCGGAAAACGTCAATCCACAAACAAACTCTCTCGCACCCTAAAATGTTGAACCTTAAAACTTGCGGAACAAAATTAACACGCTCGATTTGCAACTTATGAAAAAACAAGGACTTAAGTGCCCAAACGGAACCCTTTGGAAAGTTTCTTTTTGAAAGGTAAATGTATATTAAAGACGGAGAAAGGAAACTACAAACTAGAGGACAAACCTCAATATACCCAAGGGAGGGAAAAACTTCTACCGGCAAAAGGAACCCATCCCGAAGCTAAGAGCTGAACAAATAGAACAAAATAAAACAAATAACAACAGAGTAAAACAAGAAAGAGACGACGCGGCAGACCCCAAACATGTTGAAGGAGCTTGTTGGAACTAGATGGAGTGATTCCTTTAGTGGTGCAAATTCTTTTGTGAATCGTACTCTCAACTTGAGTAATGATGCCTTGGGGGGATTGGTTCTAGTTGGAGAAGGCCTAGAGTTCCTTTCCCTCCATAAAACGTAAACCATACAAGCTATGGTGAGCTTCCCATTGGAACGAGCCAACAAAGCCCCCGCATAGGTAATAGAAGCCAGTTTTGAAAGTTTAACAGCCCACCATGCCCGGAAAAGGTCAAACCACAACCAAACAAGCTCACACAGTTCTAAAGTTTTGATACAAGTCTACAAAGTTACAAAACACAATTCGGATGCCCACTTTCCAACTTACGCCCAAAAGAAGGGACTCAAGTGCCAAAACGACCGCTTTTGGCCGTTTGACAGCCGAAAATGCCCGAAAAATGTTAGATAATAACCAAACTAGCTCCCACACCTCTCTATAGCTGTAATACAAGTCCTTAAACTTGTGGAACACAATTTTGATTTCGGTTGGGAATTTAACTTAGAAAGAGGGACTTGAGAATCGAAACGACCTCTTTTGCCCCGTTGAATGCCAAAAATGCCCAGAAATGGGCAAACCAACACCGAAACGGCTCACACACCTCAAGACAAATAAAATACAAGTGTTCGAACTTACGAAACACAATTCATTCCCAGTTTGCAACTTATGCAAAACAAAAAAGGAGTTAAGGGACAAAGTTGTCCCTTTTTTACCGTTTGACCACCCACAATGCCCGAAAAACGTCAATCCACAAACAAACTATCTCGCACACCTGAAATGTTGACCCTCAAAACTTGCGGAACAAAATTCACACGCTCGATTTGTAACTTTTGAAAAAACAAGGACTTAAGTGCCCAAACGGAACCCTTTTGAAAGTTTCTTTTTGAAAGGTAAATGTATATTAAAGAAGGAGAAAGGAAACAACAAACTAGAGGACAAACCTCAATATAGCCAAGGGAGGGAAAAACTTCTACCGGCAAAAGGAACCCATCCCGAAGCTAAGAGCTGAACAAATAGAACAAAATAAAACAAATAACAACAGAGAAAAACTAGAAAGATATGACTTGGCAGACCCCAAACATGTTGAAGGAGCTTGTTGGAACAAGATGGAGTGATTCCTTTAATGGTGCAATGTCTTTTGTGAATCGTACTCTCATCCTGAGTAATGATGCCTTGGGGGGATTGGTTCTAGTTGGAGAAGGGCTAAAGTTCCTTTCCCTTCATAAAACGTAAACCATACAAGGTATGGTGAGCTTCCCAATGGAACGAGCCAACGAAGATCCCGCATAGGTAATAGAAGACAGTTTTGAAAGTTTAACAGCCCACCATGCCCGGAAATGGTCAAACCACAACCAAACTAGCTCACACAGCTCTAAAGTTATGATACATGTCTACAAACTTACAAAACACAATTCGGATGCCCACTTTCCAACTTACGCCAAAAAGAAGGGACTCAAGTGCCAAAAAGGCCGCTTTTGGTCGTTTGACAGCCGAAAATGCCCGTAAAATGTCAAATAATAACCAAACTAGCTCCCGCACCTCTCTTTAGCTGTAATACAAGTCCTCAAACTTGTGGAACACAATTTTGATTTTGGTTGGCAATTTAAGCCAGAAAGAGGGACCTGAGAATCTAAACGACCTGTTTTGCCCCGTTGAATGCCAAAATTGCCCAGAAATGGGCAAACCAGCACCGAAACGGCTCACACACCTCATGACAAATAAAATACAAGGGTTCGAACTTACGAAACACAATTCATTCCCAGTTTGCAAAATATGCAAAACAAAAAAGGAGTTAGGGGACAAAATTGTCCCTTTTTGACCGTTTGACCACCCACAATGCCCGGAAAACGTCAATCGACAAACAAACTATCTCGCACACCTGAAATGTTGAACCTCAAAACTTGCGGAACAAAATTCACATGCTCGATTTGCTACTTATGAAAAAACAAGGACTTAAGTGCCCAAACGGAACCCTTTTGAAAGTTTCTTTTTGAAAGGTAAATGTACATTAAAGACGGAGAAAGGAAACAACAAAAATAAGGGACTCAAGTGACAAAACAGCCGCTTTTGGCCGTTTGACAGCCGAAAATGCCCGAAAAATGTCACATAATAACCAAACTAGCTCTCACACCTCTCTATAGTTGTAATACAAGTCCTCAAACTTGTGGAACATAATTTTGATTTCGGTTGGCAATTTAAGCCAGAAAGAGGGACTTGAGAATCGGAACGAACTGTTTTGCCCCGTTGAGCGCCAAAAATGCCCAGAAATGGTCAATCCAACAACAAAACGGCTCACACTCCTCAAGGCAAATAAAACACAAGTGTTCAAACTTACGAAACACAATTCATACCCAGTTTGCAACTTATGCATAACAAAAAGGGAGTTAAGGGACAAAATTGTTCCTTTTTGACCGTTTGACCACCCATAATGCCCGGAAAACGTCATTCCACAAACAAACTATCTCGCACACCTCAAATGTGTATACTCAAAACTTGCGGAACAAAATTCACATGCTCGATTTGCAACTTATGCAAAAAGAAAAGACTTAAGTGCCCAAACGGACCCCTTTTGAATGTTTTGTTTTTTTTTTAAAGGTAAATGTATATTAAAGAAGAAGAAATAAAACAACAAACAAGAGGACAAATGTCACGACCCGAAACCCACCCTGTGCGGATTACCGGATTGCGACCGCCACCCCGAGACCCGAAGGCCTCGAGACAAGGCTCGCATAGGCAGCGGTATCGAATAGATGTGCTTCATGTGGTTGCGGAAGCGTGAAAAACTTTTTCTTTTCTTTCTTATTTAAAATTTGCACATCCGTCCGGTACTGCTGCTCTTCATATTTCGGTATACATGTATAAACATACATTCAGAGCATATCTAAAAACTTAAAGACTTTATAATATTACATATCACTGCCCTGAGGCTTAATACATATTTTGTACTGTTTACTACTACAGGAGTTCATACTAAAATTTCACATGGCTTCATAAGGAAACTACTTAAGTACAACTTCCCAAAATGGCAGATCCATCATCTTCGTCTTCAAATCAAAAACTGCCTTTTGCCATTTACCTGAAAGGGGGATCCGAACAAAGTCCGGGTAAGCTAATCTAAGCTTGTGAGCAATTCCTACATTCGTCATGGGGTTTTCAACTGGTAGTGGTTTATCACTTGAGAGTTTATAAAATACTCACTACCAATTGTTCGTACAATTTAGAACACAGGATATATGCATTCTCAAAACGGATGGCTTGAAACATTTAAAACATTCAAGCTATGCTTATACTTATGAACTTCAAAACATATAACATAACATGTCATCCTTAAATAGAGTATATAAAACTCGAAACATATGCATTTCATAAAACAGATAGCTTTGAAACAATTAAGGTGTTCAAGCTAAACTCGTACTTCGTTAATAAAGTATATAAACTTTAAAACACATAAATATGTATTTTGAAAATGAGGGTAAAACCTGCTTTCATTTTCAAAATCACTTTGTCATCTTTTCTCTTTAATTAGGTGAAATCTGTTTCGAACCAGACTCCCATTTTACTGCCAATACTACAATGGAGATATCTCATTTGCCTGGAGGATTAGATCCTTCTACCGGGCATGTACTGTTGAATCCCGAAGGATTTCAACCATCATAGGGAGTGGTACTTAGTACCGTTTATCTTATAAAACATTTGTCACATGACTTCTTCAATAGATATTTTTCATGAACATTTAAAACATGAAATATACAACTTCTGTAATGAAACTTCACTGTTGGGAATAATCAAATTCAGAATATTTAAGAGATTTGCATTTGATTTAGACATGCTAATTATTTTCAAGAAAAGAGCTGAATATAAAACATTTAATAAGCATGCCGTAACAGAATATTTTAAAAGAACGGAATAATATAAAGACTGAATTTGATATTCAAAGGCTGTAATAACTTGAGCTTAAAACTCCTTCAAATATATGGAGTTAAATCTCCAGTTCAAATACAGGGTTACTCACCTCGGTCCTTTAGGGTTAGTGCTAAAGTGCGCTTTCCCACTTCCTCCGTAATTCCTAAGAACAATTCATAAACAATCTCATCAACTTCACATTTACTGCAATATCACTTATCGATGCTTCTTAACTTATGCTTCGATCGTATTTTATCCTAACCGATTTACTAACATTCTATAAACTTCGCATGTACTTAATTCAACTCGTACTTTTAACCTACGACACAATTTAATGTGTTAGAAACTTAATTTATTTCAATTTATACTCTTCTGGTAGCTCCATTAACTTTAAATTAAATTTATTTACTTGTCAAGTTAACGCGTCGTGTCTTCTCGTACTTTATTTCCCGTACTTGCCTTAGTTTAATACTTCAGCAATATCTCAGTTTATAGTCATCTGACAGATGCTATTCATCAAATTTTACGTCTTTTTATTTAGACACTTCTTTTGGCCGAATGGACTTTACCATTGAGTCCGGAGCGTCGAAGAAAGTCAGTTTAGGCTTTCTTAGAATTTAATTCGGACTTTTATATGTAAAAGGGAAAAATGGTCATCTACCGTTTTACGTGTCACATTTTTCGTACTTCGTTCCGTAATTTGGACTCCATTATTGAGTCCGGGATGTCAAAGAAAGTCAATTCTGACCTTTTCCAGTTTCATTTTGGCTTTAAGGGTACCAGGGGTATTTTGGTCATTTTATCCCTTTACGGGTCTCAATTTTTTGGGACCTCATCTCATGTCGTGGACCTCACCTTTGGACTCAAAGGGTCCGAGATAGTAAGAGTGCACTAATAATTTGTTAATTTTGAACAAGGGGTATTTTGGTCATTTACCCCTTTTCGTGTCTTTATTTTTTGGGCCCCGTCTCATAAAACGGACCCTACCATTAGTCTCAGAATGTTTGAAATAGTAAAAATTCACTATTTATTTACTTAATTTGGACTTCGTTTGACTCGTTTATAGAGTAGGGGCATTTTGGTCATTTTGTACTTTTTACGGGTTCTTACTTCTCGAGACCTCTTTTTGCAAATCAGACTTCACGGTTGAGTCCGGAATGCTCAAAATAATAAAAATTCACTATTCTTTTATTTTAATCAGAGTCTGTTTGACTACTTTTTGATTTAAGGGCATTTTGGTAATTTCTTTTCAATTTAATTATTATTTTATTACTTGGGGTCAAAATATAATTATAATAACTTATGGGTAAATTTTTAATTATCATAATTTCCTATTCCAATTTGGAATAGCCAAACAATGGATAAGCCCAAAACCTTGGATAAGCTATCCTTGTTCCTATTTCAATTTAATTTTAATTTCACTATTCTTGCATCCAAACAGCCCCTAATCACAAATTTTTAAACTTTTAAAAATTTCTCATGACAACACCTGTATTGGGTCAACTCGTATTGGGTTTGGGCGGGTCAACCCGACCCGACCTGTGGCCCAAAAACCCAAGAAAACATAACACCCATGGTGCAGGATTTTTCCGGCCAGATTGCACCGGTCATCTTCTCCGGCCATGGCCAGCTGTTTTCCGGCGATTTTTCGACATCCGATCACTTGGGTCACCTTCCACTCTTCATGGGCTTTCCAAATCTACCCTTGGAATTCAGTTTGGACCACCGGAAGGCCTTGAAAAGTTGAGTTGCAGCCAGCTCCGGTGAGCTGTCCCAACTTTCCGGCGAAGTGAAGTTTTATTTTTTCATGGCTTTTTAGCCATTGTTTTGAGTCCAAATTTTACCTACAAGTTTCTGCACTTATGGGCAACAAATTCCAATTCATAAAACGAGCTAAAACGATCTAAAACTCAATGACCCGGAAATTTCTTTCAAACTTTAATTTAGTTTTTCTCACTCGTTTCTTAACCAAATGAGCTGCGGTTTCTTCCTAAATTCACCATTTTTCATGCTCTATAAAACCATATAATTATTTCTAAGCTTTAAGCAATTCTACAGAAAAGCCAGTAAATTCGAAACATGAAAATACAGTAAATATCTCACCTTTTCTTTCGGTTTCTCCTCCTTTCTCTTTCCGTTTCTCACTTCTGAATGTTGTAGAATCCCTCTAAGCTCTCAGTTTGACTAAATGGTTGTGTGTATACAACATGTTTATGTGTGTATATAACTATACACTTGATTATTTTTCTGATTTCCCTACCAAATAACTTAACTTGTGGCAGCATCCTTCCTCAGGTTTTCACTGTTTTGGGGCAGGCTTTCTTAGACTTTCCTTCTTGATCTTTTCTCTTCTTTAATTACATAAGAGATATTTGTATATATATACAATATAATATATTTACACATACTAAACACTCACAGTGTTGCCGACACACACATCTAGCACACACTTGATTTCTTTTATTCCCCCACTTGCATGTATTACATGCTTATGTATATATATATATAATAATTTTTATTATATATATACACACTTATACTAATACACTTATTATTATTATTATTATTATTATTATTATTTTTATTTTTATATATTTTAACAAACTTAATTTCAAATAAATATTTTTATTTTATTTATTTATTTTATAAACACATATGTATAATTTTATGTACATACATATTATAACATATTATAACAACATATATATATATATTTATATATATATCCATACTACTAGTGTGTATATATATATATACACACGTATATTTATATGAATATAAATATGTGTACGTATACACGTATTTACGTATTCACGCATTTTCATATAATCGGCTCTTTAATCAATGATCCCGGTATATTTGGTAATTTCATAGTTTATTTAAACTATAAAATTCGAGTCTCGTAACGTAAGTCAAATTGCTTGATCATTTTGGGTCGGGGTATTACAACAAACCTCAAAATGCAAGGGAGGGAATAACTTCTACCGGCAGATGGAACCCTTCCCGAAACTAAGAGCTAAACAAATAACACAAAATAAAACAAACAACAACAGACAAGAACTAGAAAGATACGACTTGGCAGACCCCAAACATGTTGAAGGAGCTTGTTGGAACTAGATGGAGTGATTCCTTTAATGGTGCAAAGTCTTTTACGTATCGTACTCTGAACTTGAGTAATGATGCCTTGGGGGATTGGTTCTAGTTGGAGAAGACCTAGAGTTCCGTTCCCTCCATAAAACGTAAACCATACAACCTATGGTGAGCTTCCCAATGGAACGAGCCAACGAAGCCCCCGCATAGGTAATAGAAGCCTATTTTGAAAGTTCAAACGCCTACCATGCCCGGAAAAGATCCAACCACAACCAAACAAGCTCACACACCTCCAAAGTTATGACACATGTCCTCAAACTTACAAAACACAATTCGGATGCCCGCTTTGCAACTTATGCCAAAAAGAGGGGACTCAAGTACCAAAACAGCTGCTTTTGGCCGTTTGACAGCCGAAAATGCCCGAAAAATGTCACATAATAACCAAACTAGCTCCCACACCTCTCTTTAGTCGTAATACAAGTCCTCAAACTTGTGGAACAGAATTTTCATTTCGGTTGGCAATTTAAGCTAGAAAGAGGGACTTGAGAATCGAAACGACTTGTTTTGCCCCGTTGAACACGAAAAATGCCTAGAAATGGTCAAAACGGCTCACACACCTCAAGACAAATAAAATACAAGTGTTCAAACTTACGAAACACAATTCATTCCCAATTTGTAACTTATGCAAAACAAAAAGGGAGTTCAGGGACAAAATTGTCCCTTTTTGACCGTTTGACCACCCATAATGCCCAGAAAACGTCAATCCACAAACAAACTATCTCGCACACCTCAGATGTGTATACTCAAAACTTGCGGAACTTACAAAACACAATTAGGATGCCTGCTTTGCAACTTATGCCAAAAAGAGGGGACTCAAGTGCCAAAACAGTCGCTTTTGGCCGTTTGACAGCCGAAAATGCCCGAAAAATGTCACATAATAACCAAACTAGCTCCCACACCTCTCTATAGCAGTAAGACAAGTCCTCAAACTTGTGTAACACAATTTTGATTTCGGTTGGGAATTTAAGCCAAAACGAGGGACTTGAGAATCGAAATGACCTGTTTTGTCCCATTGAATGCCAAAAATGGTCAAACCAGCACCAAAACAGCTCACACACGTCGAGACAAAGAAAATACAAGTGTTCAAACTTACGAAACACACTTCATTCCCAGTTTGCAACTTATGCAAAAAAAAAGGGAGTTAAGGGACAAAATTTTCCCTTTTTGACCGTTTGACCACCCACAATCCCCGGAAAACGTCAATCCACTAACAAACTAGCTCGCACACCTCAAATGTGTATACTCAAAACTTGCGGAACAAAATTCACACGCTCAATTTGCAACTTATGCAAAAAGAAAAGACTTAAGTGCCCAAACGGACCCCTTTTGAATGTTTTGTTTTTTTTTTTAAAGGTAAATGTATATTAAAGAAGAAGAAATAAACCAACAAAAAAGAGGACAAACCTCAATAGAGCCAAGGGAGGGCACAACTTCTACCGGTAGATGGAACCCTTCCCGAAACTAAGAGCTAAACAAATAGCACAAAATAAAACAAACAACAACAGAGAAGAACTAGAAAGACACGACTTGGCAGACCCCAAACATGTTGAAGGAGCTTCTTGGAACTAGATGGAGTGATTCCTTTAATGGTGCAATGTCTTTTTCGAATCATACTCTGAACTTGAGTAATGATGCCTTGGGGGGATTGGTTCTAGTCGGAGAAGACCTAGAGTTCCTTTCCTTCCACAAAATGTAAACCATACTAGCAATGGTGAGCTTCCCAATGGAATGAGCCAACGACGCCCCCGCATAGGTAATAGATGCCAACTTTGAAAGTTCAAACGCCTACTACACCCGGAAAAGATCAAACCACAACCAAACTAGCTCACACACCTCTAATGTTATGATACAGGTCCTCAAACTTACAAAACACAATTCGGATGCCCGCTTTGCAACTTATGCCAAAAAAAAGGGACTTAAGTGCTAAAACAGCCGCTTTTGGCCGTTTGATAGCCGAAAATGCCCGAAAAATGTCACATAATAACCAAACTAGCTCCCACACCTCTCTACAGTTGTAATACAAGTCCTCAAACTTGCGGAACACAATTTTTATTTCGGTTGGAAATTTAAGCCAGAAAGAGGGACTTGAGAATCGAAACGACCTATTTTGCCCCGTTGAACGCCAAAAATGCCCAGAAATGGTCAAACCAGCCCCAAAACGGCTCTCGCACCTGAAGACAGATAAAATACAAGTGTTCAAACTTACGAAACACAATTCATTCCTAGTTTGCAACTTATGCAAAACAAAAAGGGAGTTAAGGGACAAAATTGTCCCTTTTTGACTGTTTGACCACCCATAATGCCCGAAAAAGGTCAATCCACAAACAAACTATCTCGCACACCCCAAATGTGTATACTCAAAACTTGCGGAACAAAATTCACACGCTCGATTTGCAACTTATGCAAAAAGAAAGGACTTAAGTGCCCAAATGGACCCCTTTTGAATGTCTTTTTTTTTTTTTTAAAGGTAAATGTATATTAAAGAAGAAGAAATAAAACAACAAACAAGAGGACAAACCACAACAGAGCCAAGGGAGGGAATAACTTCTACCGGCAAATGGAACCCTTCCCGAAACTAAGAGCTAAACAAATAGCACAAAATAAAACAAATAACAACAGACAAGAACTAGAAAGATACGACTTGGCAGACCCCAAACAAGTTGAAGGAGCTTGTTAGAACTAGATGGAGTGGTTCCTTTAATAGCGCAAAGTCTTTTGCAAATCATACTCTGAACTTGAGTAATGATGCCTTGGGGGGATTGGTTCTAGTTGGAGAAGACCTAAAGTTCCTTTCCCTCCATAAAACGTAAACCATACAAGCTATGGTGAGCTTCCCAATGGAACGAGCCAACGAAGCCCCCTTATAGGTAATAGAAGCCAATTTTGAAAGTTCAAACGCCTACCATGCCCGGAAAAGATGAAACCACAACCAAACTAGCTCAAACACCTCTAAAGTTATGATACATGTCCTCAAACTTACAAAACACAATTAGGATGCCCGCTTTGGAACTTATGCCAAAAAGAGGGAACTCAAGTGCCAAAACAGTAGCTTTTGGCCGTTTGACAACCGAAAATGCCCAAAAAATGTCACATAATAACCAAACTAGCTCCCACACCTCTCTATAGTTGTAATACAAGTCCTCAAACTTGTGGAACAGATTTTTGATTTCGGTTGGCAATTTATGCAAGAAAGAGGGACTTGAGAATCGAAACGACCTGTTTTGCCCAGTTGAACGCCAAAAATGCCCAGAAATGGTCAGACCAGCACCAAAACGGCTCACACACCTCAAGACAAATAACATACAAGTGTTCAAACTTACGAAACACAATTCATTCCCTGTTTGCAACTTATGCAAAACAAAAAGGGAGTTACGGGACAAAATTGTCCCTTTTTTACCGTTTGACCACCCACAATGCCCGAAATACGTCAATCCACAAACAAACTAGCTCGCACACCTCAAATGTGTATACTCAAAACTTGCGGAACAAAATTCACACGCTCGATTTGCAACTTATGCAAAAACAAGGACTTAAGTGCCCAAGCGGAACCCTTTTGAAAGTTTTTTTTTTCAGAGGTAAATGTATAGTAAAGAAGGAGCAAGGAAACACCAAAGTGGAGGACAAACCTCAATATAGACAAGGGAGGGAAAAACTTCTACCGACAAAAGGAACCCATCCCGAAGCTAAGAGCTAAGCAAATAGAACAAAATAAAACAAACAACAACGGACAACAACTAGAAAGACACGACATGGCAGACCCCAAACATGTTGAAGGAGCTTGTTGGAACTAGATGGAGTGATTCCTTTAATGGTGCAAAGTCTTTTGCGAATTGTACTCTGAACTTGAGTAATGATGCCTCGGGGGGATTGGTTCTAGTTGGAGAAGACCTAGAGTTCCTTTCCCTCCATAAAATGTAAACCAAACAAGCTATGGTGAGCTTCCCAATGGAACGAGCCAACGAAGCCCCCGCATAGGTAATAGAAGCCAATTTTGAAAGTTCAAACACCTACCATGCCCGGAAAAGATCAAACCACAACAAAACTAGCTCACACACCTCTAAAGTTATGATACATGTTCTCAAACTTACAAAACAAAATTCGGATGCCCGCTTTGCAACTTTTGCCAAAAAGAGGGGACTCAAGTGCCAAACCAGCCGCTTTTGGCCGTTTGAGAGCCGAAAATGCCCAAAAAATGTCACATAATAACCAAACTAGCTGTCACACCTCTCTATAGTTGTAATACAAGTCCTCAAGCTTGGGGAACACAATTTTGATTTCGGTTGGCAATTTAAGCAAGAAAGAGGGACTTGAGAATCGAAACGACCTGTTTTGCCCCGTTAAATGCCAAAAATGCCCAGAAATGGTCAAACCAGCACCGAAACGGCTCACACACCACAAGACAAATAAAATACAAGTGTTCAAACTTACGAAACACAATTCATACCCAGTTTGCAACTTATGCAAAACAAAAAGGGAGTTATGGGACAAAATTGTCCTTTTTTGACCGTTTGACCACCCACAATGCCCGGAAAACATCATTCCACAGACAAACTATCTCGCACACCTCAAATGTGTATACTCAAAACTTGCAGAACAAAATTCACATGCTCGATTTGCAACTTATGCAAAAAGAAAAGACTTAAGTGCCCAAACGGACCCCTTTTGAATGTTTTGTTTTTTTTTTTTAAAGGTAAATGTATATTAAAGAAGAAGAAATAAACCAACAAATAAGAGGACAAACCTCAATAGAGCCAAGGGAGGGAATAACTTCTACCGGAAGATGGAACCTGATTACGCCCAAAGAATAACGCGATAGTTGTAGTGTAGCTTTGGGGTGTCGATTCCACAGGGAGACTAAATTAAAAGAATAATAAACAGACTTTCTGAAACTACAGAAGTATTAGACGGTTAACGAAAAAATAAAAATATAGAAAGTGATTTTGAATGCAACTAAAAATTAAACAAGCTGAATAACGGATGAAAATATTCAAATTTAACGAACAGTGGAGTGTCGGGAATCCCTTGCACATACATGGTATTTTAACTATTTTTAATTCACTGATAACTCAATTGAGAAATTAAATTCCAAAAATCTCAATCGGAAGATTTAAAATTATGCATCAAAATTAGACTGAAAATAATCCTTCGAAAAATCATTCATCATCTTAAAATCACTCAAATTATTATTCACATTGATAAAATACAATGACGACAATATACCCGACAAGCAATACTGCAGCAGAGAATTGAATCAATATAAATATTTAATTGTTCCAAAAATAATCAAAACATTAATCCATTCGATAGAAAAAGCATGACTGAATCTATAAACGGACTAAAACTTTTAATTATTCGGTCAATAAAATCTAACAATAAACTTAGAATGATCAACGAAGAATTTAACAAATTAAAACCATGTACAGGAATCAAAATAAATCAAAATAGCCATATATGGTGCAAGTTCATCCCTAACCCCACTTAAAAATTTAGTTACCCATGTACAGGATGGACAACATAAATTTCACGGAGAAATAATCTGCCATGACGTGACTGCGACTTGCACTGCGTCCTGCTTCTGTTCTCCAATTTTTCCTACCGCCGCAGCTCTGTTCTCTCTTTTTTTTCTCCCTGTGCACAGCAGCCGCAGCTCCGCGCTGCACGTCCCCCCTTTTCTCTGCCGCAGGAACTTATTCTATCTATCCCAGATAGCAGCCGCCACGCAAGCCCTAGGCGCCTAGTCTTGCACGCATGGGTCCCACACAATCAGCTTCACGACTTCAGCCTTTTTGGCCCTTTTCAGCGCCCCACGCAACTATACAACTGCACAGCGCCTTGGCCCATCTCTTCTTCAATTGCCTTCTTTTTTTCTCCAAGCCGTGGGCTCCACAATTTTCTTGTTTTCTTTTGATTCCAACGCAAGCCTCCCCACTGCTTTGCCTTTCTTTGTTTTTTATTTTTATTTTATCTCTTTTGACTTTTCAACCTTGCACTGTCCAGCCGCACAGCCAGCAGCGCCCATCTTTATGCTCCGTTTTCTATGAGATAACAACTAAATCTTAACTCGGGCTCTTCACGAAAGTTGTAGCCTTGGATGAGTAGAGAATTTTAGGCTCAAGACCCATCTGATTTGAACTTCAGAAGCTCAAGTTATGGCCTCTTCAAGTTGGCTGGACGGAGAGGTTCATAGCAGCTTTCTAGGCCTGTCTTTGAAATAATGTTTGGAGGCCCAAACGAACTCCGATTTTTGCAAACCAAACCTTTCTGAAAAGCCCAAGATGTCCTCTAAATATTTCATGAATATCACTTTCTCATTCTGAAATTCTAACGCCATCCAAATCTCGATTGAAACTTAATGGTCGAATCTGCCAAAAAGTCAAAAATAGTTCCAAAAATATTAAGTGAAAAGCGCAATTGCAAACTAGCACTCGCCAACAAATAATGTACTATTTGAGACTTAAAATCTTATAAAATACCGCTAAAATATATCTCAATGTAAATAGAAATTAAATAAATAATATCAAATATATCTCAATATTCCTATTTACATTCTAGCAATTTACTCCGATAATAGGGTATTTAGAGTGCACTTTTGCGCACTCATCAGAACCCTTCCCGAAACTAAGAGCTAAACAAATAGCACAAAATAAAACAAACAAAAACAGACAAGAACTAGAAAGATACGACTTGGCAGAGCCCAAACATGTTGAAGGAGCTTGTTGGAACTAGATGGAGTGATTCCTTTAATGGTGCAAAGTCTTTTGCTAATCGTACTCTGAACTTGAGTAATGATGCCTTGGGGGGATTGGTTCTAGTTGGAGAAGACCCAGAGTTCCTTTCCCTCCATAAAACGTAAACCATACAAGCTATGGTGAGCTTCCCAATGGAACGAGCCAATGAAACCCCCGCATAGGTAATAGAAGGCAGTTTTGAAAGTTTAACAGCCCACCATGCCCGGAAAAGGTCAAACCACAACGAAACTAGCTCACGTAGCTCTAAAGTTATGATACATGTCCTCAAACTTACAAAACAAAATTCGAATGCCCGCTTTGCAACTTTTGCCAAAAAGAGGGGACTCAAGTGCCAAACCAGCCGCTTTTGGCCGTTTGAGAGCCGAAAATGCCCGAAAAATGTCACATAATAACCAAACTAGCTCCCACACCTCTCTATAGTTGTAATACAAGTCCTCAAACTTGTGGAACACAATTTTGATTTCGGTTGGCAATTTCAGCCAAAACGAGGGACTTGAGAATCGAAACGACCTGTTTTGTCCCGTTGAATGCCAAAAATGCCTAGAAATAGTCAAACCAGCACCGAAACGGCTCGCACACCTCAAGACAAATAAATACAAGTGTTCAAACTTACGAAACACAATTCATTCCTAGTTTGCAACTTATGCAAAACAAAAAGGGAATTAAGTGGCAAAATTATCCCTTTTCGACCGTTTGACCACCCATAATGCCCGGAATATGTCAATCCACAAAAAAACTAACTCGCACACCTGAAATGTTGAACCTCAAAACTTGCGGAACAAAATTAACATGCTCGATTTGCAACTTATGCAAAAACAAGGACTTAAGTGCCCAAACGGAACCCTTTTGAAAGTTATTTTTTGAAAGGTAAAGGTATATTAAAGACGGAGAAAGGAAACAACAAACTAGAGGACAAACCTCAATATAGCCAAGGGAGGGAAAAACTTCTACCGGCAAAAGGAACCCATCCCGAAGCTAAGAGCTAAACAAATAGAACAAAATAAAAGAAAAAACAACTGACAAAAACTAGAAAGATATGACTTGGCAGACCCCAAACATGTTGAAGCAACTTGTTGGAACTAGATGGAGTGATTCCTTTAATGGTGCAATGTCTTTTGGGAATTGTACTCTGAACTTGAGTAATGATGCCTTGGGGGGATCGGTTCTAGTTGGAGAAGACCTAGAGTTCCTTTCCCTCCATTAAACGTAAACCATACAAGCTATGGTGAGCTTCCCAATGGAACGAGCCAACGAAGCCCCTGCATAGGTAATAGAAGCCAATTGGCTTGG
The DNA here is from genome assembly GCA_008638375.1 of Nyssa sinensis. Taxonomy (NCBI): domain Eukaryota; kingdom Viridiplantae; phylum Streptophyta; class Magnoliopsida; order Cornales; family Nyssaceae; genus Nyssa; species Nyssa sinensis. Next base: position 23,343,086 of record CM018045.1, on the reverse strand, counting down.
GTAATAGAAGCCAATTTTGAAAGTTTAAACGCCTACCATGCCCGGAAAAGATCAAACCACAACCAAACTAGCTCACACACCTCTAAAGTTATGATGCATGTCCTCAAACTTACAAAACACAATTCAAATGCCCGCTTTGCAGCTTATGCCAAAAGAAGGGACCCAAGTGAGAAAACAGCCGCTTTTGGCCGTTTGACAGCCGAAATGCCCGAAAATTGTCACATAATAACCAAACTAGATCCCACACCTCTCTATAGTTGTAATACAAGTCCTCAAACTTGTGGAACACAATTTTGATTTCGGCTGGCAATTTAAGCCAGAAAGAGGGACTTGAGAATCGAAACGACCTGTTTTGCCCCGTTGAATGCCTAAAATTCCCAAAAATGGTCAGACCAGCACCAAAAAGGCTCACCCACCTCAAGACAAATAAAATACAAGTGTTCAAACTTACGAAACACAATTCATTCCCAGTTTGCAACTTATGCAAAACAAAAAGGGAGTTAAGGGACAAAATTGTCCCTTTTTGACCGTTTGACCACCCACAATGCCCGAAAAACGTCAATCTACAAACAAACTAGCTCGCACACCTCAAATGTGTATACTCAAAACGTGCGGAACAATATTCACACGCTCGATTTGCAACATATGCAAAAACAAGGACTTAAGTGCCCAAGCGGAAGCCTTTTTAAAGTTTTTTTTTGAGAGGTAAATGTATATTAAAGATGGAGAAAGGAAACACCAAAGTAGGGGACAAACGTCAATATAGACATGGGAGGGAAAAACTTCTACCGACAAAAGGAACCCATCCCGAAGCTAAGAGCTAAACAAACAACAACAGACAAGAACTAGAAAGACACGACTTGGCAGACCCCAAACATGTTGAAGGAGCTTGTTGGAACTAGATGGAGTGATTCCTTTAGTGGTGCAATGTCTTTCGCAACTCGTACTCTGAACGTGAGTAATGATGCCTTGGAGGGATAGGTTCTAGTTAGAGAAGACCTAGAGTTCCTTTCCCTCCATAAAACGTAAAACAAACAAGCTATGGTGAGCTTCCCAATGGAACGAGCCAATGAAGCTGCAGCATAGGTAATAGAAGCTAATTTTGAAAGTTCAAACGCCTACCATGCCTGGAAAAGGTTAAACCACAACCAAACTAGCTCACACTGCTCTAAAGTTATGACACATGTCTTCAAACTTACAAAATGAATTCGGATGCCCACTTTCCAACTTACGCCAAAAAGAAAGGACTCAAGTGCCAAAACGGCCGCTTTTGGCCGTTTGACAGCCCAAAATGCCCGAAAAATGTCAAATAATAACCAAACTAGCTCCCACACCTCTCTACAGTTGTAATACAAGTCCTCAAACTTGTGGAACACAATTTTGCTTTCGGTTGGCAATTTAAGCCAGAAAGAGGGACTTGAGAATTGAAACGACCTGTTTTGTCCAATTGAACGCCAAAAATGCATAGAAATGGTCAAACTAGCACCAAAAATGGTCACACACCTCAAGACAAATGAAATACAGGTATTCAAACTTATGAAACACAATTCATTCCAAGTTTGCAACTTATGCAAAACAAAAAGGGAATGAAGTGACCAAATTATCCCTTTTCGATCGTTTGACCACCCGTAATGCCCAGAATATGTCAATCCACAAACAAACTAGCTCGGACACCTGAAATGTTGAACCTCAAAACTTGCGAAACAAAATTCACACGCTCGATTTGCAACTTATGCAAAAACAAGGACTTAAATGCCCAAACGGAACCCTTTTGAAAGTTTCTTTTTGAAAGGTAAACATATATTAAAGGAGGAGAAAGGAAACAACAAACTAGAGGACAAACCTCAATATAGCCAAGGGAGGGAAAAACTTCTACCGGCAAAAGGAACCCACCCCGAAGCTAAGAGCTAAACAAATAGAGCAGAATAAAACAAACAACAACAGACAAGAACTAGAAAGATACGACTTGGAAGACCCCAAACATGTTGAAAGAGCTTGTTGGAACTACATGGAGTGATTCCTTTAGTGGTGCAAAGTCTTTTGCGAATCGTACTTTGAACTTGAGTAATGATGCCTTGGGGGGATCGGTTCTAATTTGAGAAGATCTAGAGTTCCTTTCCCTGCGTAAAACGTAAACCATACAAGCTATGGTGAGCTTCCCAATGGAATGAGCGAACGAAGCCCCCGCATAGGTAATAGAAGCCAGTTTTAAAATTTTAACAGCCCACCATGCCCGAAAAAGGTCAAACCACAACCAAACTAGCTCACACAACTCTAAAGTTTTGATACATGTCTTCGAACATACAAAACACAAATCGGATGCCCCCTTTCCAACTTACGCCAAAAAGAAGGGACTCAAGTGCCAAAATGGCCGCTTTTGGCCGTTTAACAGCCCAAAATGCCCGAAAAATGTCAAATAATAACCAAACTAGCTCCCACTCGTCTCTATAGTTGTACTACAAGTACTCAAACTTGGGGAACACAATTTTGATTTTGGTTGGCAATTTAAGCCAGAAAGAGGGACTTGAGAATCGAAACGACCTGTTTTGTCCCGTTGAACGCCAAAAATACATAGAAATGGTCAAACTAACACCAAAAAGGCTCACACACCTCAAGACAAATGAAATACAAGTGTTCAAACTTACAAAACACAATTCATTCCAGGTTTGCAACTTATGCAAAACAAAAAGGGAATTAAGTGACAAAATTATCCCTTTTCGACCGTTTGACCACCCATAATGCCTGGAATATGTGAATCCACAAACAAACTAGCTCGCACACCTAAAATGTTGAACCTCAAAACTTTCGGAACAAAATTCACACGCTCGATTTGCAACTTATACAAAAACAAGGACTTAAATGCCCAAACGGAACCCTTTTGAAAGTTTCTTTTTGAAAGGTAAACGTATATTAAAGAAGGAGAAAGGAAACAACAAACTTGAGGACAAACCTCAATATAGCCAAGGGAGGGAAAAACTTCTACCGGCAAAAGGAACCCATCCCGAAGCTAAGAGCTAAACAAATAGAACAAAATAAAACAAACAACAACAGACAAGAACTAGAAAGATACGACTTGGCAGACCCCAAACATGTTGAAGGAGCTTGTTGGAACTACATGGAGTGATTCCTTTAATGGTGCAAAGTCTTTTGCGAATCGTACTCTGAACTTGAGTAATGATGCCTTGGGGGGATCGGTTCTAATTTGAGAAGACCTAGAGTTCCTTTCCCTCCATAAAACGTAAACCATACAAGCTATGGTGAGCTTCCCAATGGAACGAGCCAACGAAGCCCCCGCATAGGTAATAGAAGCCAATTTTAAAATTTTAACAGCCCACCATGCCCGGAAAAGGTCAAACCACAACCAAACTAGCTCACACAGCTCTAAAGTTATGATACATGTCTGCAAACTTACAAAACACAATTCGGATGCCCACTTTCCAACTTACGCCAAAAAGAAGGGACTCAAGTGCCAAAACGGCCGCTTTTGGCCATTTGACAGCCCAAAATGCTCGAAAAATGTCAAATAATAACCAAACTAGCTCCCACACCTCTCTATAGTTGTAATACAAGTCCTCAAACTTGTGGAACACAATTTTGATTTCGGTTGGCAATTTAAGCCAGAAAGAGGGACTTGAGAATCAAAACGACCTATTTTGCCCCGTTGAACTCCAAAAATGTCGAGAAATGGTCAGACCAGCACCAAAACGGCGCACACACCTCAAGACAAATAAAATATAAGTGTTCAAACTTACGAAACAATTCATTCTTGTCACGACCCGAAATCCACCCTCTACGGATTTCGCATCGCAACCGCCACCCTCAGGCTCGAGGACCCTTGGGCGAAGGCTCACATCTGCAGCGGCATCGGATAGATGTGCTTCATGGGGTTGCGGAAGCATGAAAAACTTTTTCTTTTCTTTTCTCATTTTAAATTTTGCACATCCTTCCGATACTGCCACTATTCACAATGGTACACAGGATCAAACATTCAGAGCATAACTAAAAACTTAAAAGACTTCATAATTACAATCTTAATTTCAGCTGCCCCGTGGGGCTTAATACATATCCTTAAATTGTCTGCTAATACAAAACGTACTTATTAGAGTTCATGTGATTTTCCCAAAAGAACTACTTAAGCAAGTCTTCCCAAAAAGCTAGACTCATCCTCATCGTCTTCAAAAATCAATCTGCCATTAGGCACCTGAAAGGGGGCGGATAAAAATCCGGGTAAGCTAATCTAAGCTTGTGAGTAATTCCTGCATTCGTCATGAGTTTTTCAACTGGTAGTGGTTTAGCACATGAGAGTTTATAAAATACTCACTACCAATTGCTCGTACATTTTAGAACACAGAGTATATGCATTCTTAAAACAGATAGCTTTGAAACATTTAAAGTATTCAAGCTAAATACACATTTCTTCAAACAGAGCATATGCAATTTAAAAGCATACAAACACGTATAATAAAATGGGGGTAAAAACAACCTGCTTCCATTTCCAAAAGCGTTACTTCAAAACATATAAACATGTATAGGAAAATGGGGGTAAAACTTGCTTCCATTTCCAAAAACATTTGTCATCTTTTCTCTTTAATTAGGTGGAATCTGTTTCGAACCAGACTCCCATTTTACTACCAATACTATCAATGATATTTGCCTGGGGGATTAGATCCTGCTACCGGGCATGTACTGTTGAATCCCGAAGGATTTCAACCATCATAGGGGGTGGTACTTAGTACCGTTTATCTTTATAAACATTTATCACATGGCTACTTCAATAGAGGCTTTTCATGAATATTGAAAACATGAAATATAAAATTTCTGCGATAGGGCTTCAATACTTGAAATAATCAAATTCAGAACATTTAAAAGAAATTTGCATTTTCAACCGGACATGCTAAATATTTCCAAGAAAAGAATGGAATATAAAACATTTAACCAGCATGTCATATCAGAACAATTTAAAAACAGGAATCAAAAACTGAATTTGATATTCAAATGCTGCACATGACTTGAACTTAAAACTTCTTCAAATATTTGGAGTTAAATCTCCATTTCAAACACAGGGTTACTCACCTCATATACAGCAGACCCTACTGAGGTGCCTTGCCCTTTTCTGCTCTTATCCTAAAACAATTTAGAAAAAGACTCGTAAATTTCACAATGAAATTAATCAACTAAAACTTAACCTTTTTCCTTTACTGCATAAGTCAACTACAACTTATTTATAGTGGTATTGTATATAATGAGTAAGAAACACGCATTACCTTTTGACCCACTCGTTTAAAGTTTCGGTGTTTTCTTTTTCCTCCTCTTTCCTTTTCTTTTCTTCCTCTTTCTTTTTCTTAGCCTCGGCCACCATTGCCTTGGTGGGTGATTTATGAATGAATGGTCTCACCGAGACGACCTCTGTCGCCTTGGCTATCTTGATGAACCTGGTAATCACTCTTTGCTGTCGTAACAGTTCTTGCATAAAGGCTTGTTGTTTTGGATCCTTAGCCCTCTGGGCCTTGTTCATGATCGTGAACTTCGATGGTTGTGCTTCCATAATTATCACCTAAGATCAATTTATGAGTTAGAAATTTTATTCTAAGGTTGATGTGTTGTCGTGTCTTTTCGTAATTCATGTCCTTGTATACGTCGTCGATTAGTACTTTGGCATTACTTTAATTTATAGTCATCTGACAGATGCTATTCAACAAATTTTATGTCTTTTTATTTTAGACATTTCTTTTGGTCGAATAGACTCTACCATTGAGTCCAGAGCGTCGAAGAAAGTCAGTTTAGGCTTTCCTAAAATTTAATTCAGACTTTTGTATAAAAAAGGACAATATGGTCATTTATCGTTTTACATGTCTCATTTTTTTTTTGTACTTCGTTTCGTAATTTGGACCCCATTATTGAGTCCGGGATGTCAGAGAAAGTCAATCTAGACCTTCCCTAGTTTTAATTTGGCTTTTGAGGTACTAGGGGTAATTTGGTAATTTTACCCTCTTACGTGTCTTTATGTTCGGGACCTCATCTCGTGTCGTGGACCTCACCATTGGACTCAGAAGGTCCGAGATAGTAAGAATACACTAATAACTTGTTAATTTTGGACAAGGGGTATTTTGGTCATTTACCCCTTTACGTGTCTTTATTTTTCGGGCCCCGTCTCGTAAAATGGACCCTACCATTAGTCTCAGAATATTCGAAATAGTAAGGATTCACTGTTCATATGTTTAATTTGGACTTTATTTGACTTATTTATGACTCAAGGGTAATTTAGTAATTTTACTTATTTAATAAAATAATTTAATAAATTATTTTATTATTTTTCCAGGGTCATATTTGCATAATTTTTCCAAAAATTGGGCCACAGTGTAAATCCGTAGAACAGTTGGGGGTCAAAGTATAAATATCCAAAGATTCGGTCTGAACCAGTTGGTTCAGTTCAATTTCAAGTGAACCGGTCCGGTCTTAACTGAACCAACCGGTTCGGTCGGTTTAATTACATAAGGCTAACGTCATGATGATGTCAGCCCTAATGGCTTATAACTTTAAAACATAACACCAAAACGACACCGTTCAACTTAATCGTTTATGCGATGGGTCGGGTTCCGACCCGAACCCGATTTGACCCGAACCGTCACTGTTCATCATCTCCCCCGTTTCTTCCCCAGTGTTGCCCTAGTTGCAGGTTTTCATGTTTTTCATTTTCGTGATGTTTTAAGAGTCCATTTCCTCTGTTTTCTTTTCCAAACACTTCCTAATACTTTATGGCATATTTTTACATTGATTTAGAGCCTCGAATATAGCTTAGGGGCTCGGTTTAGGTCGCGATAACCCGACCTGTAATACACACAGTTCATGCTCATTTCTTGATCATTTCCTATAAGGTTGGGCTTGTTTTAATCCCCTCTTCATGGGGTTTCGTATTTCATTAACAAGGGTAGGTTTAATCTCATGTTTTTGAGATTTGCTTTGGGAGCCCGAACTTGTAATTTGGTTTTTGGAAGGCTTTCTTTGGGATTTTTGATCGCGTATTAGGGTTTTTGGGATGCTTGTGAGGTCTATTTGAAGTCTTGATAAACCAAATTGGATTTAGAAGAAGTCGGTTCAGACTTGCTTCAAGCAAGGTCTTCAATGGCTGCCTTGTGTACGACTGATGTTTCTAAGGTGTTTTAGGTTGAAATTTTCATGCTTATCGTTGTTTAAACATGCTTTAAACATTATATAAATCAAAGCTTAAAACAGTTCATACGTATAGAAATTCTAGAGAGAGAAATTTAAGTGTTTTGTGGGTTTACCTTGTTCCAAACTGTTTCTCTCCCCTTTGCTCCTTGCTTCCTACTTCTGAACGTCCTAGAATCTCCTTCAATCTCTCCCTCACTCTTGGATGGTTGTGTGTGTGTACAAGCACTATGCATATGTGTATATAGAGATGTGAATCATTGGCAAATCTGATTGCCCCTCTACTTGGGTTAGCCAAATTCAGGTTTCTTCATGAGTGGGTCTGAATTGCTACTGTTTGGCAGGCCATTGAGTGGCTGGTTGTGTGTGTGTGTGGTGTTTGACTTGTATTTATATATATATATATATATATGTACATATATATATATATATATATATATCTCATAATTCACACATACTAATATACAATGGTCACTCACACACACTTGTACATATTGGACCATTGCATGTCCCTCAATACATATATAATCTTATCTATATATATATATATACATAATTACAATTACATATATATAATATACATATACACACCTTTATACTTTTATACATGTATTTTAATTATTATTATTATTATTCTTACTATCATTACTATATTATCTATTTAATATTTATTTTTAACTTCCATGCATATACTTGTAGACACATATATTTATACATGTACTTCCACACAATACACTTTGTGAGTGTGTGTGTGTCATCACATTATTCTAGTAATTTAAATAGTAATTAGCTTCCTTATATTTAATTAATTAATTATATTAACTTAATTAATTATTCTCCCAATTTTCCCATAACCTCGTAAAACGTGCCTCATTACCCAACATTCTCGGGTCGGGGTATTACAATTCCCAGTTTGCAACTTAAGCAAAACCAAAAGGGAGTTAAGGGACAAAATTGTCCCTTTTTTACCGTTTGACCACCCACAATGCCCGGAAAACGTCAATCCACAAACAAACTAGCTCGCACACCCCAAATGTGTATACTCAAAACTTACGGAACAAAATTCACATGCTCGATTTGCAGCTTATGCAAAAACAAGGACTTAAGTGCCCAAGCGGAACCCTTTTGAAAGTTTTTTTTTGAGAGGTAAATGTATATTAAAGAAGGAGAAAGGAAACACCAAACTAGAGAACAAACCTCAATATAGACAAGGGAAGGAAAAACTTCTACCGGCAAAAGGAACCCATCCCGAAGCTAAGAGCTAAACAAATAGAACGAAATAAAACAAACAACAACAGACAAGAACTAGAAAGATACGACTTGGCAGACCCCAAACATGATGAAGGAGCTTGTTGTAACTACATGGAGTGATTCCTTTAATGGTGCAAAGTCTTTTGCGTGTCATATTATGAACTTGAGTAATGATGCCTTGGGGAGATTGGTTCTAATTGGAGAAGACCTAGAGTTCCTTTCCCTCCATAAAACTTAAACCATACAAGCTATGGTGAGCTTCCCAATGGAACGAGCCAACGAAGCCCCCGCATCGGTAATAAAAGCCAATTTTGAAAGTTTAATAGCCCACCATACCCGAAAAAGGTCAAACCACAACCAAACTAGCTCACACAACTCTAAAGTTATGATACATGTCCTCAAACTTACAAAACACAAATCGGATGCCCCCTTTCCAACTTACGCCAAAAAAAAGGGACTCAAGTGCCAAAATGGCCCTTTTGGCCCTTTGATAGTCCAAAATGCCCGAAAAATGTCAAATAATAACCAAACTAGCTCTTACACCTCTCTATAGCTATAATACAAGTCCTCAAACTTGTGGAACACAATTTTGATTTCGGTTGGCAATTTAAGCCAAAAAGAGGGACTTGAGAATCGAAACTACCTGTTTTGTCCCGTTTAATGCCAATAATGCATAGAAATCATCAAACGAGCACCAAAAAGGATCATACACCTCAAGACAAATGAAATACAAGTGTTCAAACTTACGAAACACAATTCAGTCCTAGTATGCAACTTATGCAAAACAAAAAGGGAATAAAGTGACAAAATTATCCCTTTTCGACCGTTTGACCATAATGCCCGGAATATGTCAATCCACAAACAAACTAGCTCGCACACCTCAAATGTTGAACCTCAAAACTTGTGGACCAAAATTCACATGCTCGATTTGCAACCTATGCAAAAACAAGGACTTAAATGCCCAAACAGAACCCTTTTGAAAGTTTCTTTTTGAAAGGTAAACGTATATTAAAGAAGGACAAAGGAAACAACAAACTAGAGGACAAACCTCAATATAGCCAAGGGAGGGAAAAAATTTTACCGGCAAAAGGAACCCATCCCGAAGCTAAGAGCCAAACAAATAGAACCAAATAAAACAAACAACAACAGACAAGAACTAGAAAGATACGACTTGGCAGACCCCAAACATGTTGAAGCAGCTTGTTGTAACTACATGGAGTGATTCCTTTAATGGTGCAAAGTCTTTTGTGAATCGCACTCTGAAGTTGAGTAATGATGCCTTGGGGGGATCGGTTCTAATTTGAGAAGACCTAGAGTTCCTTTCCCGCCATAAAACGTAAACCATACAAGCTATGGTGAGCTTCCCAATGGAACGAGCCAACGAAGCCCCCGCATTGGTAATAGAAGCCAATTTTAAAATTTTAACAGCCCACCATGCCCAGAAAAGGTCAAACCACAACCAAACTAGCTCACACAGCTCTAAAGTTGTGATACATGTCTTCAAACTTACAAAACAAAATTTGGATGCCCACTTTCCAACTTACGCCAAAAGGAAGGGACTCAAGTGCCAAAACAACCGCTTTTGGCCATTTGACAGCCCAAAATGCCCGTAAAATGTCAAATAATAACCATCTAGCTCCCACACCTCTCTATAGTTGTAATACAAGTCCTCAAACTTGTGGAACACAATTTGGATTTCGGTTGGCAATTTCAGCCAAAAAGAGGGACTTGAGACTCGAAACGACCTGTTTTGCCCCGTTGAATGCCAAAAATGCCCAGAAATGGTCAAACCAGCACCAAAACGCACACATCTCAAGACAAATAAAATACAAGTGTTCAAATTTACAAAACACAATTCGGATGCCCGCTTTGCAACTTAGGCCAATAAAAGGGTCTCAAGTGACAAAGCAGCCATTTTTGGCCGTTTGACAGCCGAAAATGCCCGAAAAATGTCACATAATAACCAAACTAGCTCCCACACCTCTCCATAGTTGTAATACAAGTCCTCAAACTTGTGGAACACAATTTTGATTTCGATTGGCAATTTAAGCCAAAAAGAGGGACTTGAGAATCGAAATGACATGTTTTGCCCCGTTGAACGCCAAATTTGCAGAGAAATGGTCGGACCAGCACCAAAACGGCTCACACACCACAAGACAAATAAAATACAAGTGTTTAAACTTACGAAACACAATTCATTCCCAGTTTGCAACTTATGCGAAACAAAAAGGGAGTTGAGGGACAAAATTGTCCCTTTTTGACCGTTTGACCACCCACAATGCCCGAAAAACGTCAATCCACAAACAAACTAGCTTGCACACCCCAAATGTGTATACTCAAAACTTGCGGAACAAAATTCACACACTTGATTTGCAGCTTATGCAAAAACAAGGACTTAAGTGCCCAAGCAGAACCCTTTTGAAAGTTTTTTTTTGAGTGGTAAATGTATATTAAAGAAGGAGAAAGGAAACACCAAACTAGAGGACAAACCTCAATATAGACGAGGGAGGGAAAAACTTATACCGGCAAAAGGAAACCATCCCGAAGCTAATAGCTAAACAAATAGAACAAAATAAACAAACAACAGACAAGAACTGGAAAGATACGACTTGGCAGACCCCAAACATGTTGAAGGAGTTTCTTGGACCTAGATGGAGTGATTCCTTTAATGGTGCAAAGTCTTTTGCGAATCATACTCTGAACTTGAGTACTGAGGCCTTGGGGGGATCAGTTCTAATTTGAGAAGACCTAGAGTTCCTTTCCCTGCATAAAACGTAAACCATACAAGCTATGGTGAGCTTCCCAATGGAACGAGCCAACGAAGCCCCTGCATAGGGAATAGAAGCCAATTTTGACAGTTTAAGAGCCCACCATGCCCGGAAAAGGTCAAACCACAACCAAACTAGCTCACACAGGTCTAAAGTTTTGATACATGTCCTCAAACTTACAAAACACAATTCGGATGCCCACTTTCCAACTTTGCCAAAAAAAAGGGACTCAAATGCCAAAACAGCCGCTTTTGGCTGGTTGACAGCCCAAAATGGCCGAAAAAAGTCAAATAATAACCAAACTAGCTCCCACACCTCTCTATAGTTGTAATACAAGTCCTCAAACTTGTGGCACACAATTTTGATTTCGGTTGGCAATTTATGCCAGAAAGAGGGACTTGAGAATCAAAACGACCTGTTTTGCCCCATTGAACACCAAAAATGCCGCAAATGTCACGACCCGAAACCCACCCTATGCGGATTTCGTGTCGCGGGGCCGACCCTAAGGCCGTCCCTACTTTTTCCATTCCTGTATCATAGTACTAATATGCAAAGTACCAAATTCTTAAAACAATAGCTGTCACGACCCGAAACCCACCCTATGCGGATCTCGTATCGTGGGGCCGACCCAATGGCCGTCCCTACTTTTTCCATTCCTTTACCAATGATGACAGTAAATAATATAACATGACATTAAAGTGCGGAAGCTTTATTACAATTATTATTCAAAGACTAAACTTCAAACTAACAATAAACTGATCCTAAACCACTCTTAGGTGGTGAGTACATGGGAGAGACTTCGTTCATTACTATTATGCTCCTCAACTGTCTCTTAAATCTCCTGATCTCCTACTGTGGTTCTGTAACATTCTCACCTGAAAAAATTTAGTAAGGGGTGAGCTACAAACTCAGTAAGTAGAAGCCTATCCCCAATACGGGTGGGGATGACATAAATGAATACAAGTCAAAGTAACATGATAGCCAGTCATGATAACGATTCCAGTCAACTGTAAAATGCCACAATGGCCAATAAGCGACAAGGTACAATAACAGTCAAGAGTAACCAATGAATGACAACGTACAATAACCGTCAAGAGTAACAGTGTAGCATGAATATAAAATAGGCTCGATGAACACAATCAACATAAATACTGCCATAATGGAACGGTCACAGTCAAGTCCAATGAATCAAACCAATCAACATAGAACAATATCAATTAACATGGATGATGCCTTTACTCTGTTTAGGGTTTGGCAGACCCTCGGTCTTTTGGGGCCCGGCATACCCCCATTAACATAAATGCATATAAAATGCTCATTTTCCTTAATGCGTAAAAACGCCATAATTGCCATATGTCCTTTTTGACCCGTAGGTCCCATAAATTGACCCGTAGGTCCCAGTCAATCAGATAGCATCAGATAGGTAATGTGACTGAGCACAAAACCCGGCACTTAACATAAATTAAGATTCTATAGTATTCCATATGAATGTACAAAACATGGAACATTATCACATAACATACAGTAAATAGACATCAATGAAATGAATCAGTCATGCAACATCAACCAATAGACATCCACCAGGTAGAACAATATCCATGGTGGGAAACAATGATAGTGAATACATATATGAGTACAAGATTGGCAATAATGGAAAGATCGTGGCTTGGAAACCACGTATCAAAGATAGGAATCCACTTACCTTATCAATGTCTTAATATCCCGTGACTTCCTCCTTTCCTTTTGACTTGCCTATAAATCAATAAACACGTTTCAGGTTTCATATAATTTACCGAATTTATGCCTCGTTACTCTAAATACCTCCCGTACTAATTTATGCTTTACGATTTTCATTTTAAACTTAATTTACCCAAGGGCAAAATGGTCATTTATGTGTCTCTACTTTTTGGGTTCTGTTTTCATAATTTGGACTTCACCGTTAAGTCCAGTAGGTTTGAATTAATAAAAATTCACTATTTACTTAACTAAATCGGAGTCCGTTTGACTTACCTTTGAGGTAGGGGCATTTTGGTCATTTTGGCATTCTACGGTTATTTTATTTTTTTGGGACTCCGTCTCGTAAAACGGACCTCACTATTAAATTCACAGGGTCCAAAATAGTAAGTTTTCATTATTAGTTCTACTAATTTAGGCATCGAAATTAAATTTAAAATTTATTAATTTAAATCATTTATTTAAATTAATTAATCTGGATAATACATATTGTATTTGAGCGCAAACAGACCACATGTGCCTTGGTGGCACAGTGGCTAAGCTTCTCACCCTTACTCCTTTGGTCACAGGTTCAATTCACTGCCATACCAATTTTCCATTTAACATTTCCCATTGTTTTTCATTTCCTTGTTCAAGTTTAACCCAACCATTGGATAGCATCTCCTTTCTAACCAAACACTATCTAAACTCCAATTTAAAAATTTACCCATGAAGTACAAGTGTTAGGCAGTCATCTGAATGAGTGGGTCGGGTCGGATCCGACCCGGTTTGGCCCAAATAAAATCACAAAAACACTCAGTCGTAGTGCAGAGATTTGTTAATATTCAATAGCCTATAATCCATAACTGTTATCCTCCATTCTTGAACTAAATCAGTACTTCACCATCAAACATATAGTATATAGGAAATGATTAAATGTATCATTTCAAAGTTAGGAGGTTTAATAAAATGCATCAAGTTTATCATTGTATGGATAGAAACCCATTTCAAGAATTACCTTAAATTGGTTGATTGGAACATTCTTCACGTTATGATTTAAATTTCCTGGATTCACATGAGATAAATCTGAAAAAGCATGCATGCTTCTAACCCATGATTGGCGAGTTTTGTTCCCATTGTGTAGCTCTGCAACTCCTCCACCCAAGCCCATGGTACAAACACAGATCCAACAAAATAACTGCTATCCAAAAACTTCAAAATTCCCAACAAGTCCAATAATTCAGACTCCAAACCCTCTAAAATAGCGCAAAATACTTCAAATCTGTGCTGATCTGATATCAAACTTCGCAAGACAAATTCGGATAAAACTAATTCGAACTCGCCTTCTCTGAACAATCTTCAAACTTCAAACCGATCTCCTGTCTCCCAACTACTTGACAATGTTGCTCGACTAACAAAAATTTATACTAAAAAAAAAAAAAAAACGCTGCAATAGAAGCACTCAATCTTTTAAAAATTCATACGATCTACAAAACCCCAGATTCCGATCTCCCCATCCGAAAATTCCAATTGCAGTAAATCGATCACCACTGACTCTCTTTTCTGAATGAGCAAAATCTTCGATATCCCTCATCTCATGATCGAATCCGACATCAATTGACTCGTTAACGGCCGGTAGGCAAAGACGCAACACTCGCACAATGCGTCAATGGCGGTGCGTCTCAAAAATCGCGGATGTGTTGATCAATTTTTTTTTCTTCTCTGTTTTATGAGATTGTCCATTGATCGGAACAAGATTGAAGGAGTTTATTTGGATTGTTCTGAGCTTCATGAGAAAAATATTTGGGAATTTCATCTGTAGCGATTCCGCTCCTTCTATTGATGTGTCTAACCCCTTTCACTTCCTCTCTCTCTCTCTCTCTCAAATCCGTAACCACTGCCTCCTTCAGCGCCCACGTTTTTTCTCTCTCACTCTAATTCCTTCTGTTCCGTATCCTTATTAGCCTCACTCATCAAATTCCGTTTGATCTTTACTCCCCTCCCTTATCTCTTTGTATCCCTTAATTACAATTATACACACACAATTTTATACACATGTGCTGCCTATCATTTACACCTATATATATACATATTACACGTATATAGATATAACTATATATATTTTAATAATTTTTATTTATCTTGTTTTATTCTATTTTATTTTATTTCCTTTATTTTAAATTTTATTTTATTTTTATTTATATATATATATATATATTTTTTTTTATTTCGGTATTCATTCATGGATTACTCGGCATCATCCATCATTGTCCGTATATTCAAGACCATTTAAATTTCACGACCGTCCATTCATTTCGATATCATGACATAAAGCCCTATCGGCTCGAGTTTACACGGTTCGCTCGATTACAATTTGGGTCAGGGTATTACAATAACAACGGAAGTTTATCACTGCAATAGTCAGCGGAAGTCTTAACATACATCATATGGTTTTACAGTACCAAGTCAAAACTAAACATAACCAGCACCCGTGGGTGGTGAATACATGGGAGAATTAAAACATAGTCTGATACAATTCTTCAAAATATCCCCCTATGCTTCCAGACTCCTATTGGGGTCTTGCGGTGTCATTACCTGAAAAGGGGTAAGTAGGGTGGAATGAGCTACAAGAGCCCAGCAAGTAAATACAGATCTCCGACACTGGTATCGAGGATCATAAAAGAATATGAATCCAAGAATAAGAATATGATAGCCAATCATAAAAAATAAGATGCTATGATAGCCAATGGGAACAATTGTCATGATGGCAAATGAACAGTGGAATCACAATGTGTAATCAGTAGGAATGGCATAACAATGTCTTGAAATTCTCGACGATAATACAATAACAAGAAAGTACTGCCAATATAATTGATCACAATAAATCAATAAAGGAATATCTCGCAATACAAGATAATCACAAGAATAATGTAATTCAACAATTATAGTTGAGCAATCGTGTAAGAGATGCTTTTATTCTATGTCAGGGCTTAGCACGCCCTCGGTCCTTGGGGGCCCGGTTTACCCCCTTCAGTGCATCCCAATGTATGGCCACATGTCCGTTCACGGACTCGACCCGAAGGTCTTCAGTGTATTTAAAAGCATCGGATGGATATTGTGACTGAGCACAAATCCAGTATACATAAACATTTCATGATCATAAATGATTCCATAGGAGTATATAAAAATGGAATATCATCAATTCAATGGAAACATAACAATAGGCATTTCAAAGCACGGTTCAACATGATAACAATAGTACAACAATAATTAATGTCCACCAGATAGAACAATATCACATTGTGGAGACAATAACATCAGATACGCTCAGAAGTACAAGTTTGGCAGTAAAAGAATGAACTTGGCTTGATAACACCACATGGAAGAGAAAGGGTATCTACTTACCTCTAATGAAATCTTAGCTTAGAAATTCGTGAGTGGGCCCTTCCCCTTCAAGTTCCCTATATATCAATAAACGTGTTTCAGAATAAATGTTTATTCATCAATCTTACGTCTCGTCATCTTAAATATCTCTAATGCCAATTTAGACTTCACCATTGAGTCCATAGGGTTCGGAATAATAAAAATTCACTAGTTCTTTAATTTAATCGGAGTCCATTTGACTCACTTATGAAGTAGGGGTATTTTGGTCATTTTTACAAGTCGTAACTTTTCGGGACTCCGTCTCGTGAAACGGACCTCACCATTGGACTCAGAGCATCCGAGATAATAAAAATTGACTAATCATTTACCTTATTTGGACCTCGTTTGACCCACTTTTGAGTCAGGGGTATTTTTGTAAAATTAACATTTAATTAATTTTTCTTTTTGGGCCTTAGTGTAATTATTCAAAACATTTGGGGCCGGTTCATAAATTCCATAAGCTGCGGTCTGAACCAGTTGGTTCAGACCCAAAAACCCTAAACCGGTCAGCCTTTCTCCTGAACCAAACGGTTCAGTTTCATTCAAGAACCGGAATACAATAACCCAATTCCCTATCCCTATCCATGGTTCGGTTAACCCCTAAACCCCATCTCTATTTATTGTCTCTGCAACCAAACAGCCCAATTGATTTTAATTTTACATTCAAAACGACATAGCATCACTGCCCCTAATCATTTTCGGTCGGGTCCCGACCCGGTCCGACCCAAACCCGGTCCCGTTATGACCCGAAGAAGCCCCCGACTATCCGGTCGTCTTTTCCGGTTGGTTTTCCGACCACGGTCGCCGGAACAATGCAATTCCTCACGGATCTTCATGGTTTTACGTCCAAAATTCACTGTTTTTCTTCCCAATGAAATCTAAGATTGCAAGGAATATTTTAGGGCTGTTTTTACCCTCCAACCTCATCGGTTTCATGCACCCATTCCCAGTTTCCGGCGTTGCACCGGTGAGGGAATAACCGGCCATAAAATGGCCATTTCTTGACCATTTAATCTAATTCAAAGTGTTTTGAGATCCTGGGGTAATTTCCTATGCATATTATGGTTCAATTTTCCATTTAGGTTCACCTATGTTTAATCAATTTTTCTAACCGAAACCCAGTTTTATTTTTCTTGTTTTTCCTTCTTTGTTTCAAGTCCTGCTATTACAGTAAACAACTCTATTATCATATGAAATAAAATTAGAGAGTGAAGGCGCAGTAGTTTACCTGTTCTCAGCCAACTCCTATACCTTCAGTTTCAGTTCTCTCTCTATCTCTACGTCTGGTTCTTTTCTCTCCTTCCAATCCTTGCGATTCTATTTTCTCTCTCTTCAATTACCTTCTTTATCCCCTTAACCGACCCTCAGTCGGTGGCCCTTGCCACCTGTAGCTGCGGTGGCAGCACACCCGAGCACCCAAGACACCTCACCCAATTTCTCATATAATATATATATATATATATTTACACACATTATTCCATTTACCATATATATATTTATATAGCCGTACTCAATTTACATATATGTATGTATTCATGAGATCACTTTAATACATTATCATGCATACGTATTCATATATATATATATCCATTTACTTATGCAACATAACTTAAAACAGTTCGGGTTTTATTATTGTATCGACTTACCTCGATATTTGTGCCGTACCCCGGGTCGGGGTATTACAGCGAAATGGTCAGACCAGCACCAAAACGGTGCACACACCTCAAGACAAATAAAATACAAGTGTTCAAACTTACGAAACACAATTCATTCCCAGTTTGCAACTTATGAAAACCAAAAGGGGGTTAAGGGACAAAATTGTCCCTTTTTGACCGTTTGACCACCCACAATGCCCGGAAAACGTCAATCCACAAACAAACTAGCTCGCACACCTCAAATGTGTATACTCAAAACTTGCGGAACAAAATTCACACGCTCGATTCGCAACTTATGCAAAAACAAGGACTTAAGTGCCCAAGCGGAGCCCTTTTGGAAGTTTTTTTTTTAGAGGTAAATGTATATTAAAGAAGGAGAAAGGAAACACCGAACTAGAGGACAAACCTCAATATAGACGGGGGAGGGAAAAACTTCTACCGACAAAAGGAACCCATCCCAAAGCTAAGAGCTAAACAAATAGAACAAAATAAAACCAACAACAACAGACAAGAACTAGAAAGATACGACTTGGCAGACCCCAAACATGTTGAAGGAGCTTGTTGGAACTAGATGGACTGATTCCTTTAATGGTGCAATGTCTTTTGCGAATCGTACTCTGAACTTGAGTAATGATGCCTTGGGGGGATTGGTTTTAGTTGGAGAAGACCTAGAGTTCCTTTCCCTGCATAAAACGTAAACCATAAAAGCTATGGTGAGCTTCCTAATGGAACGAGCCAATGAAGCCCCTGCATAGGTAATAGAAGCCAATTTTGAAAGTTTAAACGCCTACCATGCCCGGAAAAGATCAAACTACAACCAACCTAGCTCACACACCTCTAAAGATATGATACATGTCCTCAAACTTACAAAACACAATTCGGATGCCCGGTTTGCAACTTATGCCAAAAAGAAGGGACTCAAGTGATAAAACAGCCGCTTTTGGCCATTTCACAGCCGAAAATGCCCGAAAAATGTCACATAACAACCAAACTAGCTCCCACACCACTTTATATTTGTAATACAAGTCCTCAAACTTGTGGAACACAATTTCGATTTCGGTTGGCAATTTAAGCCAGAAAGAGGGACTTGAGAATCGAAACGACCTGTTTTGCCCCGTTGAATGCCAAAAATGCCGAGAAATGGTCAAACCAGTACCAAAATGGCTCACACACCCTAAGACAAATACAATACAAGTGTTCAAACTTACGAAACAGAATTCATTCCCAGTTTGCAACTTATGCAAAACAAAAAGGGAGTTAAGGGACAAAATTGTCCCTTTTTGACCATTTGACCACCCACAACGCCCAGAAAATGTCAATCCACGAACAAACTAGCTCGCACACCCCAAATGGGTATACTCAAAACTGGCAGAACAAAATTCACAGGCTCGATTTGCAACTTATGCAAAAACAAGGACTTAAATGCCCAAACGGAACCCTTTTGAAAGTTTCTTTTCGAAAGGTAAACGTATATTAATGAAGGAGAAAGGAAACAGCAAGCTAGAGGACAAACCTTAATATAGCCAAGGGAGGGAAAAACTTCTACCGGCAAAAGGAACCCATCCCGAAGCTAAGAGCTAAACAAATAGAACAAAATAAAACAAACAACAGACAAGAACAAGAAAGATACGACTTGGTAGACCCCAAACATGTTGAAGGAGCTTGTTGGAACTAGATGGAGTGATTCCTTTAATGGTGCAAAGACTTTTGTGAATTGTACTCTGAACTTGAGTAATGATGCCTTGGGGGGATCGGTTCTAATTGGAGAAGACCTAGAGTTCCTTTCCCTCCATAAAACGTAAACCATACAAGCGATGGTGAGCTTCCCAATGGAAGGAGCCAACGAAGCCCCTGCATAGGTAATAGAAGCCAATTTTGAAAGTTTAATAGCCCACCATGC
This sequence comes from Nyssa sinensis, assembly GCA_008638375.1. Taxonomy (NCBI): domain Eukaryota; kingdom Viridiplantae; phylum Streptophyta; class Magnoliopsida; order Cornales; family Nyssaceae; genus Nyssa; species Nyssa sinensis. The sequence goes on along the minus strand of CM018045.1, from coordinate 23,323,206 downwards.
CCGGAAAAGGTCAAACCACAACCAAACTAGCTCACACTGCTCTAAAGATATGATACATGTCCTCAAACTTACAAAACACAATTCGGATGCCCCCTTTCCAACTTACGCCAAAAAGAGGGGACTTAAGTGCCAAAACGGCCGCTTTTGGCCGTTTGACAACCCAAAATGCCCGGAATATGTCAAATAATAACCAAACTAGCTCCCACACCTCTCTATAGCTGTAATACAAGTCCTCAAACTTGTGGAACATAATTTTGATTTCGGTTGGCAATTTGAGCCAGAAAGAGGGACTTGAGAATCGAAACGACCTGTTTTGCCCCGTTGAAAGCCAAAAATGCCGAGAAATGGTCAGACCAGCACCAAAACGGCGCACACACCTCAAGACAAATAAAATACTTGTGTTCAAGCTTACGAAACACAATTCATTCCCAGTTTGCAACTTATGCAAAACCACAAGGGAGTTAAGGGACAAAATTGTCCCTTTTTGACCGTTTGACCTCCCACAATGCTCGGAAAACGTCAATTCACAAACAAACTAGCTAGCACACCTCAAATGTGTATACTCAAAACTTGCGGAACAAAATTCACACGCTCTATTCGCAACTTTTGTAAAAACAAGGACTTAAGTGCCCAAGCGGAACCCTTTTGAAAGTTTTTTTTTTCAGAGGTAAATGTATATTAAAGAAGGAGAAAGGAAACACCAAACTAGAGGACAAACCTCAATATAGACAAGGGAGGGAAAAACTTCAACCAGCAAAAGGTACCCATCCCGAAGCTTAGAGCTAAACAAATAGAACAAAATAAAACAAACAACAACAGACAAGAACTAGAAAGATACGACTTGGAAGACCCCAAACATGATGAAGGAGCTTGTTGGAACTAGATGGAGTGATTCCTTTAATGGTGCAAAGTCGTTTGCGAATCGTACTCTGAACTTGAGTAATGATGCCTTGGGGGGATTGGTTCCAATTGGAGAAGACCTAGAGTTCCTTTCCCTCCATAAAACGTAAACCATACAAGCTACGGTGAGTTTCCCAATGGAACGAGCCAACGAAGCCCCCGCGTAGGTAATAGAAGCCAATTTTGAAAGTTTAATAGCCCACCATGCCCGAAAAAGGTCAAACCACAACCAAACTAGCTCACACAGCTCTAAAGTTATGATACATGTCTTCAAACTTATAGAACACAATTCGGATGCCCTCTTTCCAACTTACGCCTAAAAGAAGGGACACAAGTGCCAAAACGGCAGCTTTTGGCCGTTTGACAGCGCAAAATGCCCGAAAAATTTCAAATAATAACTAAACTAGTACCCACACCTCTCTATAGCTGTAATACAAGTCCTCAAACTTGTGGAACACAATTTTGATTTCGGTTGGCAATTTAAGCCAAAAAGAGGGACTTGAGAATCGAAACGACCTGTTTTGTCCCGTTGAATGCCAAAAATGCATAGAAATGGTCAAACGAGCTCCAAAAAGGCTCACACATCTCAAGACAAATGAAATACAAGTGTTCAAACTTACAAAACACAATTCATTCCTAGTTTGCAACTTATGCAAAACAAAAAGGGAATTAAGTGACAAAATTATCCCTTTTCGACCGTTTGACCACCCATAATACCTGGAATATGTCAATCCACCAACAAACTAGCTCGCACACCTGAAATGTTAAACCTAAAAACTTGCGGAACAAAATTCACACGCTCGATTTGCAACTTATGCAAATACAAGGACTTAAGTGCCCAAGCAGAACCCTTTTGAAAGTTTTTTTTTGAGAGGTAAATGTATATTAAAGAAGGAGAAAGGAAACAACAAACTAGAGGACAAACCTCAATATAGACAAGGGAGGGAAAAACTTCTACCGGCAGATGTAATCCTTCCCGAAACTAAGAGCTAAGCAAATAACACAAAATAAAACAAACAACAACAGACAATAACTAGAAAGATACGAGTTGGCAGACCCCAAACATGTTGAAGGAGCTTGTTGGAACTAGATAGAGTGATTCCTTTAATGGTGCAAAGTCTTTTGTGAATGGTTCTCTGAGCTTGAGTAATGATGCCTTGGTGGGATTGGTTCTAGTTGGAGAGGACCAAGAGTTCCTTTCCCTCCATAAATCGTAAAGCATACAAGTTCTGGTGAGCTCCCCAATGGAACGAGCCAACGAAGCCCCCGCATAGGTAATAGAAGCCAATTTTGAAAGTTTAATAGCTCACCATGCCCGAAAAAGGTCAAACCACAACCAAACTAGCTCACACAACTCTAAAGTTATGATACATGTCCTCAAACTTACAAAACACAATTCGGATGCCCCTTTTCAAACTTACGCCAAAAAGAGTGGACTCAAGTGCCAAAACGGCCGCTTTTGACCGTTTGATAGCCCAAAATGCCCAAAAAATGTCAAATAATAACCAAACTAGCTCCCACACATCTCTATAGCTGTAATACAAGTCCTCACACTTGTGGAACACAATTTTGATTTCGGTTGGCAATTTAAGCCAAAAAGAGGGACTTGAGAATCGAAACGACCTATTTTGTCCCGTTGAACGCCAAAAATGCATAGAAATGGTCAAACGAGCTCCAAAAAGGCTCTCACACCTCAAGACAAATGAAATACAAGTGTTCAAACTTACGAAACACAATTCATTCCTAGTTTGCAGCTTATGCAAAACAAAAAGGGAATTAAGCGACAAAATTATCCCTTTTCGACCGTTTCACCACCCATAATGCCCGGAATATGTCAATCCACAAACAAACTAGCTCGCACACCAGAAATGTTGAACCTCAAAACTTGCGGAACAAAATTCACACGCTCGATCTGCAACTTATGCAAAAACAAGGTCTTAATTCCCCAAACGGAACGCTCTTGAAAGTTTCTTTTTGAAAGGTAAACGTATATTAAAAAAGGAAAAAGGAAACAACAAACTAGAGGACAAACCTCAATATAGACAAGGGAGGGAAAAACTTCTACCGGCAAAAGGAACCCATCCCGAAGCTAAGAGCTAAACCAATAGAACAAAATAAAACAAACAACAGAAGACAAGAAATAGAAAGATACGACTTGGCAGACCCCAAACATGTTGAAGGAGCTTGTTGGAACTAGATGGAGTGATTCCTTTAATGGTGCAAAGTATTTTGCGAATCGTACTCTAAACTTGAGTAATGATGCCTTGGGGGGATTGGTTCTAATTGGAGAAGACCTAGAATTTTTCACGACCCGAAACCCACCCTATGCGGATCTCGTGTCGCGGGGCCGACCCGAAGGCCGTCCCCACTTTTTCCATTCCTGTATCATTGTACTAAAACCTCAAAACAATAACAGCGGAAGTCTTATCAGTAATAGTACATCAGCGGAAGTCTTTCAATACACAATGTTAGCGAAAGTCTTTACAATACATAATATGGTTCTACATAAACAAAATAAGAACCAAACATGACCAGCATCCGAGGGTGGTGAATACATGGGAGAACTAAAACATAAACTAATGCATTTCCTCAAATGTCCTTCTATGTCTTTAAACTCCTACCGGGGTCTCGCGGCATCAGTACCTGAAATGGGGGTGAGGAGGGTGGAATGAGCTACAAGAGCCCAGCAAGTAAATACAGATCTCCGACACTGGTATCGAGGATCATAAAAGAATATGAATCCAAGAACAAGAATATGATAGCCAATCATAAGAAATAAGATGCTATGATAGCCAATGGGAACAGTTGCCATAAGGGCCAATAAACAATAGAACACAATGTACAATTAGGAGTAAGGGACATAACATCAACATGAAACTCTTAACAACAATATATCAATGTGAGCGTGCTGCCACAATAAACCGATCACAAATAGATCAATAAAGGAATATCTCGCAATACAAGATAATCACCAGAATAAGGTAATTCAACAGTTATAGTCGAACAATCGTATAAGAGATGCTTTTGTTCTGTGTCATGGCTTGATATGCCCTCGGTCCTTGGGGGCTCGGTTTACCCCCTTCAGTGCATTCCAGTGTATGGCCATATGTCCGTTCACGGACTCGACCCGAAGGTCTTCAGTGTATTTAAAAGCATCGGATGGATATTGTGACTGAGCACAAATCCAGTATACATAAACATTTCATGATCATAAATGATTCCATAGGAGTATATAAAAATGGAATATCATCAATTCAATGGAAACATAACAATAGGCATTTCAAAGCACGGTTCAGCATGATAACAATAGTACAACAATAAATCAATGTCCACCAGATAGAACAATATCACATTGTGGAGACAATAACACCAGATACGCTCAGGAGTACAAGTTTGGCAGTAAAAGAATGAACTTGGCTTGATAACACCACATGGAAGAGAAAGGGTATCTACTTACCTCTAATCATGCATTCATCCTAAATCAGTCTCCTGCGGTTTGCCTCTTTCCTGTCGCGTTCCCTATATATCAGTAAATGCGTTTTAGAATAATACTATTCATCAAATTCTATGCCTTGCTATGATAAGTATTTCTAATACTTATTTAGACTTTACCATTGAGTCCGGAATGCCGAAGAAAGTCAGTTTAGGCTTTCACGGAATTCAATTTGGACTTCTGTACTTAAAAGGGCAAAATGGTCATTTTGCACTTTTACGGTTATTTTATTTTTTGGGACTCCGTCTCGTGAAACGGACCTCACCATTGATCTTAGAATGTCTGAGATAATACAAATTGACTATTTATTTGTATCATTTGGAGTCCGTTTGACTTATTTTAGAACTTGAGGTATTTATATAATTAATTTATTAAAAGAATAATTAAATTTAAACTTTGTCTCAAATGGTCGACTGGTTTGTAAATATCCTTAAAAGGCCGACTGATTCGAATTTATTAAAAGTCAGCTATTTTGTGATTTTCGTTAATTTGTTCACTGAACTGTAAATACTTAAGGTTAATTTATAGCCTTTTTGTCAATTTATCTCACTAGCAAATATCCATGGCTAACTTCGCAGTATTACCAACTAAGTTAAATTCTTTATAGTGACATAGAGGCTGCATAAAGACTAATGAAATATACAGCCAATGTAGCAACAAGAATAAGCCGAGCCTTGACTCCAGCAAAATATAAATTCATGAGGCTATACATATCTATAAATATTGTTGCATTTGGTAAACACTTGAAGCAGAATAAAGACCCATTATGAAAATCAAACCTGATTACTCAGCTATTACCTAACTGCCGTATCAGTTTGCAGCAGCAGCTCCAATTGCAGCTCCAATTGCTGCAGTTTCAACACTCATTGTCCCTAAGAACTCATCATCGTTTCTGCTATAGCTCGATTATTCTTTACAGCTTATCCAAATTGTAACAACACGGATAGTAACCTACTGCTAGACCTCCATTGCTGGACAGTGGCAATCTCGGCCAGCTCTCTCAATTTCTCCCCGATCTGTTACATCAAATTTTGTAAATCAGTCCCTGTTGCCCATTTCTTTGTCCCGCACTCACTGCTGCTACTCTCTACTGATCTTTTACTATTGTAGAGTCTTTAACTGCTACAGATTTTTCCTATGTACAGCCGCTACATCTGCTGTGCTCTAATGGAACAATACTCCATCAACTTCTTTGCTGAATTCTTTCTTATCAGTCAAAACCGACACTAACGGCAGCACTAAGACTTCATAATATTTCCCCAGTCAGCACGTTTCTCCTTCAGCTCAAGCGTTGCAGTCTCGGAGACCAACATCAACGGTCCCTCTCCGTCTGATGGCCCGTTCGAGCAGCTACCGCCTGACTCTCTCAATCTTCCCCACACCCTGCTGCAGCGCTGCTGCTATTCTCACTGCCGCAGCAAATTTTGCAACAACAGTTCATGCAGCTCTACTTTCTTCCTTCCTCACTCGGTCAACTGCTACACAAGCATACGTACATATATATACACTATACAAATTTCCCCTGTTCCGATCCATCTCAGTTCTTCCAATAAAATAAAACTAATTGTAGACATATTTGCACTGCATCAAGGTCTGCTCCTCCCTATTATTAATTTCGGCTGCTTCAAAATCCTCCTCTCTCTCTCTGTTTAACGCCCACACATATATGCATATGGAGGCTTCTGGGCGTTCCCTTAACACTGTTGCATATATATACATATACATAATATTTTTCTCTCCTGATTCACCCATTCAAGAGTTCCATGAAATCTGCTGGACTTTTCTATCAGCTCCAGTTTGAGCATCAAATCCAGCCCTTCTAACAGCAGTTCATGCTGTATTTCAATCCCCTTGTTCCTATCAATTCTTCACCTGCTGCTGCACCATCATCGGCCCCCATCGCACCGCTACACAAACACAGAGATATATGCATACTTATACCCCCTGCTGTACCGATTCTCCTTTCTTTCCTTTGCTTTTCTCTTTGATATTCTCTATACGTGTTCGGCTCCTCTAATTTCATACCTTGACCGAGTATATGGGCGGTGGCTTTGCCACCTGGTTACATGGGAGCTCACGCACACACACCTGTACACACACGGCTGCTGTATGCAGCTCACTTAACACCCCCACATGACACACACCTGCACCGCATGTTGCCACCAATACTACACAAACACACGTAAACCCACCAATTCTTGCTGCCACGCTACACCTCACAATATATATATATATATATATATATATATATATATATATATATATATATTTTGCCTGCACCGCAACACTTCTATCTCTTGACAACAGCTCCTGCTGCATGGATCTTTTCTTTCTCGGCTGCCACGTTACACAATATACACATTTGTAATATATAATGCTCTCTCATGCACTGCATGAAATCTTGAGATTGCCACCTGCCCATTTCTTTTCTTTTTCTTTCTTTTCTTTTACTTCCATTGGATTATAATATATACATATATATAAGCTGACCGTATACACATATATATATATATATATAATATTCATAATCATTTAGATTTACTTTAAAATTTATGCGTCGACATTCACTTGCACGTTTTCTAGTAAAATCGGCTTCCGGTGCAACGGCACCCGGACACCCGTGAGTGACTGCCTCTCGTACCTATGCATCGTAATTAAACAATACAGTCTATTACGCATCCACTTTTATTTATGTCATTTAACGGCTTATAATTCGGGATTACATTTTATAGCCCGGTCCAGCCCGGTGTACATGCTATATCCCGGGTTGGGATATTACAGAATTCCTTCCGCTCTATAAAACGTAAACCATACAAGCTATGGTGAGCTTCCCAATGGAACGAGCCAACGAAGCCCCCGCATAGGTAATAGAAGCCAATTTTGAAAGTTTAATAGCCCACCATGATCAGAAAAGGTCAAACCACAACCAAATTAGCTCACACAGCTCTAAAGTTATGATACATGTCTTCAAACTTACAAAACACAATTCGGATGCCCCCTTTCCAACTTACGCCAAAAAAAAAGCGACTCAAGTGCTAAAACGGCCGCTTTTGGCCCTTTGACAGCCCAAAATGCCCGAAAAATTTCAAATAATAACCAAACTAGCTCCCACACCACTTTATAGCTGTAACACAAGTCCTCAAACTTGTGGAACACAATTTTGATTTCGGTTGGCAATTTAAGCCAAAAAGAGGGACTTGAGAATCGAAACGACCTATTATGTCCCGTTGAACACCAAAAATGCATAGAAGTTGGCAAACGAGCACCAAAAAGGCTCACACACCTCAAGACAAATGAAATACAAGTGTTCAAACTTACGAAACACAATTCATTCCTAGTTTGCAACTTATGCAAAACAAAAAGGGAATTAAGTGACAAAATTATCCCTTTTCGACCGTTTGACCACCCATAATGCCCGGATATGTCAATCCACAAACAAATTAGCTCGCACACCTGAAATGTTGAACCTCAAAACTTGTGGAACAAAATTCACACGTTCGATTTGCAACTTATACAAAAACAAGGACTTAAGTGCCCAAGCGGAACCCTTCTGAAAATTTTTTTTTTAGAGGTAAATGTATATTAAAGAGGGAGAAAGGAAACAACAAACTAGTGGACAAACCACAATATAGACAAGGGAGGGAAAAATTTCTACCGACAGATGTAACCCTTCCCGAAACTAAGAGCTAAACAAATAGCACAAAATAAAACAAAAAACAACAGACAAGAACTAGAAAGATACGACTTGGCTGACCCCAAACATGTTGAAGGAGCTTGTTGGAACTAGATGGACTGATTCTTTTAATGGTGCAATGTTTTTTGCGAATTGTACTCTGAACATGAGTAATGATGCCTTGGTGGGATTGGTTCTAGTTGGAGAAGACCAAGAGTTCCTTTCCCTCCATAAAACGTAAACCATACAAGCTATGGTGAGCTTCCCAATGGAACGAGCCAACGAAGCCACCGCATAGGTAGTAGAAGCCAATTTTGAAAGTTTAATAGCCCACCATGCCCGGAAAAGGTCAAACCATACCAAACTAGCTCACACAGCTCTAAAGTTATGAGACATGTCCTCAAACTTATAAAACACAATTCGGATGCCCCCTGTCCAACTTACGCCAAAAAGAAGGGACTCAAGTGCTAAAACGGCCGCTTTTGGCCCTTTGACAGCCAAAAATGCCCGAAAAATGTCAAATAATAACCAAACTAGCTCCCACACCTCTCCATAGCTGTAATACAAGTCCTCAAACTTGTGGAACACTATTTTGATTTTGGTTGGCAATTTAAGCCAAAAAGAGGGACTTGAGAATCGAAACGACCTGTTTTGTCCCGTTGGACGCCAAAAATGCATAGAAATGGTCAAACCAGCACCAAGAAGGCTCACACACCTCAAGACAAATGACACACAAGTGTTCAAACTTAAGAAACACAATTCATTCCTAGTTTGCAGCTTATGCAAAACAAAAAGGGAATTAAGTGACAAAAATATCCCTTTTCGACCGTTTGACCACCCATAATGCCCGGAATATGTCAATCCACAAACAAACTAGCTCGCACACCTGAAATGTTGAACCTCAAAACTTGCGGAACAAAATTCAAACGCTCGATTTGGAAATTATGCAAAAACAAGGACTAAAATGACCAAACAGAATCCTTTTGAAAGTTTCTTTTTGAAAGGTAAACGTATATTAAAGAAGCAGAAAGGAAACAAGAAACTCGAGCACAAACCTCAATATAGCCACGGGAGGGAAAAACTTCTACCGGCACAAGGAAACCATCACGAAGCTAAGAGCTAAACAAATAGAACAAAATAAAACAAACAACAACAGACAAGAACTAGAAAGATACGACTTGGCAGACCCCAAACAAGTTGAAGGAGCTTGTCCGAACTAGAAGGAGTGATTCCTTTAATGGTGCAAAGTCTTTTGCAAATCATACTCTAAACTTGAGTAATGATGACTTGGGGGGATCGGTTTTAATTGGAGAAGACCTAGAGTTCCTTTCCCTTCATAAAACATAAACCATACAAGCTATGGTGAGCTTCCCAATGGAACGAGCCAACGAAGCCCCCGCATAGGTAGTAGAAGCCAATTTTAAAATTTTAACAGCCCACCATGCCCGGAAAAGGTCAAACCACAACCAAACTAGCTCACACAGCTCTAAAGTTATGATACATGTCTTCAAACTTACAAAACACAATTCGGATGCCTACTTTCCAACTTACGCCAAAAAGAAGGGACTCAAGTGCCAAAACGGCCGCTTTTGGCAGTTTGACAGCCCTAAATGCCCGAAAAATGTCAAATTATAACCAAACTAGCTCCCACACCTCTCTATAGTTGTAATACAAGTCCTCAAACTTGTGGAGCACAATTTTGATTTCGGTTGGCAATGTAAGCCAAAACGAGGGACTTGAGAATCAAAACGACCTGTTTTGTCCCGTTGAATGCCAAAAATGCCTAGAAATGGTCAAACTAGAACCAAAACGGCTCACACACCTCAAGACAAATAATACACAAGTGTTCAAACTTACGAAACACAATTCATTCCTAGTTTGCAACTTATGCAAAACAAAAAGGGAATTAAGTGACAAAATTATCCCTTTTCGACCGTTTGACCACCCATAATGCCCGGAATATGTCAATCCACAAACAAACTTGCTCGCACACCTGAAATGTTGAACCTCATAACTTGCGGAACAAAATTGACACGCTCGATTCGCAACTTATGCAAAAACAAGGACTTAGGTGCCCAAATGGAACCCTTTTGAAAGTTTCTTTTTGAAAGGTAAATGTATATTAAAGAAGGAGAAAGGAAACAACAAACTAGAGGACAAACCTCAATATAGACAAGGGAGTGAAAATTTTCTACTGGCAGATGCAACCCTTCCCGAGACTAAGAGCTAAACAAAAAGCACAAAATAAAACAAACAACAACAGACAGGAACTAGAAAGATACGACTTGGCAGACCCCAAACATGTTGAAGGAGCTTGTTGGAACTAGATGGAGTGATTCCTCTAATGGTGCAATGTCTTTTGCGAATCGTACTCTGTACTTGAGTAATGATGTCTTGGGCGGATTGGTTCTAGTTGGAGAAGACCTAGAGTTCCTTTCCCTCCATAAAACGTAAACCATACATGCTATGGTGAGCTTCTTAATGGAACGAGCCAACGAAGCCCCCGTATAGGTAATAGAAGCCAATTTTGAAAGTTTAATAGCCCACCATGCCCGGAAAAGGTCAAACCACAACCAAACTAGCTTACACAGCTCTAAAGTTATGATACATGTCCTCAAACTTACAAAACACAATTCGGATGCCCGTTTTGCAACTTATGCCAAAAAGAAGGGACTCAAGTTTCAAAACAGCCACTTTTGGTCGTTTGACAGCCGAAAATGCCCGAAAAATGTCACAGAATAACCAAACTAGGTCCCACACCTCTCTATAGTTGTAATACAAGTCCTCAAACTTGTGGAACAAAATTTTGATTTTGGTTGGCAATTTAAGCCAGAAAGAGGGACTTGAGAATCGAAACGACCTGTTTTGCCCCGTTGAACGCCAAAAATGCCGAGAAATGGTCAGACCAGCACCAAAAACGGCGCACACACCTCACGACATATAAAATACAAGTGTTCAAACTTACGAAACACAATTCATTCCCAGTTTGCAACTTATGCAAAACCAAAAGGGAGTTTAGGGACAAAATTGTGCCTTTTTGACCGTTTGACTGCCCACAATGCCCGAAAAACGTCAATCCACAAACAAACTAGCTCGCACACCTCAAATGTGTATACTCAAAACTTGCGGAACAAAATTCACACGCTCGATTCACAATTTATGCAAAAACAAGGACTTAAGTGCCCAAGTGTAACCCTTTTGAAAGTTTTTTTTTGAGAGGTAAATGTATATTAAAGAAGGGGAAAGGAAACACCAAACTAGAGGACAAACCTCAATATAGACAAGGGAAGGAAAAACTTCTACCGGCAAAAGGTGTCACGACCCGAAACCCACCCTATGCGGATCTCGTATCGTGGGGCCGACCCCATGGCCGTCCCTACTTTTTCCATTCTTTTACCAATGATAACAGTAAATAATATAAACATGACATTAAAGTACGGAAGCTTTATTACAATTATTGTTCAAAGACTAAACTTCAAACTAACAATAAACTGATCCTAAACCACTCTTAGGTGGTGAGTACATGGGAGAGACTTCATTCATTACTATTATGCTCTTCAACTGTCTCTTTAATCTCCTGATCTCCTACTGTGGTTCTGTAACATTCTCACCTGAAAAAATTTAGTAAGGGGTGAGCTACAAACTCAGTAAGTAAACACCTATCTCAAATACGGGGTTAGAGTAATCGTGGAACATATAGGATCATAGATGAACATGATAGCCAGTCATGGAAACAATTTCAGTCAACAGTAAGGTGCCAAAATGACCAATGAATAGTAAGGCATGATAACCCAATCAGAACAGTGATATAACGTGAATACGGGAACATTCAACATTCATAATCGACGTAAATGTACTGCCACAATGGAATGATCTCAATCGAGTCAAATGAATAAAGGTACTATCAACATGGAACTATTCGTAGTGAAATGAAACATCACATGAATCAAATGAACATCACATAACCGTCAACATGAACGATGCATTTACTTTGTTCAGGGTTTGGTAGACCCTCGGTCTTTTGGGGCCCGGCATACCCCCCTTTAACATGAAGGCATATAAAATGCCATTAAAACTCACTACATAAAAATGCCATCATTGCCACATGTCCGTTTGACCCGTAGGTCCCATAAATTGACCCGTAGGTCCAGTCAATCAGATAGCATCAGAAGGGTAATGTGTCTGAGCACAAGACCCGGCATTTAACATAAATTAGGATTATATCGTATTCCATATGAGGTGTGCAAAACGTGGAACATCATAACATAAGCATACAGTGAATAACATCAACACAATGAATCAAGCCATGAACCATCAACCAATAGACATCCACCAGGTAGAACAATATCCATGGTGGGAACAATAACAGTGGGTATAAATACATGAGTACAAAATTGGCAGTATAGAAAGATCGTGGCTTGAAAAACCACGTATAAAAGATAGAAATCCACTTACCTTATCAATGTCTTAATATCCCGTGATTTTCTCCTTTCCTTTTGACTTGCTTATAAATCAATAAACATGTTTCAGCTTTCATATCATTTATCAAATTTATGCCTCGCTACTTTAAATATTTCCTTTACTAATTTATGCTTTACGGTTCCCTATTTTAAACTTAATTTACCCAAGGGCAAAATGGTCATTTAGGTGTCTCTACTTTTTGGGTTCTGTTTTCATAATTTAGATTTCACCGTTGAGTCCAGTAGGTTTGAATTAATAAAAATTCACTATTTACTTACCTAAATTGGAGTCCGTTTGACTTACCTTCAACGTAGGGGCATTTTGGTCATTTTGGCATTCTACGGTTATTTTTTATTTATTTTTTTTTCGGAACTCCGTCTCGTAAAACGGACCTCACCATTAAATTCAGAGGGTCCCAAATAGTAAGTTTTCATTATTCATTCGACTAATTTAAGCCTCATAATTAAATTTAAAATTTATTAATTTAAATCACTTATTTAAATTAATTAATATAGCTAATACATATCGTATTTGAGTCCAAACAGACCACATGTGCCTTGGTGGCACAGTAGCTAAGCTTCTCCCCCTTTCTCCTTTGGCCACAGGTTCAATTCACTGCCCATACAAATTTTCCATTCCTCGTTATTATTTCTTTTTTTTCATTTCCTGTTCAAGTTTAGCCCAACCATTGGATAGCTCTCCTTTCTAACCAAACACTATCTAAACTCAAATTTAAAAATTTACCCATGAAGTACAAGTGTTGGGCAGTCATCTGAATGGGTGGGTCGGGTCAGACCTGACCCGGTTTGGCCAAAATAAAATCGGAAAACCCAGCTGCCACACAGCAACACTTCAGCGTGTTGGTTGTCTTCTCCGTCAACGGCGACTTGCCGACGATGGATTTTCTCACGTTTTTCAGTGGGGTTCACACATACAGATCATGGACAACTCAAATCTACTGTCGGATTTCAAATCGGAGTACCGGAGCACTCCCAAATTAACCGGAACAGTAGCGCACCAGGGGCTGTGCGGTCTTCTGGCAGCCCCTTTCCCTTCCGTTTTTCCCCGTTTTTTCCTACGGTTTCAATCCCGATTTGATTCTAAAATTTCCCTACACCCAAGAGAATCAATTACCCATGATCTAGCCCAATTAATAGCAACAAAATCGCCCCTCCCGATCAGTTTTTCTCCTCCGTTTTCACTGTTGCGCCCAGTTTTACATTATGTCCGATTGTTTAATTTTTTTTTTTTGTTTTCTTTGATTCAATTCTAACAATTCCAACACCAACTATATCCATGCATAAATCAAATAAATTCCCATGCTTCACAAAATCTATATCAAACAATAATCCATGTTTTGAACAGAATTTAACACCGAAAATTAACTCACACTCACCCAATCGCGCGTACAGAGCGATCACTACTTTCACTTCCAAATCCACTGCCCAGACCCGATTTGTCTTGGCTCGTTTCCTCATCCGCTTCTTTCTCAACTCACGCAAGGTGCCCCTTGACCGATCTCCTCCTTCTTCTTCCTCTTTTCCTTCCTTTTCTTCCTCTGCTCTAGCGTCCAGCCGTTCCTCTGTTTTTTTTTTCTTCTCTTCTTTCTCTGCTTCTACCACACGGTTGTTTATATAACACCAAGAGAAACGCCCCTCACTTAATCTCTCTCTCTCTCTCCTGCGCCTTTCCAGTTCTGCACTTCAGCCCCCCATCCGTTTTTTCTTCTCCTCTTTATTTCTTTTTCTTCTGCAGTTACAGGTAACTTAGACCTTATGTGTGTGTGTGTATATATATATATATATATATATTACACATTCTCTTATATAACTATATATTTACACCTATTTACCTCCATATATACATATATTATTTCCATATTAAATTTCCTATTTTATTCCAATTCTTTTTTTTTTATTTAACTTCTATTTTATTTTTCATTTATTTTATTTTCCTTATTTAAAATTTCATTTTTTTTTTTATATTCCAGTATCTATTCGTGGTTTTCTCGGGCATTGCCCGGAAGCTATTTGTACTTCTAAAACCATTGAATTTCCAACCGTTCCATTTTATTCAATATGAAACAATAAGCTTTAACGACTTGATTTACATGGCCTGCTCGGTCACATCTGGGTCAGGGTGTTACAAAAGGAACCCATCCCGAAGCTAAGAGCTAAAAAAATAGAACAAAATAGAACAAACCACAACAGACAAGAACTAGAAAGATACGACTTGGCAGACCCCAAACATGTTGAAGGAGCTTGTTGGAACTAGATGGAGTGATTCCTTTAATGGTGCAAAGTCTTTTGCGAATCGTACTCTGAACTTGAGTAATGATGCCTTGGGGGGATTGGTTCTAATTTGGGAAGGCCTAGAGTTCCTTTCCCTCCATAAAACGTAAACCAAACAAGCTATGGTGAGCTTCCCAATGGAACGAGCCAACGAAGCCCCCGCATAGGTAATAGAAGCCAATTTTGAAAGTTCAAACGCCTACCATGCCCGGAAAAGATCAAAGCACAACCAAACTAGCTCACACACCTCTAATGTAATGATACATGTCCTCAAACTTACAAAACACAATTCGGATGCCCGCTATGTAACTTATGCCGAAAAGACGGGACTCAAGTGACAAAACAGCCGCTTTTGGCTGTTTGACGCCCGAAAATGCCCAAAAAATGTCACATAATAACCAAACTAGCTCCCATAGCTCTCTATAGTTTTAATACAAGTCCTCAAACTTGTGGAACACAATTTTGATTTCGGTTGGGAATTTAAGCCAGAAAGAGGGACTTTTTTTTTTTTTTTTGATAGGTAAAAAGATATATAAAAGAAGAAAATAAATACAAGATCAAGAGGGCATACCCTCGAACAAGCTAAAGTGAAGGAGAACTACTACAGGCAGAAGAGCTCACGACCCCATGGAGAAAAGAAACCAAGATTAAACAGAAAATAAAACAAAACAAGAGGGCATACCCTCGGACAAGCTAAAAGGGAAAAAAACAAGAAATACAAGAGCTCTTGGCCCATGCGGAGAAACATTACACATTAAAAATACTACAAGGTAAAGACCAAGTACACTGGATATGTCTATTGGAGTGAGAGTCCTGAATCCTCTTGAAGTAATGAGCCTGCCACGGATCATGTCCTGAATTTGAGCTATGATGGCCTTTGAGTTTCTCTCGATCTTGGTGAACAATCTGCTATTCCTTTCACGCCAAATGTTGTAAATTGTACAAGCAAGAGTGAGCCGGCCTAAAATGGAGGAAAAAGACATACCTTTGAAAGAATTGGTGGCCCAAAGGACAGTCTGATGCCAGTCCCCATTTGGGCTTTGAAATCCACTTTTAGAGAGCAAGTGGGACCATATGTTGGAAGTGAAGGAACAAGAAAAGAAGAGGTGGTTGTGACTCTCATTTTCTCTTAAACAGAATAGGCATTTGGGGTCATGACTAAGATTAGAAAAGAAAAGACGGTCCTTGGTCCTTAGACTGTGACGGATGGCCATCCAAAGGATGAACCCTGCACGGGGAATAGCTTCTGGATGCCAAACAAGTTTCCACCAATTTACCTGGGGGTTACGGCCACGCAGGGCATCCCAGGCAGAGTTGATGGAAAAGACCCCATTTGGGAAGGGTAACCAAAAAGCTTTATCATCATGGAGGGGGGAGGGAAGAAGATTAGGAGGCATACCATTCTTAAGGTCCAGAAGGTGGGGAGAATTAGCAATGGGCCAGTTCCAGTGATTTTCAAGAATAATGTAACTCACTGTAGCTTTTCTACCAAGACCCGAATCATAAATAACCCTTTCTCCCATATTATCGTAGATGGAGCCATTAGGGAGCCAATAGTCAAACCAAAGAGAAGCAAAACACCCATTACCAATGACAATTTTGATGTACGAATTTGATCATTTTCCTCCATGCCCACGAGCGAGATTGGGGACATTTGATTTCCCAGAAGCTTTTGCCTTTAAGAAGATTGCTGCGAATCCATTGAACCCAAAGGGATTTAGAGGGGTTTTGAAAGAGAGCCCATATGAGTTTCCCCAAAGTAGCTAGGTTTCAATCAACAAGCCTCTTAATACCAAGACCCTCTTCAATTTTAGGGCAAGAAACATCCTCCCATGCAACTTTGGAACTAGAAAATATGAGATGGTTGCCACTCCAGAGAAAAGATCTCATAGCTTGCTCAATCTGATTTACCACCTTTTTAGGAAGGATGAAGTAGGAAGACCAGAAAACTTGAATGCTAAAAAGGACAGACCTGATCAGCTGAACACGACCTGCATAGGAAAGAGATTTTGTGGCCCAATGAGTGATCTTACCAATATGCGATCCACTAAAGATTTGCAATCCTGGGCTTTCAGCTTGGTAGAAATCAAAGGTACTCCAAGGTAATGGATAGGAAGGGAGCCTTCAGGAAAGCCGACTTGAGCAATGATGAGCTGCTTTAGGTTGGAATCCACACCTGAAAGGAAA
Source organism: Nyssa sinensis (assembly GCA_008638375.1). Lineage (NCBI taxonomy): Eukaryota > Viridiplantae > Streptophyta > Magnoliopsida > Cornales > Nyssaceae > Nyssa > Nyssa sinensis. The sequence goes on along the minus strand of CM018045.1, from coordinate 23,306,201 downwards.
ATGTTACTTTTGGAAGCATTGTGCAGAAGGCCAGAGAAGGAGGCAAAAGTGTCGAGCCCTTCCTTAAGGATAGAAGCTGAGGCAAGATCCCCATGACGGAAAAGCATGATGTCATCAGCAAAACAAAGATGGGTCAGCTTGGACTTATGGCATCTCCAATGGTGTTTAAACTGAGATCGAGCTGACAATTGATGGAGAATCAAAGAGAGGACATCCATAGCAATCACAAAGAGATAGGGGGAAAGAGGGTCTCCTTGCCTTAAACCCTTAGCCCCGGGAAAATAACCTTCCAACTCTCCATTAATGACAACTGAGAAACGAGGAGTAGAGATGCAGCAAAAAATCTAGTCAATAAAAAGCTGAGGAAAACCCATAATGCTCAAAGTGTCAGTGATGAATTCCCATCGCACTGAATCAAATGCTTTCTTAAGGTCAACTTTCAGAGTGCAACTAGGAGAACCTGTGTCCTTGTGGTAATTATGCATGAGTTCTTGGGCAAGAAGGATGTTGTCACTGATATTCCTACCTTGAATAAAAGCAGATTGAGAAGGATCAATAAGGCTAGGAAGAACTTTCTTGAGACGGTTGGCCAGAATTTTGGAGATGGTTTTGTAAAGGGTGTTACAGCAAGATATAGGCCGAAAATCATGGACAAAAGAGGGGTTAGGAACTTTGGGGACAAGGGCAATAGCCGTGGCATTCATCTCTTTAAGGATGGATTTAGAGGAAAAAAATTCAGAGATAGCGGCAATGACCTCAGGTTTAATGATATTCCAAGTTTTTTTAAAAAAGTGGCTATTAAAGCCGTTAGGCCCAGGGGCTTTGTTAGGGGGAAGGCTAAAGAGAGCATCTTGGATTTCTTGTTCAGAGACGGGGGACTGAAGGACATTAAAGAAATCAGAATGAAGGCGCTTTGGGATAAAGTTTGCAAGAACTTGCTTACCTGGGTAGTGAATGGGACTATTAGTTCCAAGGAGATCATGGTAAAAATCAACAATGGTGGATTTGACCTCTTTTATGTCATCAATTCTGTGACCGTTTGCATCAAGGAGGCTAAGGATCTTATTGCGATTCCTTCTGTTATTCACAGATTTGAAGAAAAAAAAGGTGTTTTGGTCCCCTTTGGAAAGCCATTAAACACGGGATTTTTGTTTAGCGAGACTTTCCTCACTGCTAAGAAGGGAGTGAAAATTGTGATGAGCTTCTTTTTCCTCCTGAAGGAGACTCTCATTCCCAGGATCACTCTCAAGGAGATTTTGGATATCATAGAGCTTGTTACGGGCTTCTTGGACACGGGAGGTGATGTTTTTGAATCTTTGCTGATTGAAATCCTTAAGAGCATATTTCACCTTCTTAAGCTTTTGGCAACAGATAAACATGGCTGTACCTTGAAAGTTTGTGCGCCAGGCTTGCTCAACAGTAGGGAGGAAATCATCATAATCGGCCCAAAAATTGAAAAATTTGAAAGGAATTTTGCTTTTCTTGAAAGCTATGCCAGATCTGACAATAATAGGGGAGTGGTCAGAGAGGCCAGGAGGGAGGAATTCAGCTTCAGCAGAAGGAAAAGCAAATAGCCAGTCCTGGTTGACTAAAGCTCTATCAATCTTCCTGTGGATTGTGTGGGGGGCGGCTTGACCATTAGACCATGTAAAAAATCGCCCAGAAAATCTCAGATCCTCAAGCTCAGCATTCAAAAAACAAGTGTTACAGTCATTCATAACAGGGGGCCAGTCGCAGTTGCCTCCTCTTCTATCATAGGGAAAACATATAGCATTGAAGTCGCCCAAAATAAGCTAGGGAATTAGCTTGGAGGTGGATGTCACGCCATAAATCATTTCTTTGGAGAGAGGAGTTTGAGCCATATATAACTGAAATGAGCATGGGGGATTTGGTGTCTCGAATTGTAATATTATAATGAATGGCTTGACTGGTAGCACACGAGGAGTTAATCTGCAGCATAGCATTGTTCCAGCCAATCCAAATTCGACTAGAAGCTGAATGGGAATAATTGTGCAAAAAGGACCATCCAGGGATGAGGGAATTAGCAGTAATATCTTTGGCTGCTTCCTTAATTTTTGTCTCAACTATACCAAGAAAATAGATAGAATGGTCACGAACAAACAAACGAACTTCACGCTGCTTTGAGGGGCTGTTCATACCCTTGATATTCCAACATGCAAAGTTCATTGAGAAAATGTGAGGGGGCCGGAACATGCTGTTCCTTTGTTTTTAGAAATTTTCTTCTTACGTCGTTGTTTTTTGAGTTGATTTTTGGTGAAATTGCTTCCAATATCAGCTTCGTCAACTCTAGCAATTTTGTCCACAAGGGAGTTTGAATCAGGAGAAGCAGTAGAGGTGGAGCTGCTTATCTCGCCTAGGTAGCTGACCGCTGGAAGAGAACAGGGAGTTGGTTCTTTGGGGGACAGCAAATCCAGGTCATCAGATTGTAGGGAGGGGAGGGGAGACTGGTCCGAGGGATTAGCAATTTCCAACGCAGGACTGGAAGAGGATTAGTGAAGGACTAGCTGCTTAAGGGCAGGGCTTTCAACTGTGGCACCGTCATTAGGAGAATCTATATGCGGCATATCAGGCTGCAACCCATCGCAACATGTATTAAACTGACTTGGAACAATTGTTACACCGTCACTGGGAGGACCTAGGTGCGGCATATCTGGCCATAGCCCTTCAGAACATGTTTTTGACAGACTTGGATCAATAGTGGGGTTTTCAAAATGGGCATCTTCAGGGATTTTTTCAGCACTATTGATGGATTTACCTTTGCCAGAGACAATGCGCCATTCACTCGTGCAGGTTTTCCTTGCAGCTATAGTGGGGCGGTTGATGGCTTTCTCCTTTTCTGTTTTGACTGAAGGGCAGTTGGCAAGCCGATGGCCAAATATGCGGCAGTGAGTGCACATTGAAGGAAGCCATTGATATTCAACAAGAATTTCCACTTTTGAGTTTGTTAACATTATATCAAAAGAATCAGGGAGGTCTTTGGTAGCATCCACCTCCACGCATATTCTCGCATAACTGATTCTGGTCTGATCTTCAGTGTGGGAATCTGCATAAAGAGGTCTCCCAATGGCACTAGCTACATAGCTAAGGCCTTGTGCTGTCCAGAGCTCATAAGGGATGTTGAAGAATTTAACCCAAACAGGGATTTTAGCTACATCCTTCTTGGATAGAGTCATGCCAGGGTGCCATCTTTGAAGAATAATGTGCCGGCCAGAGAAGTGCCAGTGACCACTTTCAAGAATAGAATTAATGGCATGCATGGAATCAAATTTGAAGAAGAAAAACCCATTTTCATTGGTAAGAACTTCATTTAATCCTTCTTTATTCCAGAGCTTTTCCGCCATTTTTTTTATCCAGAGAAATGGCATCTTTTTGTCGAGAAAATAACCTACCAAGGTATTCTCCCAGCCTGAAATACCTGCTTGAACAACTTCCAAGGGAGGCTGGACAGTGATTCTATCACCCTCAAATTGAGGTTGCTTGAATTCCAAATGAAATTTTTTGGAAGGAGCAGGTTTTTGGAAAAGGGAAGTCCAGGAGGGGATGGTCACTGTATTAGCAACGGGAGAATCCATTCTCTACAATGCTGGGGAACTGTGGTTAGTAGCGTCGTGCAAAGGGGCAACGGCTTCAGCATGGGCAATGTCAGAGTTAGCTAGAGTCTCTGAACTTGCGTGGGACAAAATACTGGCACTGGGAATAGGCAGAGAGAAGGAACAGGACGTGGGCCTAGTAGCTTTTAGCAAGGAAGGGTGGAGGCTATGTGTAGTGGCAACAACAGAGGGGTCTGCAGTTCCATTTGGCTTAGCAGCTTGGGGCGAAAGGGAAAAGGTTGACTGAGCATAGGGGCCAATGTCAGCGGATGTAGGGACTAAGACTGTTTGTATGTCAGCACTATCTGCACCTGCTATATGAGAGCCATAATCTCCAGCCGTAGGATCATATCTCCCTACCTCAATAGATGACACGTTGACACCTAGATCAGTCCGGCTAGCACTGGGATATGTCTGATGGGTAATAGTCTGAGCGATGGAGGCAATGTCAGCGCTAGTGGGAACTGAGACACTGAGCATATCAGTATTAGCTTTTCCACCCGTCGGAATAACATAATTTCTAGCCGTTGGATCAATTTTTCCTGTCTCATTGGCTGACACGTGGGCTGCTTGGGGCGAATGAGTTATTGTCCCACTCTTACTGCATATTGAGGAAGAGCCACGCGCCGCCTGGAGCAGCCGTCCGTTACCTCTTCCATGAACACCATTGGAACTATTGGGTTTGAATGCATTTAGCTCACTCATGAAGGAGCAGTCAGAAGAGAAGCCCCCATAATCATTTTCTAAATCAAGAGCAGCTTGTGGTATGAACTCCCCTTGCTCAACGCCATTTGCCCAGGATAAAGTAGAAGGTTTCTGTTCAGGCCGTCGATTTTCAAATGGAGCTTTGGAGGAGAGGCCAGTACCTACATTTGAGATAGCTTGTGATGGATGCTGCCAATGCATATCCTTAGCTTCGATATGAGATCTGATGGCAGTGTCATTTACACAGTGACCATGCACACACTACCCTGTACCGTAACAGCTTTTGTGACAAGAGATTATTCCTATACTCTGGCATGAAGACACAGTAAAGAAAGAATCAATGGGATTCTTTGCAGGGAGGGGAAGGGAAGTGACGGGTAAAGCTTGGGGATCATGGAGAATATCACGAAATGACTGAATCAAAGCCATTAAAGGCATTGTACAAGAGAAGAGAAGGATTAGGAAAATCCTAGAGAGAGAAGCTCTCCCTTCTCTCTAGAAGCCATATTGGGTATCCTTGGATATGAAGGCCTGGAGGATGATATCACGCCTTAAGAGGGACTTGAGAGTCGAAACGACCTGTTTTGCCTCGTTGAACGCCAAAAAAGCTGAGAAATGGTCAGACCAGCACCAAAACGGCTCACACACCTCAAGACAAATGCCCCCTTTCCAACTTACGCCAAAAAGAAGGGACTTAAGTGCCAAAACCGCCGCTTTTGGCCTTTTGACAGCCCAAAATGCCCGAAAAATGTCAAATAAAAACAAAACCAGCTCCCACACCTCTCTATAGCTGTAATACAAGTCCTCAAACTTGTGGAACACAGTTTTGATTTCGGTTGGCAATTTAAGCCAAAAAGCCACTTGAGAATCGAAACGACCTGTTTTGTCCCGTTGAATGCCAAAAATGCATAGAAATGGTCAAACCAGCACCAAAACGGCTCACACACCTCAAGACAAATAAAATACAAGTGTTCAAACTTATGAAACACAATTCATTCCTCGTTTGCAACTTACGCAAAACAAAAAGGGAGTTAAGGGAGAAAATAATCCCTTTTTGACCGTTTGACCACCCACAATGCCCGGAAAACGTCAATCCACAAACAAACTAGCTCGCACACCTCAAATGTGTATACTCAAAACTTGCGGAACAAAATTCACACGCTCGAGTTGCAACTTACGCAAGAACAAGGACTTAAGTGCCCAAACAGAACCCTTTTGAAAGTTTCTTTTTGAAAGGTAAATGTATATTAAAGAAGGAGAAAGGAAACAACAAACTAGAGGACAAACCTCAATATAGACAAGGGAGGGAAAAACTTCTACCGGTAGATGCAACCCTTCCCGAAACTAAAAACTAAACAAATAGCACAAAATAAAACAAACAACAACAGACAAGTACTAGAAAGTTACGACTTGGCAAACCCCAAACATGTTGAAGGAGCTTGTTGGAACTAGATGGAGTGATTCCTTTAATGGTGCAATTTCTTTTGCGAATCGTACTCTGAACTTGAGTAATGATGCCTTGGGGGGATTGGTTCTAGTTGGATAGGACCTAGAGTTCCTTTCCCTCAATAAAACAAAAACCATACAAGCTATGGTGAGCTTCTCAATGGAACGAGCCAATGAAGCCCCCGCATAGGTAATAAAAGCCAATTTTGAAACTTTAACAGCCCACCATGCCCGGAAAAGGTCAAACCACAACCAAACTAGCTCACACACCTCTAAAGTTATGATACATGTCCTCAAACTTACAAAACATAATTCAGATTCCCGTTTTGCAACTCATGCCAAAAAGAAGGGATTCAAGTGACAAAACAGCCGCTTTTGGCCGTTTGACAGCCGAAAATGCCCGAAAAATGTCACAGAATAACCAAACTAGCTCCCACACCACTCTATAGTTGTAATACAAGTCCTCAAACTTGTGGAACACAATTTTGATTTCGATTAGCAATTTTAGCCAGAAAGAGGGACTTGAGAAACGAAACGACCAGTTTTGCCCCGTTGAACACCAAAAATGCCCAGAAATGGTCAAACCAACACCAAAATGGCTCACACAGCTCAAGCCAAATAAAATACAAGTGTTCAAAGTTACGAAACACAATTCATTCCCAGTTTTCAACTTACACAAAACAAAAAGGGAGTTAAGGGACAAAATTGTCCCTTTTTGACCGTTTGACCACCCACAATGCCCGGAAAACGTCAATCCACAAACAAACTAGCTCGCACACCTCAAATGTGTATACTCAAAACTTGCGGAACAAAATTCACACGCTCGATTTGCAGCTTACGCAAAAACAAGGACTTAAGTCCCCAGGCGGAACCCTTTTGAAAGTTTTCTTTTTGAGAGGTAAATGTATATTAAAGAAGGAGAAAGGAAACACCAAACTAGAGGGCAAACCACAATATAGACAAGGGAGGGAAAAACTTCTACCGGCAAAAGGAACCAATCCCGAAGCTAAGAGCAAAACAAATAGAACAAAATAAAACAAATAACAATAGACAAGAACTAGAAAGATACGACTTGGCAGACCCCAAACTTGTTGAAGGAGCCTGTTGGAACTAGATGGAGTGATTCCTTTAATGGTGCAATGTCTTTTGCGAATCGTACTGTGAACTTGAGTAATGATGCCTGGGGGGGATTGGTTCTAGTTGGAGAAGACCTAGAGTTCCTTTCCCTCCATAAAACGTAAACCATACAAGCTATGGTGAGCTTCCCAATGGAACGAGCCAACGAAGCCCCCACATAGGTAATAAAAGCCAATCTTGAAAGTTTAAACGCCTAGCATGCCTGGAAAAGAACAAACCACAACCAAACTAGCTCACACACCTCTAAAGTTATGATACATGTCCTCAAACTTACAAAACACAATTCGGATGCCCACTTTGCAAGTTACGCCAAAAAGAAGGGACTCAAGTGCCAAAACAGCCGCTTTTGGCCGTTTGACAGACGAAAATGCCCGAAAAATGTCAAATAATAACCAAACTAGCTCCCACACCTCTCTATAGTTGTACTACCAGTCCTCAAACTTGTGGAACACAATTTTGATTTCGGTTGGCAATTTAAGCCAAAACGAGAGACTTGAGAATTGAAACGACCTATTTTGTCCCGTTGAACGCCAAAAATGCCTAGAAATGGTCAAACCAGCACCAAAACGGCTCACACACCTCAAGACAAATAAAATACAAGTGTTCAAAGTTACGAAACACAATTCATTCCTAGTTTGCAACTTATGCAAAACAAAAAAGGAATTAAGTGACAAAATTATCCCTTTTCGACAATTTGACCACCCATAATGCCCGAAATATGTCAATCCACAAACAAACTAGCTCGCACACCTGAAAGGTTGAACCTCAAAACTTGCGGAACAACATTCACACGCTCAATTTGCAACTTATGCAAAAACAAGGACATAAGTGCCCAAACGGAACTCTTTTGAAAGTTTCTTTTTGAAAGGTAAATGTATATTAAAGAAGGAGAAAGGAAACAACAAGCTAGAGGACAAACCTCAATATAGCCAAGGGAGGGAAAAACTTCTGCCGGCAAAAGGAACATATCCCGAAGCTAAGAGCTAAACAAATAGAACAAAATAAAACAAATATGTCAATCCACAAACAAACTAGCTTGCACACCTGAAAGGTTGAACCTCAAAACTTGCGGAACAACATTCACACGCTCGATTTGCAACTTATGCAAAAACAAGGACTTAAGTGCCCAAACGGAACCCTTTTGAAAGTTTCTTTTTGAAAGGTAAATGTATATTAAAGAAGGAGAAAGGAAACAACAAGCTAGAGGACAAACCTCAATATAGCCAGGGGAGGGAAAAACTTCTACCGGCAAAAGGAACCCATCCTGAAGCTAAGAGCTAAACAAATAGAACAAAATAGAACAAATAACAACAGACAAGAACTAGAAAGACACGACTTGGCAGACCCCAAACAAGTTAAAGGAGCTTGTTGGAACTAGATGGAGTGATTCCTTTAATGGTGCAATGTCTTTTGCGAATCGTACTCTGAACTTGTGTAATGATGCCTTGGGGGGATTGGTTCTAGTTGGAGACGACCTAGGGTTCCTTTCCCTCCATAAAACGTTAACCATACAAGCTACGATGAGCTTCCCAATGGAACGAGCCAACGAAGCCCCCGCATAGGTAATAGAAGCCAATCTTGAAAGTTTAAATGCCTACCATGCCCGGAAAAGATAAAACCACAACCAAACTAGCTCACGCAGCTGTAAAGTTATGATACATGTCCACAAGCCTACAGAACACAATTCGGATGGCCGCTTTGCAACTTATGCCAAAAAGAAGGGACTCAAGTGCCAAAACAGCCGCTTTTGGCCGTTTGACAACCGAAAATACCCAAAAAATGTCAAATAATAACCAAACTAGCTCCCACACCTCTCTATAGCTATAATACAAGTCCTCAAACTTATGGAACACAATTTTGCTTTTGGTTGGCAATTTAAGCCAACACGAGAGACTTGAGAATCGAAACGACCTGTTTTGTCCCGTTGAACGCCAAAAATAACTAGAAATGGTCAAACCAGCACCAAAATGGCTCACACACCTCAAGACAAATAAAATACAAGTGTTCAAAGTTACGAAACACAATTCATTCCTAGTTTGCAACTTATGCAAAACAAAAAGGGAATTAAGTGACAAAATTATCCCTTTTCGACAATTTGACCACCCATAATGCCCGAAATAAGTCAATCCACAAACAAACTTGCTCGCACACCTGAAAGGTCGAACCTCAAAACTTGCGGAACAACATTCACGCGCTCGATTTGCAACTTATGCAAAAGCAAGGACTTAAGTGCCCAAACGGAACCCTTTTAAAAGTTTCTTTTTGAAAGGTAAATGTATATTGAAGAAGGAGAAAGGAAACAACAAGCTAGAGGACAAGCCTCAATATAGCCAAGGGAGGGAAAAACTTCTACCGGCAAAAGGAACCCATCCCAAAGCTAAGAGCTAAACAAATAGAACAAAATAAAAGAAATAACAACAGACAAGAACTAGAAAGATACGACTTGGCGGACCCCAAACATGCTGAAGGAGCTTGTTGGTACTAGATGGAGTGATTCCTTTAATGGTGCAATGTCTTTTGCGAATCGTACTCTGAACTTGTGAAATGGTGCCTTGGGGGGATTGGTTCTAGTTAGAGAAGACCTAGAGTTCCTTTCCCTCCATAAAACGTAAACCATACAAGCTACGGTGAGCTTCCCGATGGAATGAGCCAACGAAGTCCCCGCATAGGTAATAGAAGCCAATCTTGAAAGTTTAAATGCCTACCATGCCCGGAAAAGATCAAACCACAACCAAACTAGCTCACACACCTCTAAAGTTATGATACATGTCCACAAACTTACAGAACACAATTCGGATGGCCGCTTTGCAACTTATGCCGAAAAGAAGGGACTCAAGTGCCAAAACAGCCGCTTTTGGCCGTTTGACAGCAGAAAATACCCGAAAAATGTCAAATAATAACCAAACTAGATCCTACACCTCTCTATAGCTGTAATACAAGTCCTCAAACTTGTGGAACACAATTTTGCTTTCAGTTGGAAATTTAAGCCAAAACGAGAGACATCAGAATCGAAACGACCTGTTTTGTCCCGTTGAAAGCCAAAAATGCCAAGAAATGGTCAAACCAGCACCAAAATGGCTCGCACACCTCAAGACAAATAAAATACAAGTGTTAAAACTTACGAACCACAATTCAATCCTAGTTTGCAACTTATGCAAAACAAAAAGGGAATTAAGTGACAAAATTATCCCTTTTCGACAATTTGACTACCCATAATGCCCGAAATATGTCAATCCACAAACAAACTAGCTCGCACACCTGAAATGTTGAACCTCAGAACTTGCGGAACAAAATTCACACGCTCGATTTGCAACTTATGCAAAAACAAGGACTTAAGTGCCCAAACAGATCCCTTTTGAAAGTTTCTTTTTGAAAAGTAAATGTATATTAAAGAAGGAGAAAGGAAACAACAAGCTAGAGGACAAACCTCAATATAGCCAAGGGAGGGAAAAACTTCTACCGGCAAAAGGAACCCATCCCGAACCTAAGAGCTAAACAAATAAAACAAAATAAAACAAATAACAAACAGACAAGAACTAGAAAGATACGACTTGGCAGACCCCAAACATGTTGAAGGAGCTTGTCGGAAGTAGATGGAGTGATTCCTTTAATGGTGCAATGTCTTTTTCGAATCGTACTCTGTACTTGAGTAATGATGCCTTGGTGGGATTGGTTCTAGTTGGAGAAGACCTAGAGTTCCTTTCCCTCCATAAAACGTAAACCATACAAGCTATGGTGAGCTTCTTAATGGAACGAGCCAACGAAGCCCCCGCATAGGTAATAGAAGCCAATTTTGAAACTTTAACACCCTACCATGCCCGAAAAAGGTCAAACCACAACCAAACTAGCTCACACACCTCTAAAGTTATGATACATGTCCTCAACCTTACAAAACACCATTCGGATGCCCGCTTTGCAACTTATGCCAAAAAGAAGGGACTCAAGTGACAAAACAGCCACTTTTGGCCGTTTGACAGCCGAAAATGCCCGAAAAATGTCACATAATAACCAAACTAGCTCCCACACCTCTCTATAGTTGTAATACAAGTCCTCAAACTTGTGGAACACAATTTTGATTTCGGTTGGCAATTTAAGCCAGAAAGAGGGTCTTGAGAAACGAAACGACCTGTTTTGCCCCGTTGAACGCCAAAAATGCCCAGAAATGGTCAAACAAACACCAAAACGGCTCACACAGCTCAAGCCAAATAAAATACAAGTGTTCAAAGTTACGAAACACAATTCATTCCCAGTTTTCAACTTACGCAAAACAAAAAGGGAGTTAAGGGACAAAATTGCCACTTTTTGACTGTTTGACCACCCACAATGCCCAGAAAACGTCAATCCACAAACAAACTAGCTCGCACACCTCAAATGTGTATACTCAAAACTTGCGGAAAAAAATTCACACGCTCGATTTGTAGCTTATGCAAAAACAAGGACTTAAGTCCCCAAGCGGAACCCCTTTTAAAGTTTTTTTTTTTGAGAGGAAAAGGTATATTAAAGAAGGAGAAAGGAAACACCAAACTAGAGGACAAACCTCAATATAGACAAGGGAGGGAAAAACTTCTACCGGCAAAAGGAACCCATCCCGAAGCAAAGATCTAAACAAATAGAACAAAATAAAACAAATAACAACCGACAAGAACTAGAAAGATACAACTTGGCAGACCCCGAACATGTTGATGGAGCTTGTTGGAACTAGATGGAGTGATTCCTTTAATGGTGCAATGTCTTTTGCGAATCGTACTCTGAACTTGAGTAATGATGCCTTGGGGGGATTGGTTCTAGTTGGAGAAGACCTAGAGTTCCTTTCCCTCCATAAAACGTAAACCGTACAAGCTATGGTAAGCTTCCCAATGGAACGAGCCAACGAAGCCCCCGCATAGGTAATAGAAGCCAATCTTGGAAGTTTAAACGCCTACCATGCCCGAAAAAGAACAAACCACAACCAAACTAGCTCACACACCTCTAAAGTTATGATACATGTCCTCAAACTTACAAAACACAATTCGGATGCCCGCTTTGAACCTTAAGCCAAAAAGAAGGGACTCAAGTGCTAAAACGGCCGCTTTTAGATGTTCTGCAGCCGAAAATGCCCGAAAAATGTCAAATAATAACCAAACTAGCTACCACACCTCTCTATAGCTGTAATACAAGTCCTCAAACTTGTGGAACGCAATTTTGCTTTCGGTTGGCAATTTAAGCCCAAACGAGAGACTTGAGAATCGAAACGACCTGTTTTGTCCCGTTGAATGCCAAAAATGCCTAGAAATGGTCAAACCAGCACCAAAACGGCTCACACACCTCAAGACAAATAAAATACAAGTGTTCAAAGTTACGAAACACAATTCATTCCTAGTTTGCAACTTATGCAAAACAAAAAGGGAATTAAGTGACAAAATTATCCCTTTTCGACAATTTCACCACCCATAATGCCCGAAATATTTCAATCCACAAACAAACTAGCTCGCACACCTGAAATGTTGAACCTCAAAACTTGCGGAACAAAATTCACACGCTCGATTTGCAACTTATGCAAAAAAAGGACTTAAGTGCCCAAACAGAACCCTTTTGAAAGTTTCTTTTTGAAAGGTAAATGTATATTGAAGAATGAGAAAGGAAACACCAAATTAGAGGACAAACCTCAGTATAGCCAAGGGAGGGAAAAACTTCTACCGAAAAAGGGAACCCATCCCGAAGCTAAGAGCTAAACAAATAGAACAAAATAAAAGAAATGACAACAAACAAGGACTAGAAAGATACGACTTGGCAGACCGCAAACATGTTGAAGGAGCTTGTTGGAACTAGATGGAGTGATTCCTTTAATGGTGCAACGTCTTTTGCGAATCGTACTCTGAACTTGAGTAATGATGCCTTGGGGGGATTGGTTCTAGTTGGAGAAGACCTAGAGCTCCTTTCCCTCCATAAAACGTAGACCATACATGCTATGGTGAGCTTCCCAATGGAACGAGCCAACGAAGCCCCCGCATAGGTAATAGAAGCCAATCTTAAAAGTTTAAACGCCTACCATGCCCGGAAAAGATCAAACCACAACCAAACTAGCTCACACATCTCTAAAGTTATGATACATGTCCTCAAACTTACAAAACACAATTCGGATGTGCCCTTTCCAACTTACGCCAAAATGAAGGGACTCAAGTGCCAAAACGGCCGCTTTTGGCCGTTTGACGGCCCAATATGCCCGAAAAATGTCAAATAATAACCAAACTAGCTCCCACACCTCTCTATAGCGGTAATACAAGTCCTCAAACTTGTGGAACACAATTTTAATTTCGGTTGGCAATTTAAGCCAAAAAGAGGGACTTGGGAATCGGAACGACCTATTTTGTCCCGTTGAACGCCAAAAATGCATTGAAATGGTCAAACCAGCACCAAAACGGCACACACACCTCAAGACAAATAAAATACAAGTGTTCAAACTTACGAAACACAATTCATTCCTAGTTTGCAAGTTATGCAAAATGAAAAGGGAATTAAGTGACAAAATTATCCCTTTTCGACCGTTTGACCACCCATAATGCCCGGAATATGTCAATCCACAAACAAACTAGCTCGCACACCTGAAATGTTGAACCTCAAAACTTGCAGAACAAAATTCACACGCTCGATTTGCAACTTAGGCAAAAACAAGGACTTAAGTGCCCAAACGGAACCCTTTTGAAAGTTTCTTTTTGAAAGGTAAATGTATATTAAAGAAGGAGAAAGGAAACAACAAGCTAGAGGACAAACCTCAATATAGCCAAGGGAGGGAAAAACTTCTACCGGCAAAAGGAACCCATCCCGAACCTAAGAGCTAAACAAATAGAACAAAATAAAACAAATAACAACAGACAAGAACTAGAAACATACAACTTGGCAGACCCCAAACATGTTGAAGGAGCTTGTTGGAATTAGATGGAGTGATTCCTTTAATGGTGCAATGTCTTTTGTGAATCGTACTCTGAACTTGAGTAACGATGCCTTGGGGGGATTGGTTCTAGTTGGAGAAGACCTAGAGCTCCTTTCCTTCTATAAAACGTAGACCATACAAGCTATGGTGAGCTTCCCAATGGAACGAGCCAACGAAGCCCCCGCATAGGTAATAGAAGCCAATCTTAAAAGTCTAAACGCCTACCATGCCCGGAAAAGATCAAACCACAACCAAACTAGCTCACACACCTCTAAAATTATGATACATGTCCTCAAACTTTCAAAACACAATTCGGATGCCCGCTTTGCAACTTACGCCAAAAAGAAGGGACTCTAGTGCCAAAATAGCCGCTGTTGGCCGTTCGACTGTCGAAAATGCCCAGAAAATGACAAATAATAACCAAACTAGCTCCCACACCTCTCTATGGCTGTAATACAAGTCCTCAAACTTGTGGAACACAATTTTGATTTCGGTTGGCAATTTAAGCCAAAAAGAGAGACTTGAGAATTGAAATGACCTGTTTTGTCCCGTTGAACGCCAAAAATGCGTAGAAATGGTCAAACCAGCACCAAAACGGCTCACACACCTCAAGACAAATAAAATACAGGTGTTCAAACTTACGAAACACAATTCAATCCTAGTTTGCAACTTGTGCAAAATGAAAAGGGAATTAACTGACAAAATTATCCCTTTTCGACCATTTGACCATCCATAATGCCCGGAATATGTCAATCCACAAACAAACTAGCTCGCACACCTGAAATGTTGAACCTCAAAACTTGCGGAACAAAATTCACACGCTCGATTTGCAACTTATGCAAAAACAAGGACTTAAGTGCCCAAACAGATCCCTTTTGAAAGTTTCTTTTTGAAAAGTAAATGTATATGAAAGAAGGAGAAAGGAAACAACAAGCTAGAGGACAAACCTCAATATAGCCAAGGGAGGGAAAAACTTCTACCGGCAAAAGGAACCCATCCCGAACCTAAGAGCTAAACAAATAAAACAAAATAAAACAAATAACAAACAGACAAGAACTAGAAAGATACGTCTCGGCAGACCCCAAACATGTTGAAGGAGCTTGTTGGAAGTAGATGGAGTGATTCCTTTACTGGTGCAATGTCTTTTTCGAATCGTACTCTGTACTTGAGTAATGATGCCTTGTGTCACGACCCGAAACCCACCCTAAGCGGATTACCGGATCGCGATCGCCGCCCCGAGACCCGAGGGCCCCGAGACAAGGCTCGCATATGCAGCGGTATCGAATAGATGTGCAACATACGTTTTGCGGAAGCGTGAAAAACTTTTTCTTTTCTTTTATCATTTTTAAATTATGCACATCCGTTCGGTACTGCCGCTCCATACATAGCATACATGGTTACACATTCAGAGTATAACTAAAAACTTAAAGACTTCATACATTCATACCATACATAACCGATTTGCCCAGAGGGCTTATTACATGACCTTACTATGTCTACTAATATAAAAGTACTATTAGAGTTTACAGACTTATCAAAAGAGACTAATTAACCATGTTCTCCCAAAATCAGCAGACTTGTCATCATCGTCCTTAAATCCAAACTGCTGCTATTTACCTGAAAGGGGGGTCCGAACAAAGTCCGGGTAAGCTAATCTAAGCTTGTGAGCAATTCCAGTATTCGTCATGGTGTTTTTCAATTGGCAGTGGTTTAGTACATAAGAGTTCGTAAAATAATCACCGCCAATTGTTCATATAATTGAATACAAGATATATGCATTCCTTAAAACATGTAGCTGTGAAATATTTAAAACATTCAAGCTAAACTTATACATGTGAACTTTAAAACATATAACATATCATGTATTTCTTAAATAGAGTATATAAAACTCATCATATGCATAATGAAAATGAGAGTAAAAACTTGCTTCCACTTTCAAATCATTTGTCGTCTTATCACTTCCATTAGTGGAATCCGTTTCGAACCGGAGTCCCATATTACTTATCTATGGAGATATCTCATCTGCCTGAGGGATTAGATCCTGCTACCGGGCATTTTACAGGGCAATTGAGTTCCGTAAAACCCAAAATCCTGCCTATTTTACAGGGCAACTGAAAACTCAGAATCCTGTCTAAGTGCTTATGCACCATTCATCTTGTAAAACATTTATCATGTGACTTGTCTTATAAATACTTTTCATAAATTCGTAATAAACATTCGTATACTTGAAGTAAGCAAATTCAGAATATTTAACAATAATTACATTTTAACTAGACATGCTAAAAAGTATTTGAAGGAAAAACTGTTGCAGAAAACCAATCACTAAGCATGTCACAATGAATTTCTAAAACAGAACAATTAAAAACTGAATCATGTAAATACTGAACTTGAAACTTCAAATACTTCATATCTTATACTTAAAACCCTTTTTAAATCATGGAGTCAAATTTCCAATTCAAACACAGGGTTACTCACCTTGTACTTTTAGTCCTGCTCTATTTGGGTGCTTTGCCCCTGGCTTCCTTTAACCTTTGAAGCCATTCCTGTAATGTTTCCGTATCTTCCCGTTTCTTAAGCTGTTTAGCGGCTAACTGCTCCTTTGTTATTGTCTTGTAAATAAAGGGGCTTACACAGCATACTTCATTTGTTTTAGAAATTCGGATACGATTTTGAATCAGCTGAAGTTGTCTTTCTAGCTGTTCCCGGAAAGCTTGCTGTCTTGGGTCACTTGCCAATTGGGCCCTTGTCATCATAGGAGTGACTTCCTTTTCTTGGCTCATTTTGTGTTTAGTTAATTATCTGTTTAAAACACAATTTACCATGTCAAGAAAAATAGATTTCTACAATCATACTCTTCTGGGAGTTCCATTAACTTTAATTTAAAGTTATTTACTTAACATGTTTACGTGTCGTGTCTTATCGTATTTCATTTCTCGTATTTGCCTCAGTTTAGTTCTTTGGCAACATTTCAGTTCATAGTCATCTAACAGATGCTATTCATCAAATTTTATGTCTTTTCATTTTAGACATTTCTTTAGGTCGAATAGACTCTACCATTGAGTCCGGAGTGTTTAAGAAAGTCGGTTTAGACCTTTTCTGATTCATCTTGGCTTTAGGGGTACCAGGGGTATTTTTGTCATTTTACCCTCCTTACGTGTCTTTATTTTTCGGGACCCCGTCTCATGTCGTGGACCTCACCATTGGACTCAGAAGGTCCAAAATAGTAAGAATACATTAATAATTTGTCAATTTTGGTCAAGGGGTATTTTGGTCATTTATCCCTTACGTGACTTTATTTTTCGGGCTCCGTCTCGTAAAACGGACCCTACCATTAGTCTCAGAATATCCGAAATAGTAAGGATACACTATTCATTTATTAAATTTGGACTTTGTTTGACTTGTTTATGGGGTAAGGGCATTTTGGTCATTTTGACATTTTCTAGGGGTCTTAAATTTTTCGGGACCTCATCTCATGTCGTGGATGCAACCCTTCCCGAAACAAAGAGCTAAACAAATAGCACAAAATAAAACAAACAACAACAGACAAGTACTAGAAATATACGACTTGGCAGACCCCAAACATGTTGACGGGGCTTGTTGGAACTAGATGGAGTGATTTCTTTAATGGCGCATTGTCTTTTGCGAATCGTACTCTGTACTTGAGTAATGATGCCTTGGGGGGATTGGTTCTAGTTGGAGAAGACCTAGAGTTCCTTTCCCTCCATAAAACGTAAACCATACAAGCTATGGTGAGCTTCTCAATGGAACGAGCCAACGAAGCCCCCGCATAGGTAATAGAAGCCAATTTTGAAAGTTTAACAGCCCACCATGTGCAGAAAAGGTCAAACCACAACCAAACTAGCTCACACACCTCTAAAGTTATGATACATGTGCTCAAACTTACAAAACACAATTCGGATGCTCGCTTAGCAACTTATGCCAAAAAAAAGGGAGTAAAGTGGCAAAATAGCTTCTTTTGGCCGTTTGACAGCCGAAAATGCCCAAAAAATGTCACATAATAACCAAACTAGCTCCCACACCTCTCTATAGTTGTAATACAAGTCCTCAAACTTGGGGAACACAATTTTGATTTCGGTTGGAAATTTAAGCCAGAAAGAGGGACTTGAGAATCGGAACGACCTGTTTTGCCCTGTTGAATGCCAAAAATGCCCAGAAATGGTCAGACCAGCACCAAAACGGCTCACACACCTCAAGAAAAATAAAATACAAGTGTTCAAACTTACGAAATACAATTCATTCCCAGTTTGCAACTTATGCAAAACAAAAAGGGAGTTAAGGGACAAAATTGTCCCTTTTTGACCGTTTGACCACCCGCACTGCTCGGAAAACGTCAATCCACAAACAAACTAGCTCGCACACCCCAAATGTGTATACTCAAAACTTGCGGAACAAAATTCACACGCTCGATTTGCAGCTTATGCAAAAACAAGGACTTAAGTGCCCAAGCGGAACCCTTTTGAAAGTTTTTTTTTTTTGAGAGGTAAATGTATATTAAAGAAGGAGAAAGGAAACACCAAACTAGAGGACAAACCTCAATATAGACAAGGGGGGAAAAAACTTCTACCGGAAAAAGGAACCCATCCCGAAGCTAAGAGCGAAACAAATAGAACAAAATAAAACAAACAACAACAGACAAGAACTAGAAAGATACGACTTGGCAGACCCCGAACATGTTGAAGGAGCTTGTTGGAACTAGATGGAGTGATTCCTTTTATGGTGCAATGTCTTTTGCGAATCGTACTCTGAACTTGAGTAATGATGCCTTGGGGGGATTGGTTCTAATTGGAGAAGACTTAGAGTTCCTTTCCCTCCATAAAATGTAAACCATACAAGCTATGGTGAGCTTCCCAATGGAACGAGCCAACGAAGCCCCCGCATAGGTAATAGAAGCCAATCTTGAAAGTTTTATAGCCCACCATGCCCGGAAAAGGTCAAACCACAACCAAACTAGCTCACACACCTCTAAAGTTATGATACATGTCTTCAAAACATTGACTTGCAGGTTATGGGGTTGGAACCCAAACCTCTAAACTCTGTGTTAAATCCACTCTTACGAATGGGAACAGAATCCTCATGAAGAGGGGAACAAAACAAGACCAAGCTTATGAAAAATAATCAAGAAATAAGCATTTACAAATGATGTACAGGTCTGGTTATCATGACTGGAACCGAGCACCTGAGCTAGATTCAAAGCTCTAAATCAATGTAAGAATGTGCCTTAAGTTTATATGAGAAGTTTGGAAAAGAAAACAGAGAAAATAGGTTCTCAAAATGCCATGAAATCAAACTGAAAAAATTAGGGTTTCGGATGAACAGTGTCGACCTTCGTGGTGAAGATGACACTGTTCGGGTCGGGTCGGATTCGGTTACGGGTCCGGGTCAAACAGGGTCTATCGGATTATGGGTTGAGTAGAACGGCAACGTTTTGTTTAAAACCTTAAAACATTGGGGCTGACATCATCTTGACGTCAGCATTACGTGTACTAAACCGGTTGGGTTGCAAGTGAACCGGACCGGTTCACTTCAAATTGGACCGAACCCATGGGTTTATATAAATTAATTAAAAATTTAATAAACCAAAACTTTCTATATTTACGGATTGACCCCAGAACTTCTGGACAATCCTACTGTGGTCCAACTGAGAGAAAATTTATGCAATTAGACCCCTGAAAAATAATTAAATAATTAATTTAATTATTTAAATAAATAAAGTAAAATTACTATTTTGCCCCTGAGTCATATATGAAGCAAATGAAGTCCAAATTAAACATATAAATAGTGTATCCTTACTATTTTGGATATTCTGAGACTAATGGTAGGGTCCGTTTTACGAGACGGAGCCCGAAAAATAAAGACACGTAAAGGGGTAAATGACCAAAATACCCCTTGACCAAAATTAACAAGTTATTAGTGTATTCTTACTATGTCGGACCTTCTGAGTCCAATGGTGAGGTCCACGACATGAGATGGGGTCCCAAAAAATAAAGACACGTAAAATGGTAAAATGACCAAAATACCCCTGGTACCCCTAAAGCTAAAATGAAATCAAAGAAGGTCTAAATTGACTTTCTTTGACATCCCAGACTCAATAATGGAGTCCAAATTACGAAACGAAGTACGAAAAATGTGACTCGTAAA
Organism: Nyssa sinensis; assembly: GCA_008638375.1. Taxonomy (NCBI): domain Eukaryota; kingdom Viridiplantae; phylum Streptophyta; class Magnoliopsida; order Cornales; family Nyssaceae; genus Nyssa; species Nyssa sinensis. Next base: position 23,286,233 of record CM018045.1, on the reverse strand, counting down.
ACGGTAAATGACCATTTTGGCCCTTTTACATATAAAAGTCTGAATTAAATTCTAAGAAAGCCTAAACCGACTTTCTTCGACGTTCCGGACTTAATGGTAGAGTCTATTCGACCAAAAAGAAATGTCTAAATAAAAAGACATAAAATTTGATGAATAGCATCTGTTAGATGACTATGAAATGAAATATTACCGAAGAACTAAACTGAGGCAAGTACGAGAAATGAAATACAAAAAGACACGACACGTAAACATATGAAATAAATACTTTAATTCAAAGTTAATGGAGCTACCAAAAGAATATAAATTGAAATAAATTAAATTTCTAACACATTAAATCGTGTCATAGATTAAGAGTACAAGTTACGAGTTAAGTTAAGTACATATGAATTTATGAAATCGTTTTAGGATCTAATATGATTTAAGCATAAGTTAAGGAACATTGAGATGATTTTACAATAAATGTGAAGTTGATGAGATATTTATGAATTGTTCTTAAGAACTACAAGGAAAGTGGGAAAGCGCATTATTAGCACTAACCCTAAGGGACCAAGGTGAGTAACCCTGCATTCGAAATGGAGATTTAACTCCATGGATTTCAAAGAAGTTTTGAGTTCAAGTCATGAGAAGTATTTGAATATCGAATTCAGTTTTCTTACGCTTTCTGTTTTAAATCATTCTGTTCAGAAAACAGATTTATTTACAGTTTCCTTTAAATACTACCTTAGCATGTTTGAGTTTTTAAATTGCAAAATCTCTGAGACATATTCTGAATTCGTATATTCTGAGTATTGAAAGTTCTATTATGAAGATATATATATATATATATATATATATATATATTGTGTTTGAATACTCTTGAAAAGTATTTATTTAAAGAATGTCACGGGAGAAAGTATTTAAATGAAATGTATTTAAATACAAGATGTGCATAAGCACCATGAGTTTTTGGTTGGGTTGCAATAAACTCAGCCACCTTTTTAAAAGAAACAGGGTTTGGGGTTCGCAAGGGACTCCATTATCCTGTGGAGCCGACAAGCTTTTGGGTTCTACAGAATTCAATTGATTGTCAAATGCCTGGTAGCAGGATCTAATCCCACAGGCAAAGAGATATCTTGACAAGAGTAAAACGGGAGTCTGGTTCGAAACAGATTCCAAGAGCTAAAGTGAGAAAAAGTTAAAGTTTTGAAAATGGAAGCAGGTTTTACCCTCATTTTCATATTTACATGTTTGAGTTTATATATACTCTATTTAAAGAAGAACATAATTTTAGCTAGACCACTTTACATGTTTCAAAGCTATGAGTTTTATGGAATGCATATAATTGTATTCAAAGTTACAAGTTTTATATGAAAAAACATATGTTAGCTTGAATACTTTACATGTTTCAAAGCTTTGAGTTTTATTATTCGCATATATTTTGTGTTCAAAAGATACGAACAATTGACAGTGATTGATTTATAAACCTTTATGAGCTAAAACCACTGTTGATTGAAAACCCCATAACGAATGTTGGAATTGCTCACAAGCTTAGATTAGCTTACTTGGACTTTGTTCGGATCCCCCTTTCAGGTGACTGACAGCAGTCGAGTTTTGAAGACGGTGAATCTGCCGTGTGATATCCCGACCCGGGATACGACACATATACCGAGGCAAGTTGATTGAATAGTGTAACATGGTCTGTTTAGAGCTCTATATTATTTTATCATATGTACAGTGTCGGGTAGTACCCGAGCAACTCAGAACCTTACCTCAAAAAGCGTGCATGCATGCAACCCATGCATGCATATGTACGTACACATGCCTAGTTTCCAAAATATTAGTGTATGTATACGTGACTAAAAATACAATTATATGTATTTATATGGTTATAAATACATGTATAAAACTATGTATTTTATATGTATATATATGTATAATGTAAATGTATTATGTATATAAATTAAGATAAAGAGAAAAAGGAAGGGAAGCTTCCAAACAAATATCAGTGTGTGCATCACTATGTGTGTGTGTGTTTGGGAAACCACACCAATCGACTTGGTGATGGTGCGTGTGTATATGTAATATAATGTATATATATGTATATATGTGAGGTACGTGGGTGGCTAGGGTTAAAGGGACGGTTCTCTGCAGTCAAGAATGACTGCAAGAGACAGAGAGAGTGATAAGGTAGAGAGAGAAGAGGCGGTGGGTGAATGTCTCTATATATATATGTATACGGGTTTGTGAGTTGAGAGGTTAGAAAAGAAAGGGAAGGGTCAGGAACTGAAGGGGAGAAGAAGAGAGAGAGATTGATTCAGAAACAGAGAAGTTTAGAGGGTCACAGTGGGCTAAAAACCGAAACCCAGGTAAGAGTTTTAAGTTCTGTTTTTACAATTTGGAGCATGAAACCTTGGTCTAACTATAGGGTCTTGTAGAGTATAGAATAAGGAACATTTAGCAAAAAGAATCATGTAAAACGGTTGAGAAACCAGGTAGAAAAACGGAGTTGCAGGTCGGATAGATAATCTGGGTTCCATGAAATTTATGTTTAAAACTTGGTTTTTATAATGAGGAACTGATCCTCTACTACCCAGGAAATATCTAGGATAAAAATTGAGTACAAACCGTGCCTTAACAGTCACGAAATAGAGAGGAAAGGTTCGGCCGGAGAATCGGCCGGAGTTGAATACCTCACAATTCGTGAAGATGGGGAGGGATTCAATGGAAACCGAGAGTGGATTTGAAATCCTTGGGAAGAAGGGAAGAGAATGGCATTTAAAACGGGAGGAAAAACTGTCAAAAATTGGTGACAGTCGCCGGAGAAGACGACTGTTTACCACCGGAAACCTCACCGGAGCTTCGGGGAAGACGACCGGAAAGTCGTGTGGCTATTCGGGTTAAAAGGAAACGGATCCGGGTTGGATCCGGGTCGGGACCCGACCGGAAATAAAACGGACATGAAACTGTGTCGTTTCTATTTAGTTTTTTTAAATGGATTTTGGGGCTGTTTGGTTGCAGGGATAATAAATGGAAATTAGGTTTGGGGGTTATCCAAACCATGGATAAGGTGGTTAGAGTGGATATGTTATTCCGGTTCTCTAAATTTAACTGAACCATTTGGTTCAGTGAGGAACCGAACCGGTTAGGGTTTCTAAATGGTAAACCCACTAGTTCAGACCGAGATTTAGGGAAACTCCATTTTGACCCTAAATATTTTAGGAAATTGTACTATGGCCCAAACAGAAAATTAATAAAATATTAGTTTTTACAAAAATGCCCCTATTTCAAAAATAGGTCAAACGAAGTCCAAACGATACAAATGAATAGTCAAAACTTATTATCTCGGACGTTCTGAGTCCAATGGTGGGGTTCGTTTTACGAGACGGAACCCCGAAGGATAAAATACCATAAAAGTGCAAAATGACCATTTTGCCCTTTTAGTACAAAAGTCCAAATGGAATTTCGTGAAAGCCTAAACCGACTTTCTTCGGCGTTCCGGACTCAATGGTAAAGTCTAAAATAGTATTTGAAATACTTATGATAGAAAGGCATAAAATTTGATGAATAGCATTTATTCTGAAACGTATTCACTGATATATAGGAAACTCGAAAGGCAAAAGTACACTCATAGATTTCTGAGATAGAATCACGATAGAGGTAAGTGGATCACTTTCTCTTTCATGTGGTGTTTCTAAAGCCAAGTTTATTCATTACAACCAAACTTGTACTCTTGAAAGTACTTCATGTTATTGCTATCCACAGTATGATATTGTTCTATCTTGTGGACATTGATTGACTATTGTACTATTGTTATCATATTGAACCATGCCTTGAAAGGCTTACTGTTATGCTTTACTGTATATATGATATTCCATTTTCATACTCCTATGGAATCACAAATGATCATGCTATGTTTATAAATGTTGGAATTCTGCTCAGTCACAATATCCATTCGATGCTTCTGTGACGAACTAGTCCGTGAACGGACGCGTGGCAAAAGATGTGAGTTTAACTGAGAGGTATGCCGGGCCTCGAATTACGAAGAGGGACTGCCATCCCCTACTACAGATTATAAGTATCTCCATTGGATTATTGTTATGGATATATTGTTGAATGGTTACTGTTTCTTATGGACTACTGTTTCTTATGGATTATCTTACGTTGTTCATTGGTTTGATTGTAACCGTTTTATTGTGGCAGTTCTTTTATTGTGACGGGTTATTGTTGAGAAATCCTTATCACTGCTTATTCATTTCTCCTGATTGTATATTATGCCCCACTATTTATTGGCCATCATGGCAACCATTCTCATTGGCTATCACAGCACCTTACTTCTTATGATTGGCTATCATATTTTATTCATGGATTCATGTTCTTATATAATCATCGATACCAGTGTCGGAGATCTGGTTTACTTGCTGAGCTTCATAGCTCATTCCACCCCACTTACCCCCCATTTCAGGTGATGACGCTGCGAGACCCCAGTAGGAGTCTGAGAGCGTAGGGGGACATTTTGAAGCACTGTATCAGTCTATGTTAGTTCTCCCATGTATTCACCACCCCCGGGTGCTGGTTACGTTTAGTTCTCATTTTGTTTTATGTAGAACTATGTCATGTATTTAATAGACTTCTGCTGTGTAATTTATTTAAAAAGACTTCCACTGGATTACTATAATTGATAAAGACTTCTGCTGTTCATTGTTTAAAATTTTTAGCACATTGCATATTAGTACTATGATACAGGAATGGAAAAAGGTAGGGACGGCCTTCGGGTCGGCCCCGCGACACGAGATCCGCATAGGGTGGATTTCGGGTCGTGACATGCCGGCTTATGGAGATATGATTAGGTGGTTCCTTTTTGGAGTTATGTAAAGTTTATTAGCACTTATGTTAAGATACAGTACGATAATATGTATAAACCCTACGGGGTAACTAACGTTGATGGTTGTATGATATAAGTCTGTAGTATTTTAGTTATACTCTGAATGTGTAACCATGTATGCTATGTAAAGAGCGGCACTATCGGACGGATGTGCGTAAATTTAAATAAGAAAAGAAAAGAAAAAGTTTTTCACGCTTCCGCAAAACGTATGTCGCACATCTATTCGATACCGCTGCTTATGTGAGCCTTTGCCCAAGGGTCCTCGGGCCTGAGGGTGGCGGTCGCGAAGCGAGATCCGCACAAGGTGGGTTTCGGGTCGTGATACCTTGGGGGGATTGGTTCCAGTTGGAGAAGACCTAGAGTTCCTTTCCCTCCATAAAACGTAAACCATACAAGCTATGGTGAGCTTCTCAATGGAACGTGTAACACCTCGACCGTGATTAATTAATAATTAGTTGCTAATTATTAATTAGAACCGACGTAAAAAATAATTAAGAAGCTAATCGGAAACCTCATGATAGACCCATAAAATAACTTAAGCATATAAGAAATGAGGGCTATTGTGTTCGAATCTCATTACCAATTAATTAGGTGAAATGATGTTATTCTAACACTAAGAAAACTCGAGTTAGCGAACTACAAAAATCCCAAGGGATTAATAACCGACACTAGACCTTGGAGATTGAAGCTAACCTAAATAGGAAATGACCGGAAGAAACCGCGTCGAAAAAGAAGCAACAGAAAAGAAGATATTTAGAAAATAGCCGAAACAGTTAAGTGCGCCAACCAAACAAGGCCTAAGCCCAAAATATGGAAAATTCCCAAAAGTGTGGCCAAGGGGACTTGAACCTTTGACCAAGTGGGCATGATTCTTGTTGTCCAAAAAGTTACCAAGTGGGCTGTTGACATCTTTGTGCCTATATATGCAACCAATTTTTATTTAAACTCAAATTAGCCAAGGCCACCTCCCAAATTGGCCAATGGCCTTAGATGCAAATCCCACATCATTGGCTTACCTCATCTCCTCCCTCTTCAGTCTATCAATCAGCCGAACCTCCACTATTATATGTATACATGGAGATATATAGGGGAGACAACATGATTTCATTACACCCCCATCCACCAACCAGCTTTCATGCATCCAAATTCTGGTTTTAGAAAACAAGTAACATGAGCAAACTGTGTGCTCTATGTATATATCAGATTTGGTGTGAGACCATGAGAGGGATTTAGAGAGAGAAAGTGAGAACTTGGAGTGTAAGTCCATGTGTGTGTGAGCTTGAGTGTGGCAACTGAGTGAACGTAAGGGACTGGGCATCCTAAAGAGCTCTGTGAGGCTTTGAGTCAAGCCATAAGAAGGAGAAGGCCACTGTTAGAAGGTATAACTTCAAAATTCTCCATTTCCTTATTTTGAATTTGATATACCACAAACAGACACACCAATCACTTTGAGACACGTGTGCCCACTGAGTTAACAAATCTCGATCCTACAGAGCTGACGAATTCGATCATACAGAACAGCCACAAGCCTTCAGGGTATTCTTATATATGTCTATCATACAGAGCAGCCACAAGCCTTCAGGGCATTCTTATTTATGTCTATCATACAGAGCAGCCACAAGCCTTCAGGGCATTCTTATTTATATATCATTCAGAGCCGATAAACTCGGTCATACAGTACAGATTGAAGCCTTCAAGGCATTCTCATATATACATCTTCCAGACCTTCCGTTCTGGACCATATTTATTCAACACTTCATATAGATCCAATCTTATGGTTTCCTTAACAACTGTCAAGCGGGGAATAAGGAAACGGTCTTCAATGCGGAAACTACTATTTATTATTATCTCCATCTACGACTCAAGGATCCAGAAGGTAACTACAATCTCCGATGATCATATCCCAATATTCATGGCATCGAATCCTAATTAACTTAGGAAAGCCACGGCTTATATATTAAACCCTAGAGGTACGCTTTTATGATGATGCTCATTCTTTGGCTTTCAATACAGTCTTTCAATTCCCTTACTTACTTAAGCATCGGAGCGGCTACCGCCGGAACCAATCCGGTGGTCATCTGATCATCTCTCTGAGTGTTCTACAGGTCACGGAGCCCTTACGTGTTGCGAGTAAAAAAGTGCAGCATCTGTTTGGCGCCGTCTGTGGGAAACGACTAATCTCCAAAGTGCTCTACTCATAAAACTCATTTTTTTCCCCACCGGAAAACCATGGCACCAAATCTCCGACCACGACAGAATGCTCAGAATGCGCAAAACACTCAACGTCAACCGCCTGCTCCCCGCACAAAGGGGCCAGCGGCCAATCCCATGCGACAAAAGATCGAAGCCATAAAACGACACAATGAACTGGTGCAGGAACAGCTGCTTACCATCACTAGAACGCTGGCGACACTTACACAGAACCAAGCGACGGGTTCTCCTAGCCCGCCGGTCAACTTCGCTGTAGGGACGCAACCTCCTGTTGCTACAGAGAACGCCGAACCCCATGCGCAGGCTCCAACTAACCTGCTTGGGCACCCCTCCGGCGTTGCTCGCGCTGGTCGAGATCCACAGCCATCAACAGTTCCTGGCTGGGGAACATCCGCTTTCGTTCCCGACGTGCATTACCGAAGCACTACTCGAGCCCCAACTCCTAGGGTTTCGGAAGCACCACCGGCACCGCAGGAACCTTATCATGCAGCACCAGTCCCTCCGGTTCGGATTCCTCCTCCGTCCGAAGGGCGTAATCAACCCTACTACCCTGAAGCCGAGGCTGTAAGACAGGGTTCACAAGATGTCAGAGTCAAAGACCCGCGGAGGGTAGAGGAAATTGCCGAATCAATTGACCGAACAGTCACTATGAGAGGACCTCAGAACCCTCCAGAACAAGACGAACTGCCCAGGCTGCTCGGAAGACTGGCCACTCCGTTCACTCACGCTATCATGTCAGAAGAGAGGCCCAGAAAGTTCATGGTGCCCAGAAAGTTCATGGTGCCCAAGTTCACTCTCTATGACGGATCTGGAGATCCAGGAGATCACCTTTCTCATTATCAGCATACGATGGCCCTTCACGGAGCTTCGGATGCTTTCATGTGCCGGACGTTCATCACCAGCTTAAAGGGAACTGCTCTGAAGTGGTTCCACAACCTCCCTCCGAACTCTGTTACCAGCTTCTACGAGCTCGGACACCCGTGACTGTTTGCCTCTCGTACCTATGCATCGTAATTAAACAATACAGTCTATTACGCATCCACTTTTATTTATGTCATTTCACGGCTTATAATTCGGGATTACATTTTATAGCCCGGTCCAGCCTGGTATACATGCTATATCCCGGGTTGGGATATTACAGTCCGTCTCCAATCTACAGATTCTATGATTCAGCCCATCCACAGACAGAAGTTCCGGGCATCTACAAACTAAAGTTTCCTAGATCGGAACACCTTAGATCTGACACTTATAATTATTTGGTTTGTCTGTCAAACAAACAAGTACTATGGTTCCGACCAGGGGTAAAAGTACTTCGATTCAGGCATTTTTTCCAAGTTTCTTTGATTTATTTTCAGAACAATCAGAAATGCACAAGCAAGCGTTTAAGCTACAAAAGAGCACATTAACAGAGAACATCAGATCTGAGAAGAAGAAATCTAATTTTATTGATAATTCAGAAGATTTACATCAATACAAAGACACCGCTACAGAAGCTATTACAGAAGCTACTACAGAAGCTACGCTTGGCAACATAACGGCTCTTCTCCTGGGATGATAAAGGGGCACAGGAGCCAAACTTCCATTACCACCGCTGACAGGCTCCATTTGAGAGGAAGAAGCCCTGAACCCCAGTCTGCATCAAGAAGTGCCCAGGCCATTTCATCATCACTATCACTGGTCCCATGACCAACGGACGATGAGAGCTCTGGGCCTTAGGAGACTTTTCATTCTCCACCTTTGTAATTGGCATAACGCCCCAGCCAATTCAAGCAAGGGGTCCTGCCAAGTCACAAAGGGGAGGAGGCGGCCCCCATTCATCTCCCTCAGAGCAGTTGTCACTGCCAAGTTACAAGAGGGAGGAGGCAACCCACCTTCAATCTTCTTCTTCACACCGTCTGTTTCACCCCAACCACTTGGAGCGAGGGTCTCTGACAGGGCGTGAGGAAGAGGAGGCAACTCGCCTTCATCTTCATCACCAACGCTCCAGGCCTCGGTTGAATCAGGGAGGGGCCACCACCAATCGGAGAAATCTCGACCGAATGCCAGAGGAAACAAGAAGACTTGTATTTCCTTCAATCCTTCCTTGGAGACTGAAAAAAGGGGAAGGTTAATTCTCGGCCACGGTTTAATTATTCCTAACTCAGGCAAAGAATCATCCATCATCTCCGGACGAGTAGAAAAACTCTGGCAGCATATAAAGATCTCTCTTACAAACGATTCGGGGAGCAAAAGGGTTGAGCGCAACCGTATGCCCTCGTTTTCATATATATAGACACTGGAAGACCAAAAGCCACCCAGTTGAACCGTCACAACGGTTAAGCGAAGTGCTAGCTTCGAAATCCCAAACGACGGAGGTGCAATAAATGGAGTATTAAACCACCCTCTCGGGAGAAACAAAAGGCAGGGCCATACACGTAATACACAGGCTTTTAATCTTTTCCACGTATATGACGTGAAGGTTTCTCCATGTCATTAACCTTTAGAGGGCCACGTGTACAACAGAGGTCCATCAACTATGACGTGTCGTGATTTCTAACAGGTCTAAAGGCAGAAGTTCTGATCAACCAAACTACAATCACAAGGTATCCGCTTATTATTATGTCTCCGGATTCAGAACGGTCAGCTTTGAAATACTTCAAAAAAGAAGTCTCCAATTACTGACCTAAGACAAGTAAAGAAGATCGGAATACAGCTACCTACAGAGGAAAATCTAATCTGGAATACACTAAACTCCAGAGCAGCGCTACTAGCAACTCTTACCACTATCAACTACATGTTGAGGCACCATAGAGCAACAGAACTCAAGACATGCACAAATACTACAGAATAATATAACAAAGGAAACGAGCATTAACCAAAAGATTGTTCCATTAACAAATGTATGTTCCAAATACATTGAAAGATAGCAAAATATTCGTCCTAAGCCTGATCAGCAGGAACAGGATCAGCAACCGAAGAAGGATCAGCAGGAGCAGTATCAGCCACCTCGGTCGGTACAACCTCTTCCGTGGGATCGGCAGTGAGGGCATCAGCCACTTCACCCTGGATGACAACCTCTGAAGGTTCAGATCCAGGCGGCACAATGGAGGAGACGTCTAGGTCAGCAAACTTGGCAAGAAGCTGAGAGCGGAAGTTATTAAACCCAAACGTAATCAAACGATGGGCCATTCCTTCCAGCTTCGACCTCATCTCCTCCTCATTGTCCATCAATGCCTGCTCCACGGCTTCATCGAGCTGTCTACGGTGCTGGTACCGCAAGCCATTCAGCTCCACCTGCAACCTCTTTGCCCGCTCAACGGCAAGGTTCCTCTCCGACTCCATCACTATCAAGGAGTTCTGACACTCCTTCAACTTCTCCGCAGAATCGTGAGCCTCCGACCGAGCAGTACCAAGCTGGAGTCCCAGATCGTCCAGATTGGCCCTAAGTTGGTCAAGCTCCTCCACAGATGGAGAAACCTCCACCAAAGCAGAAAGGGTATGCAGGGTCTGCATAACACAAAGAAAACGATTCAACACCAGTATAAACGCTTAAAGGTAAGAAAAGTATGGGCCTGACGAGCTCACCTTAACCTGAAGAGCGGTCAAGTCAGCAAGAAGCTTCCCCGACGCCTGAGGCTTAATTTTAACTGAGCCTTTGGCCCAGAAGTCACTCAGAATCTTCTTGGCCCCCTGACCAACAACATTAGGAGCCACCGATGATGATGCCCCCTTACCCGCTCGACGAGACGGGATTGGAGGAACCACCGTGATAGGGACAGGAGCCTCTTCCTCCCTTTCAGCAGGCTCGGGAGAGGACAAAACTAGCCTCCGCTTCTTTGGAATGGGAGGAACCACTGGAGAGGAAGCCTCCCCCGTCGCCACGGACGGTGATGGCCTGGACTCCCACTGAGCCATCACATTATCAGCAATCTCCTCGACACTACCCCTGGCAGCCATTAATTTATCAGGGTTGACAATGGAAGAATGGTCCCTAATGCTGGGCTTCAAGAGCTTCTTATATTGCTTCTGAATCGAAGAAGAGAAGTCTGGTCTCTTCCACGCACTCTTAACTGCAAAGCAAGCACAGAAATTGATCAGTGCAACAAATTGGCAAACAAAACGGAGTCAACGCAGCCACAGAAAAGTTGAGCCTCACCCCTTGGCCCAGTGGTTCGAGGGAATGTGGAAGGTTGACCCTTGAAGTTCTTGAATTCCCATCCTCCTTTAATAAAGAAGTACCATTTCTTCCAGGTCTTGTTGGAGGAGGGCACAGAAGTAAGGGGTCTAAACCCACTATCGAAAGACATATAAAAAAGACCCTCCACCTTTTGAAATTTTAGATCCATATTGTTACGGATCAAGTCAAGGGACACCTCGACATTATTCATATGCCCTAACACAATAAAGCTCAATAGTGTCTCCAACTGTTAAGGTTCAAGTCTGCGAGGCAAAGGTCAAACCAACAAAAGAATTGTTTTATTATATCAGGAAAGGGGAGTGTAAGACCCATTTCAAACCAGGCCAGATAGGCACAGATTTCCCCCTCTCTAACATCGCCCGGGCGATCCTGAGAATCTGGGACCCTGAAAGTTACATTATTGGGAAGTTTGAACTTCGCCCATAACTCCTTCAACATACTTTCAGTAATTACACTCTCAACCTCCTCTCTGTGACCAGATTAACCAGAAGTCTCACCAGCCCTATTCGGGGGCTCATCAAAAGCATCAACAATCCTAACCCCCGGACTAGAGGGAGGATCTACCAGCCTATTTTCATCAACGCTCACTAATTGCATTTGAGGATCGGTCTCAGAAGGACTTCCCAAACCAGAATATGATTCTAAGCCAGACATGGCGAACAAGAGAAAGAAATGAAACAAATGAGAAGGAGTGTAGAAGGAGACTAAAAGTCGAACCTGAGATCAGTAAAGGATTATGAACACCGGGTAACCTCCAAACTTCAGGATATGTCAAATGGCGGTCTGGTACTGTAGAAGTAAACACAGAAGAAAGGTATGAAAGACCTTTCCCTCTCTTTATATACACATTCGAAATATGAGCCTTCCAAGACGAGCCGACACAACGGTTGAGAGTAATGATGAATTCTCAAGTATCGGCTGCGCAATAAGTGACGCATTAAACCGACGTCTTGAGAAATGGGAAAGCAAAACGTATGACTCTTCACAAAACCCTCAACCCTAGTTAAAACCCTAGCTTTTAATAAGGGCTCGGGGGGGGAGTAGCTGATATACCACAAACAGACACACCAATCACTTTGAGACATGTGTGCCCACTGAGTTAACAAATCTCGATCCTAAAAAGCTGACGAATTCGATCATACAGAACAGCCACAAGCCTTCAGGGTATTCTCATATATGTCTATCATACAGAGCAGCCACAAGCCTTCAGGGCATTCTTATTTATGTCTATCATACAGAGCAGCCACAAGCCTTCAGGGCATTCTTATTTATATATCATTCAGAGCCGATAAACTCGGTCCTACAGTACAGATTGAAGCCTTCAAGGCATTCTCATATATACATCTTCCAGACCTTCCGTTCTGGACCATATTTATTCAACACTTCATATGGATCCAATCTTATGGTTTCCTTAACAACTGTCAAGCGGGGAATAAGGAAACGGTCTTCAATGCGGAAACTACTATTTATTGTTATCTCCATCTACGACTCAAGGATCCAGAAGGTAACTACAATCTCCGATGATCATATCCCAATATTCATGGCATCGAATCCTAATTAACTTAGGAAAGCCACGACTTATATATTAAACCCTAGAGGTACGCTTTTATGATGATGCTCATTCTTTGGCTTTTAATACAGTCTTTCAATTCCCTTACTTACTTAAGCATCGGAGCGGCTACCGCCGGAGCCAATCCGGTGGTCCTCTGATCATCTCTCTGAGTGTTCTACAGGTCACGGAGCCCTCACGTGTTGCAAGTCAAAAAGTGCAGCATCAGAATTAAAAACTGTTTTGATCATTGTGGAGCTTGTTAGATTACATGCATTCATTAGTCTTGACTCTAGGAACTATTTTATGCATACTGTGAAGGTTAGAAGGGTCTGCATGGCCAAAAACCATGAAACCGTACTCCCAACCTCCATTGATGGACCTTAGAAGCACAGGTCTGAATCGACCTTAACAGAATGAAACACTGCATGTAGGAACTTAAAATAGACCCCAAGGGGATCTCAAAAACCATAGGCCGCGACCTCAGAACCGAGTTTAAGACCACCAAACCGTGAGTTTCAGGTTCGGGTTTAAAACCCAAACTCACCAAAACCTTGATCAATCTGAAATATTAGGACAGGGACTTGAACCCCATGACCCGTAGGTCATGACACGACAGATTTCACCAAGTTTGGACCTAAAATGAGGGTGCTAGAACAAGTCGCAGGTCACAGCTATCATCTTGAAAACAGACCACTTAGAGTTTGATTCGAAGCTTGAAATGCATGTTAGATTAATGGTATGATATGCAGAAACTGTTTTCGATCGAAAACAGTGAATAACCGAGCTCAAAGTGTCACGAATTTGAAAATGATGTCAAACTGTAAATTAGGGCTACAGTACGCAGAAGCGAGGGGGAAGACGGAGTTGACTCGGCCGAGTTGACCGAGTCAAGCTGAGTTGGCCCAGTCGACTCATACACGTGTCGGGCAACGAACTGGCCACCGCATAAATAAAACTGTGTCATTTTGGCTAAACTGCTTTGTTTTAAAATTGAAATCGTACTGTTTGGTTCCTCAGTTAATAAATTAAAATCAAGGATAGGGTCTGTCTAAACCGAGGATAAGGGGTTTAATGAGGTTATGGCATTCCGGTTTTCCTGAAGTAGACTGAACCGGCTGGTTCAGTAGGTTAGTCGGCCGGTCTAGGGTTTTAAATCTAAAACCCACTGGTTCACAGTTGAAATTTAAAATAATTAAACCAGAATTTCTGGTATTTACAAACTGACCTCAATTGTTTTATAGAATTATACAACGGTCCATATTTCTAAAATTTCGTGCAATTATACCCCTGAAAAATTAATAAAAATAATAAAATAATTATTTTATTATTTTATTAAAAGGAAATAATTACTATTTTACCCTTGGGCATTAATTGGGTCAGACAGAGTCCAAATTTAATGAATCAATAGTGTATTTTTATTATTTTGGGCATTCCGAACTCAACGATGGAGTCCGATTTATGGAACCAAGTCCCAAAAATACAGACATGTAAAGGGTAGATGACCGTATTACCTCCAATATGCCCGATGTCCAAATAAGGAAAGTTATTAGTGCATTCTTATTATCTTGGCACTTCTGAAACCAACGGTGAGGTCTGTATTATGAAATAAAGTATGGGAAAATATGATACGTCAATAAAATAAGGCTCACGATAAAACATTAGGACATAATACGATTTAAGCATAATTAGAAACATCAATAGGAGATATTTGAAGTACATTGAAGTTAATAGATTATTGTGAATTGTTTCTAGGAACTACAAAGGGAAGGGAACAACCAACTAATAGTGCAAACCCAGGAAATCAAGGTGAGTAACCCTGCATTTGAAGTGGAGATTTTAACTCCACGATTTAAATGATGTTTTAACCTTCAAAATATCTGAAGCATTGAATGTTTAAATTCCATATTTCATGATTCCGGTATTGAAATATTCCGCTCTTATAATTCTCTTGCGACATGTTCAGTGAATGATTTTTGTAACAATTCTCTTTGAAAGTATTTAACATGTCATCTGTTCTGAAATGTTATTCCAACTATGTGAAGATTCTATTAAGAACATCATGTTTTAAATGCTCATAAAGGCATTTCTTGAAGAAGTCATGTTTAAATGCATATAAAAAGTATTTCTTGAAGAAGCTAACGTTTTGCAAGAAAATAATGATGCGTAAGCATCACCAGTTATTGAGCACCCTTCGGGTTCTCAATTCAGAAGAATGCCTAGCAGCAGGATCTAATCCCCCAGGCAACGAGATCTCCCAGAAGTAAAACTAGGGTCTGGTTCGAAACGGATCCTCCAGTTAAATAGTGAAAAGATGACAAATGATTTTTGGAAATGGAAGCAGGTTTTACCCTCATTTTCATTGTGTAGGTTTATATATTTTGAAGTGACATTTTTATTCTGCATGTTTACATGCTTTGAAATGCATATACTCTATTTGAAGGAATGTTTATCTAACTTGAATACTTTAAATGTTTCAAAGCTATCCGTTATGAAAAGTGCATGTACTCTGTGTTAAAAATGTACGAACAATTGGTAGTGTGCATTTTATAAACTTTCATGTGCGAAACCACTGCCAATTGAAAACCCATAACAGATGCAGGAATTACTCATTGGGCTTTTCGAAGCTCACCCCATTCCCTAAATTTTTTTTCAGGTAACGATGACGAGTGGGAGCCTTGCTCCATCTTGGGATGATGATTAGTGGCTCTGTATAATCATAAAATTTTTAGGATACTAGAACTTGTAATGGGACAGATTTTGGGATGTACTAGATTTTGGAAAATTATGTACTGAAGCCGAGAGGCAACTAGACATGTCATGTATATATAAAACCTTAAGTTTTAGTATGCTCTGATTATTATTATTATGTGTACCGCTATGAAGAGCGGCAGTACCGGATGGATGTGCGACAGATTTTAAAAAGAAGAGAAAAAGTTTTTTTTCACGCTTCCGTAACCACAGGCCGTACCGCTATCCGATACTGTTGCTTATGTGAGCCTTGCCCTAAGGCCTTCGAGCCGAAGGCCAGCGGTCGCGATTCCCTTAATCCACACAGGGTGGGTTTCGAGTCGTGACAGAACGAGCCAACGAAGCCCCCGCATAGGTAATAGAAGCCAATTTTGAAAGTTTAACAGCCCACCATGCCCGGAGAAGGTCAAACCACAACCAAACTAGCTCACACAGCTCTAAAGTTATGATACATGTCTCCCAACTTACAAAACACAATTCGGATGCCCATTTTCCAACTTACGCCAAAAGGAAGGGACTCAAGTGCCAAAATGGCCGCTTTTGGCCGTTTGACAGCCCAAAATGCCCAAAAAATGTCAAATAATAACCAAACCAGCTCCCATACCTCTCTATAGCTTTAATACAAGTCCTCAAACTTGTGGAACACAATTTTGATTTCGGTTGGCAATTTAAGCCAAAAAGAGGGACTTGAGAATCGAAACGACCTGTTTTGTCCTATTGAACGCCAAAAATGCATAGAAATGGTCAAACTAGCACCAAAACGGCTCACACACCTCAAGACAAATAAAATACAAGGGTTCAAACTTATGAAACATAATTCATTCCTAGTTTGCAACTTATGCAAAACAAAAAGGGAATTAAGTGACAAAATTATCCCTTTTCGACCGTTTGACCACCCATAATGCTCGGAATATGTCAATCCACAAACAAACTAGCTCGCACACCTCAAATGTGTATACTCAAAATTTGCGGAACAAAATTCACACGCTCGATTTGCAGCTTATCCAAAAACAAGGACTTAAGTGCCCAAGCGGAACCCTTTTGAAATTTTTTTTTTGGGAGGTAAATGTATATTAAATAAGGAGAAAGGAAACACCAAACTAGAGGACAAACCTCAATATAGACAAGGGAGGGAAAAACTTTTACCGGGAAAACGAATCGATCCCAAAGCTAAGAGCTAAACAAATAGAACAAAATAAAACAAACAACAACAGACAAGAAGTATAAAGATACGATTTGGCAGACCCCAAACATGTTGAAAGACCTTGTTGGAACTAGATGGAGTGATTCCTTTAATGGTGCAAAGTCTTTTGCGAATCGTACTCTGAACTTGAGTAATGATGCCTTGGGGGGA
The DNA here is from genome assembly GCA_008638375.1 of Nyssa sinensis. Classification (NCBI taxonomy): domain Eukaryota; kingdom Viridiplantae; phylum Streptophyta; class Magnoliopsida; order Cornales; family Nyssaceae; genus Nyssa; species Nyssa sinensis. Next base: position 23,269,330 of record CM018045.1, on the reverse strand, counting down.
TTGGTTCTAATTGGAAAAGACCTAGAGTTCCTTTCCGTCCATAAAACGTAAACAATACAAGCTATGGTAAGCTTCCCAATGGAACGAGCCAACGAAGCCCCCGCATAGGTAATAGAAGCCAATTTTGAAAGTTTAATAGCCCACCGTGACCGGAAAAGGTCAAACCACTACCAAACTAGCTCACACAGCTCTAAAGTTATGATACATGTCTTCAAACTTACAAAACACAATTCGGATGCCCCCTTTCCAACTTACGCCAAAAAGAAGGGACTCAAGTGCCACAACGGCCGCTTTTGGCCGTTTGACAGCCCAAAAGGCCCAAAAAATGTCAAATAATAACCAAACTAGCTCCCACACCTCTCTATAGCTGTAATACAAGTCCTCAAACTTGTGGAACACAATTTTGATTTCGGTTGGCAATTTAAGCCAAAAAGAGGGACTTGAGAATCGAAACGAACTATTTTGTCCCGTTGAACGCCAAAAATGCATAGAAATGCTCAAACCAGCACCAAAACGGCTCACACACCTCAAGACAAATAAAATACAAGGGTTCAAACTTACGAAACACAATTCATTCCTAGTTTGCAACTTATGCAAAACAAAAAGCGAATTAAGTGACAAAATTATCCCTTTTCGACCGTTTGACCACCCATAATGCCGAGAATATGTCAATCCACAAACAAACTAGCTCGCACACCAGAAATGTTGAACCTCAAATGTCACGACCCGAAACCCACCCTGTGCGGATTAAGGGAATCACGACCGCCGCCCTTCGGCCCGAAGGCCTTAGGGCAAGGCTCACATAAGCAACAGTATCGGATGGCGGTGCGGCCTGTGGTTGCGGAAGCGTGAAAAAAAACTTTTTCTTTTCTTTTTAAAATCTGTCGCACATCCATCCGGTACTGCCGCTCTTCATAGTGCTACACATAATAATAATAATCAGAGCATACTAAAACTTAAGGTTTTATATATACATGACATGTCCAGTTGCCTCTCGGCTTAAGTACATAATTTTCGAAAATCTAGTACATCCCAAAATCTGTCCCATTACAAGTTCTAGTATCCTCAAAAGTTTATGATTATACAGAGCCACTAATCATCATCCCAAGATGGAGCAAGGCCCCCACTCATCATCGTTACCTGAAAAAAAATTTAGGGAATGGGGTGAGCTTCGAAAAGCCCAATGAGTAATTCCTGCATTTGTCATGGGTTTTCAATTGGCAGTGGTTTCGCACATGAAAGTTTATAAAATGCACACTACCAATTGTTCGTACATTTTTAACACAGAGTACATGCACTTTTCATAACGGATAGCTTTGAAACATTTAAAGTATTCAAGTTAGATAAACATTCCTTCAAATAGAGTATATGCATTTCAAAGCATGTAAACATGCAGAATAAAAATGTCACTTCAAAATATATAAACCTACACAATGAAAATGAGGGTAAAACCTGCTTCCATTTCCAAAAATCATTTGTCATCTTTTCACTATTTGATTGGAGGATCCGTTTCGAACCAGACCCCAGTTTTACTTCTGGGAGATCTCTTTGCCTGGGGGATTAGATCTTGCGGCCAGGCATTCTTCTGAATTGAGAACCCGAAGGGTGCTCAATAACTGGTGATGCTTATGCATCATTATTTTCTTGCAAAACGTTAGCTTCTTCAAGAAATACTTTTTATCAGCATTTAAACATGACTTCTTCAAGAAATGCTTTTATAAGCATTTAAAACATGATGTTCTTGATAGAATCTTCACATAGTTGGAATAACATTTCAGAACAGATGACATGTTAAATACTTTCAAAGAGAATTGTAACAAAAATCATTCACTGAACATGTCGCAAGAGAATTATAAGAGCGGAAAATTTCAATACCGGAATCATGAAATATGGAATTTAAACATTCAATGCTTCAGATATTTTGAAGGTTAAAACATCATTTAAATCGTGGAGTTAAAATCTCCACTTCAAATGCAGGGTTACTCACCTTGATTTCCTGGGTTTGCACTATTAGTTGGTTGTTCCCTTCCCTTTGTAGTTCCTAGAAACAATTCACAATAATCTATTAACTTCAATGTACTTCAAATATCTCCTATTGATGTTTCTAATTATGCTTAAATCGTATTATGTCCTAATGTTTTATCGTGAGCCTTATTTTATTGACGTATCATATTTTCCCATACTTTATTTCATAATACAGACCTCACCGTTGGTTTCAGAAGTGCCAAGATAATAAGAATGCACTAATAACTTTCCTTATTTGGACATCGGGCATATTGGAGGCAATACGGTCATCTACCCTTTACATGTCTGTATTTTTTGGGACTTGGTTCCATAAATCGGACTCCATCGTTGAGTCCAGAATGCCCAAAATAGTAAAAATACACTATTGATTCATTAAATTTGGACTCCGTCTGACCCAATTAATGCCCAAGGGCAAAATAGTAATTATTCCCTTTTAATAATATAATTAAATAATTATTTTATTATTTTTATTAATTTTCCACGGGTATAATTGCACGAAATTTTAGAAATCTGGACCGTTGTATAATTCTATAAAACAGTTGGGGTCAGTTTGTAAATACCAGAAATTCTGGTTTAATTATTTTAAATTTCAACTGTGAACCAGTGGGTTTTAGATTTAAAACCCTAGACCGGCCGACTAACCTACTGAACCAGCCGGTTCAGTCTACTTCAGGAAAACCGGAATGCCATAACCTCATTAAACCCCTTATCCTCGGTTTAGACAGACCCTATCCTTGATTTTAATTTATTAACCGAGGAACCAAACAGTCCGATTTCAATTTTAAAACAAAGCAGTTTAGCCAAAAGGACATAGTTTTATTTATGCGGTGGCCAGTTCGTTGCCCAACACGTGTATGAGTCGACTGGGCTAACTCAGCTTGACTCGGTCAACTCGGCCGAGTCAACTCCGTCTTCCCCCTCGCTTCTGCGTACTGTAGCCCTAATTTACAGTTTGATATCATTTTCAAATTCGTGACACTTTGAGCTCGGTTATTCACTGTTTTCGATCCAAAACAGTTTCTGCATATCATACCATTAATCTAACATGCATTTCAAGCTTCGAATCAAACTCTAAGTGGTCTGTTTTCAAGATGATAACCGTGACCTGCGACTTGTTCAAGCACCCTCATTTTAGGTCCAAACTTGGTGAAATCTGTCGTGTCGTGACCTACGGGTCATGGGGTTCAAGTCCCTGTCCTAATATTTCAGATTGATCAAGGTTTTGGTGAGTTTGGGTTTTAAACCCGAACCTGCAACTCACAGTTTGGTGGTCTTAAACTCGGTTTTGAGGTCGCGGCCTATGGTTTTTGAGATCCCCTTGGGGTCTATTTTAAGTTCCTACATGCAGAGTTTCATTCTGTTAAGGTCGATTCAGACCTGTGCTTCTAAGGTCCATCAATAGAGGTTGGGTGTACGGTTTCATGGTTTTTGGCCATTCAGACCCTTCTAACCCTCACAGTATGCATAAAATAGTTCCTAGAGTCAAGACTAATAAATGCATGTAATCTAACAAGCTCCACAATGATCAAAACAGTTCTTAATTCAAAATAGGGAAATGGAGAATTTTGAATTTATACCTTCTAACAGTGGCCTTCTCCTTCTTATGGCTTGACTCAAAGCCTCACAGAGCTCCTCAGGATGCCCAGTCCCTTACGTTCACTCAGTTGCCACACTCAAGCTCACACACACATGGACTTGCACTCCAAGTTCTCACTTTCTCTCTCTAAATCCCACTCATGGTCTCACACCAAATCTGATATATACATAGAGCACACAGTTTGCTCATGTTGCTTGTTTTCTAAAACCAGAATTTGGATGCATGAAAGCTGGTTAGTGGATAGGGGTGTAATGAAATCATGTTGTCTCCCCTATATATCTCCATGTATACATATAATAGTGGAGGTTCGGCTGATTGATAGACTGAAGAGGGATGAGATGTGGTAAGCCAATGATGTGGGATTTGCATGTAAGGCCATTGGCCAATTTGGGAGGTGGCCTTGGCTAATTTGAGTTTAAATAAAAATTGGTTGCATATATAGGCACAAAGATGTCAACAGCCCACTTGGTAACTTTTTAGACAACAAGAATCATGCCCACTTGGTCAAGGGTTCAAGTCCCCTTGGCAACACTTTTGGGAATTTTCCATATTTTGGGCTTAGGCCTTGTTTGGTTGGCGCACTTAACTGTTTCGGGTATTTTCTAAATATCTTCTTTTCAGTTGCTTCCTTTTCGACGCAGTTTCTTTCGGTCATTTCCTATTTAGGTTAGCTTCAATCTCCAAGGTCTAGTGTCGGTTATTAATCCCTTGGGATTTTTGTAGTTCACTAACTCGAGTTTTCTTAGTGTTAGAATAACATCATTTCACCTAATTAATTGCTAATGAGATTCGGACACAACAACCCTCATTTCTTATATGCTTGTCACGACCCGAAATCCACCCTATGCAGATTAAGGGAATCGCGACTGCCGCCTTCAGGCCCGGGAGCCTGAGGGCAAGGCGAAACATGGGCGATGGTATCGGATAGCGGTGCGGCCTTGATTTGCGGAAGCGTGAAAACCCTTTTTTTTTTTTCCTTATTAAAAATCTGTTTAAAAACTTTCGCACAACTGTCTGGTACTGTCGCTCTTCATAGCGGTACACATGAATAATCACATCAAAGCATACTAAAACTTAAAGTCTTATACATGATACATATTCGAATGCCTCAAGGGCTTAAGTACATATTTGGTTGCCTCTTGGGCTTAAATACATAATTGTCCAAAAGTACGACATCAAAATTCGACCAACCATAGGCCCTAATACTTCTCAAAATACCTCCAGATCCTAAAGGAGTTGCCTATCATTTCTCCCCAAATTGGGCAAGGGTCCACCCATCGTCATCACCTGAAAAATGTTAGGGAATGGGGTGAGCTTCGAGAAGCCCAGTGAGTAATTCTAACATCTGTCATGGGGTTTCAATTGGTAGTGGTTTCGCACGTGAGAATTTTGTAAAATACTCACTACCAATTGCTCGTATACTTGGAACATAGAGCACATGCATTCTTTAAACAATGGCTTTGAAACATTAAAGTATTCAAGCTAACTTGTACTTTCGAAATAAAGTATATGAATTTCAAATCAGGTAAATATGCATGGTGAAAATGAGGAAAAAGCCTGCTTTCATTTTCAACACACACCTTATCACTTTCATTAACAGAATCCGTTTCGAACTAGATTCCCATTTTACTTTTCGTGGAGATATCTCATATGCCTGGGGGATTAGATCCTGCTACCTGGCATTTAGTCGTATCGTAGTTGGGTTCCTAAGAAACCCGATAGAAATCCATGGTGCTTATGCACAATTTATCTTGCATTTAAAAGCATTTAACCCATAATTCCTTCATGTGGATGCATTTAAAAGCATTCAAAACATACAGTTCATAATCTCATGATAGGGTATTGAAATACGTGAAACATGTAAATTCAGGATATATAATAACATTTGAAATCGAAATTTTAGACATGTTGAAGTATATTTCAAAGAACAGTAATAAATTATTCAGGAAGTATGTCATAACAGAATATTTAAAACGGAATTGTGTAAAGACAGAATTTGATATTTAAAACATCATTCAAATCCGTGGAATTAAATCTCCACTTCAAATGTGAGGTTACTCACCTTGATTCCCTGGGTTTGCACTACTGGTGGGCTTTTCCCTTTCCTTTGTATTTCCTAAGAAAATTATAAAGAACTCGTTAACTTCACATTTACCTTAAATCGTTACCTATTCATGCTCTTTCATTTAATTTTAGGCCTGACGTATCCTAACTTCCTAGGATTGGTCTTACTGGTCAACTCGCGGTGACTTGATGAGTTTTATTTTTCACGTGACTAAATTTTCAGTACTTATTTTGGTGTTATGGACTTCACCGTTGGGTTTGGAATGTCCGACATAGTCAAAATAGACTATCTTTTAGTTTCATTTGGGCTTCGGGTACCTTAGGGGTAGTTTGGTCATTTCGCGCGTCATATTTTTCGGAGTCCCGTCTCGTGAACCGGACCTCACCGTTGATCTTAGAAGTGTCGAGATAATAAGAATGCACTAATAACTCGCCTTATTTGGACGTCGGGCATATTGGGGGCAATACAGTCATTTATACCTACGTGTTTGTATTTTTTGGGACTTGGTTTTTCGAATCGGACTCTGCCATTGAGTCTAGAATGCTTGAAATAGTGAAAATACACTGTACATTTGATTTATTCGGACTCCGTTTGACTTATTTATGACCTAGGGGTAATTTGGTCATTTTTATTTAATTAATAAATTAATTAAATAAATTAATTTATTATTTATTAATTTATCATGGGTATAAATGGAATAAAATTCCAAAAATTGGGCCAGAGTTAAATTTCCTAAAACTGTTGGGGCTATTTCATAATTTCCAAAAAGTTCAAACTGAACCAAGGGGTTCAGTCCATATTCAACTGAACCAGACCGGTCCAGTCCGGTTCTAACCAGTTCAAAGTAATGTGCTGACGTCAGCTGTAACACCCCGATCTCGTGTAATTAATAATTAATTAATAATTATTAATTAATACTGACTTACAGAATGATTTAGGGAATTAATCATAATCCCGGCGGTCGCCATAGACCGATTAAATAAAGAAAATGTCTGGAGGGAAGGGTACTTTACCCAAACCCAAATTACTGATTAATTCGGTGAAATAACGCCGTTTTAATACTAACGGAACCCGAATTAGCTAACCCGGGAAATCCCGAATGAATAATAAATGACACGGAACCTCTGACACTGTAGATAACTGAAATATGAAACTCTCGGAAGAAACCGCATCGAAAAAGGAGTTACGGAATGAAAGTTATGAGGCAAACATCAAAAACTGAATTACTGCGCAGCCAAACGTGGCCTTAACCAAAAATGATGAGAAAGGGGCCAAATGGGAGGCCAAGGGAATTGAACCCTTGACCTTTGAGAGAATAAATTCTTCCCAAAAACTTACCAGTTAGGCTACCCACTACTTTGTGCATATATATGCAACTTATTTGTATATATCTCTGTATTGCCCTAACTTGCCACCCAAAGCAACCAATGAGGTTACATGCAAACCCTATATGATGGATTAAATCAGCTCCCCTCAGCCCACATCACCCCATGACCCTACTGATTCTCTGATGTGGACATACCCATAAATGGAGATATATATGTATAAGTGTATATATATATATATATATATATATCATACATAAGAAGTGGGTTACAAAGAGGCCTTGTGTGTCTCGGATGGGGAGGAAAGAAATGAGAAGCCAACTGCCTGTGTGTGTGTGTGCTCGGTGGAGGTTAGTGAGGGCTGCCAAAGTGAGCTTGCCATGCAAGTGTATGTGCATGCAATGTGTGTGTGTGTCTTCAAGGAGATGCACCAAAGGAAAGGAACTGAGGGACACTACTGGATCTGAGCAAACACCCCACCAAGCCTGAACCGAGCCATGGAGGAGGTAGCCACTGTCAAAAGGTAAGACACCAATTTTCTGAATTTTTCCCTTAAGCCGTTTACTGTCTTGATTAATTGAGGCTAATGAAATGCATGCATGAGATTTTTGGACCCTAGTAAACATCAGAAGTTAATTGGGAAGGTCGAATAGGTTAGAACATACCCAAACCGTGACCAAACCGCCATGGATGGCACCTCCAAAACTGGGTCTGATTCGACCTCCCTAAAACCAAGTTTTGATGGTCTATAAATGATCTAGACACTGAGAGGGTCCCAAGTACACCAACCCGCGACCCAAAATCGCATGGTAAGGCCCTCGAATCTGAAACTATTCCTTTCGGCCAAGAAACTCAAAATCTGAATCAAACATCTAAACTGAAATTTGAAAATGGGGAATTGAAGCCCCTGTCCTAAGGGTCACAAAGAACCAAACCAAGTGCGATTTGGTTGAGGAACAAGGCCCCACGACCGAACTGAAACTCTGTGAGACAATCGGCCAAACAGCACCCCATGCATGGCTTCGATGCATGAAATGGATGCCAAAATATTGGCATGACACCTAGGGACTGATTGGAACCAAAAACAGTTGGAAACCGTGCTTGAAACTCCACGAAATTGGAGAAAAATCGGGACTGCAACTAGGGCAACAATACCCTGCACGATGGGGAAGACAGAGTCGACTCGGTCGACTCGCGTGTCGACTCGGACACGTGTCTGTCCACGAGCGTGCCACCTCTTTAGTGGAACGGCACCGTTTCGGTTAAACAGGTTTTGTTTTAAAATCAAAACCAGTCTGTTTGGAAACTCGGTTAATAAATCTGAATTAGGGATTAGGTCTGTCCGAACCGTGAATAAGGGGCTGAATTGGGGATAGAAAGAATATGTAATTCCGGTTTTCCTGAAGGAACTGAACCGGTTGGTTCTTGATGGTTTTGGACCGGTTCAACTGATGAACCCTTGAACCCTTGGGTTTGAACCCCTATTTTCTGAATTTACATTTAAACCCCCAACTGTTTTGTGTAATTGTACTCTGGCCCAGATTTTGGATAAAATATACATTTAAGCCCCTGAAGAATTAATTAAATAATAAAATAATTATTTAATTATTTTATTAAATAGGTAAAATTACGATTTTACCCCTGGACATTAAATATGTCAAACGGAGTCCAAATAAATTAAATGAATAGTGTATTTTCACTATTTCAAATATTCCGGACTCAATGGTACAGTCCAAATTAGGAAATTATGTACCGAAAAATACAGACCTGATAGTGATAAATTACTGTACTGCCCCTGATGGCACCAGACCCAAATAAAAATAAAAGATAGCCTATTTTGACTATCTCGGGCATTCTGAACTCAATGGTGAGGTCCGTTTAACGAACTGGAGTCCCGAAAAATACAGACACATAAAGTGTGAATGACCGTACTGCCCCTAATGATTCTCAGGGTCGATTAAACATAACAGACAGTCCAACTTAATTATGTCGGACACTCTGGACCCAATGGTGAGGTCCATTTTATGAACTGACGTGCCGAAAAATATGACACGTGAAATTACCAAATTACCCCTGATACTGTACGAAGCCCAAATGAAGTCCGATTGGGACGAAACTGATACTGATAGAAACCCGAACACTGGTGAAACTGTATACCCGAATAAATGACGAACCGGGGTCAGAATCTTATGAAACGTAAAATGACCAAAATACCCCTGAGCACTATAAGTGCAAGATAATGGTCAATCTGATCTGATAAATTATCATAGGTATAATTATGAACACTGAAGGGCTAAGTAAGACTCCGGAACTATCAACGCGTAAAACGAGAAATGACCGACGTGTCCCGATGATCTAAAGCAGATACCAAATGAAGTCCAAAGGACTTAGAAAATTATGTACATAATATATGGGACATTCTGAAGACCACGACAGGGTCCGGGGCGAGGATGGAAAAATTACCATTTTGCCCCTAAGGCTAATAAGCACCTAACTGATACCGATTTAAGTCTAAAAGACTTAGAACTTCATACATAAGATATGTAGACTATTCTGAGGACCATGACAGAGTCCGGGGCAGGAATGGCAAAATTACCATTTTGCCCCTAAGGCCAAATAAGTGCTTAACTGATAACGATTGAAGTCCAAATGACTTAAATCATAATCCTGATGACTGCTAAGCCTAATTAAAGAATGAAATAGCCTCGGGTGAGACCCAGTGAAAGGGCGATAGGCTACTAGGCTATCTTAGGTGATCCGATAGATACCTAAGATGACAAATGAGAACTGAATGGATGAGTTCTGATCTGTATATGATTGATGATTATTGTTCAGGATATACATGGAGATGCCTGACGTATCTGGAGGTTATCGGATTGTTGTGCAAGGAGATAACCGTAACAGTTTGTGAGTAACCCTGACTCCTGAACTGGTGTATAAGTTCTGTCTAGATACTGTATTTTGAAGCTCTGTACTGTTTTGAATGTTATACTGTTTAAAAAGCATATATATTTAATGTACGATATGCCTTGTCCTGATTGATATTGTTCCGCTTCGTTCCGACATGTTCAGTCCCGATATGTCTTGTTCTGCTTGATGTATTGTTCAGTTCCGATATGTCTTGTTCCGATTGATATATTGTTCTGCTTTGTTCCGACATGTTCAGCTCCGATATGTCTTGTTCTGATTGATGTATTGTTCCGTTTTGTTCCGTCATGTTCAGTCCTGATATGATTTGTCCTGATTGATATTGTACCGTTTGTTTCCGTCATGACTTGATCTGATTGATATTGTACCGTTTTGTTCCGACTTGTTCAGTTCCGATATGCCTTGATCTGATTGATATTGTACCGTTTTGTTCCGACTTGTTCAGTTCCGATATGCCTTGATCTGATTGATATTGTACCGTTTTGTTCCGACTTGTTCAGTTCCGATACGACTTGATCTGATTGATATTGTACCGTTTGTTCCATCATGTTCAGTTCCGATATGACTTGTCCTGATTGATAATTGTTCCGTTTTGTTCTGTCCGTTATGATCTATCCGTTTCATGGTCTGTCCGTTACTGATATGTCCTTGTTTTGACTGACGTATTGTTCCGTCTGATTCTGTTATGTTCCGTCCGTTAATAACCTGTCTGTCTTGATTGTTTACCTGTGACTTGAACTAGTGTTTTGTTCCGTCTGATTCCGTTGTGTTCCGTCCGTTAATGATCTGTCTGTCTTGATTGATATATGGTCCAGTTCCGTTATGATCTATCCGGATTCTTGACTTGATATATAAGTTACTGCATAGATACTGTATTTTGATGCACTGTACGGTTTTAAAAGTTATACTGTCTGAATGCTTTAAATGCAAACTTTTATACTGTATTGTACGCGGCATGATTTTGTCCCGTCCTACTATTGTTTTGTTCGGTCTGTCTTGTCCCGTTTTATGGTCTGTCTGATTTTGTTCTGCTATGATGTGTCTGACTCTGGGTACCATTCTGATTATGAGCGGTCTGGCATAAGTAGGCTTGATTATGTGCCTAACTGATATATTGTTTGTTATGCCCTGTTATATTCCGCCCAGTACTGACCTGTTCTAATATTGAATTAATTGCCTATACTCTCGATTAATATATTGGCATCATGCACTGTTCCGTCCGTCCTGATTTGTTGTTCTGTTTAGTTCAGTCCCGTTTTATTCTACTTAAACTGTATTCGAGTAGATCTATAAAACTGTTATTCCTAAGCGATTGAACTATCCTTGTGATTTATAAACAAGACCGGGTTTGAAACCCATGACAGGGAACCTGTGTTACTCACTGGGCTTTTCGAAGCTCACCCCATTCCCTAACATTTTTCAGGGATTATCTCTGATGGATTAGAAGACACCATGATATGACATGATAGGCCGAGTGGCATTTCAAGTAAAGGATCTGACGGCACTGATCTGTAGAGACTGGATTCTTGTGGACTGATTCTGTTATTCAGGTGAGTGATATGATACGGCTAACCTGATTTACATGTACTGGATGGATAATTATGGCTCATGGAAATAAACGGTACTCTAAAGATATTAGATCTGCTCTGTACTATATGCCTGATTTTAGATATGCTCTGAACTTAGAACTGTTAACTGTTTTGGATTTAGACTTGCTCTGTGGTACATACCTTTTTGGTGGATAAGTGAGTTGCATTCCCGTGACACAAAGAAAAAGTTTTAAATTCCGCTGCATCTGACCCTACAGTTGGAGTGCAATTCGTCGGAAAGTTCAGAATTTGCCTTTGGTTGGTTGCGTTGTGACCGACTGGCAGTCACGTCCTCGACATCCGCGTAGGGTGGGGTTCGGGATGTGACATCAGCCCTACACATTTAAATTTTTAATTTAACAGTACCAAAATGACACAGTTTGGTTTATGGGTTATATCCGTTTCTTATTCGGGTCGGGGCCCGACCCGAGGACCCGATCCATGACCCGGTTACTGTTCATCGTCCCCACCCGTCTAGGGCTACTGTTGCCCTAGAAATTTCAGAATTTCTTTCTCAAATTCGTGGGGTTTTAAGCAACGATTCTCACTGGTTTTTGTTCCAAAAGATTTCTGGGAGTAATGTCGTTCATTTGGCATAAATTTCAAGCTTCAAACTCAACAATGGGGGCCTGTTCTAACGGATTATCGTGGAGAGTTACAGTCGGGTCATACAGCCTTATTTCTCCACCATTTTGCATGAGGTTTGGTCCTCTGCAACCCTTACAACGTGTACTTCCTTTCCCAATTCACCAATCTCAGTTTAGGGGCCAAATTCGAAGAATTCATTTTTGGGCCGAAAAGAATAATGTCATTTTTGGGGGTCTCAACCTAGGTTTCTAGGTTGCGGTTGGGGTTTTCCAAGGTTCTACAAAGTCCTATTTTATGTTTTGATCATCCAAAGTTCGGTTGGTTGAGGTCAGATCAGACCTGCAACCTCAAGGTCCATCAATGGCGATTTTCACAGTTTTGTGTTCTGGGGCAGTTTCGTAGGTCCAATTTAATCGCAAACAACCCAGTTCTCAAGTTAAAATACTACACATGCAATAACAGATCCTAAAAGCTATAAAACAGTAGCTAAATCTAGTAGGAAAATTTCCAAAAAAAAAATTTGAGCACTAACCTTGAACAGTGGTCTCTCCCTCACGGCTGTGCTCAAATGGAAGCTTCAAGAGTTGGATTTGATCCTCCTCGTGCAGTTCCTTGGCCTCCTCAAGCTCTTTCAATGGCTCACCAAGGTATACAACTTGCACACACACACACACTTGTCTTCTCCCACTCTCTCTCTAGGATTCACTCTCTCTCACCACTTTCTCTCTCTATAAAACAGTGTACTAAACCTTCAAATTTAGATCTGCATATATGGAGAATGCATATATGGAGATATACATATCTCACATTTCTCTTGCCCCTTCATCTCCCCAAATGCATGATTATTTTGCATGCAATTTGGTTGGGAGAGAGGTTTCATCATGAGACTATAGGCATGATGGCTATAGCATGATGTAATGCTGAGGTGTTGCATGTTTGGGTATTGGTCACTTTGGGGAATGGTCAAATCTGAATGGTATTTAAATACATATCTTTGCACATATGTTCACAAAGAGGTTCCTAGCATAGTTCGTAATTTTTTGGTAAACCAAATTCTGCCTAGTTTTGTCACGACCCGAAACCCACCCTGTGCGGATCTCGTATTGCGACCGCCACCCTCAGGTCCGGGGACCCTTAGGCGAAGGCTCACATAGGCAGCGGTATCGGATAGAAGTGCAACATACGTTTTGCGGAAGCGTGAAAAAAACTTTTTCTTTTCTTTTCTCATTTTTTAAATTATGCACTTCCGTCCGATACTGCTGCTCCATACATAACATACATGGTTACACATTCAGAGTATAACGAAAACTTAAAGACTTCATACATTAATACAATACATATTCGATTGCCCTGAGGGCTTATTACATATTCTTATATTGTCTACGAATACAAAACGTACTACTAGTATTCATAGGTTCTTCAAAAGGAACTACTTAAACATATCCTTTCAAAAACAGCTAGACTTATTGTCGTCGTCCTTAAGACTCTGTCTGCTGTATCACCTGAAAGGGGGGGGTCCGAACAAAGTCCGGGTAAGCTAATCTAAGCTTGTGAGCAATTCCAGTATTCGTCATGGAGTTTTCAATTAGCAGTGGTTTAGTACATAAGAGTTTGTAAAATAGTCACCGCCAATTGTTCGTATACTTTGAATACAGAATATATGCATTCCTTAAACATGTAGCTTTGAAACATTTAAAGTATTCACACTAAACTTATACATATGAACTTTAAAACATATAACATATCATGTATTTCTTAAATAGAGTATATAAAACTCAAACGTATGTATATTGAAAATGAGAGTAAAAACCTGTTTCCATTTCCAAACCATTTGTCATCTTATCACTTCCATTAGTGGAATCCGTTTCGAACCAGACTCCCATCTTACTTATAAATAGAGATATCTCATTTGCCTGGGGGATTAGATCCTGCTACCGGGCATTTCACATGACAGGTCAATGAGTTACAATACGAACCCAAAATACTGACTATGTGGTTTTTGACAGGTCAATGGGATCCGAAGAAACCCAAAATGCTGTCTGTGTGCTTATGCACCATTATCTTATAAAATATTTATCATGTGACTTTTCTCATAGATACTTTTCATAAATTCGTAATAAACATTCGTATACTTGAAATAAGCAAATTCAGAATATTTAACAATAATTTCATTTTAACTAGACATGCTGAAAAGTATTTGAAGGAAAAACTATTGTAGAAACCAATCACTAAGCATGTCACAATGGGGTTATAAAATAGAACAATTAAAAACTGAATCATGTAAACACTGAATTTGAAACTTCAAATACTTCATATCTTTGAACTTAAAACTTTTTCGAATCCATGGAGTTAAATCTCCAATTCAAACACAGGGTTACTCACCTTGATCCTTTAGGGTTAGTGCTAATAATGCGCTTTCCCACTTTCCTTGTAGTTCCTAAGAACAATTCATAAACATCTCATCAACTTCACATTCATTGTAATATCATCTCGATATTCCTTAACTTATGCTTAAATCGTATTAGATCCTAAAACGATTTCACAATTTCATATGTACTTAACTTAACTCGTACTCTTAACCTATGACACAATTTAATGTGTTAGAAATTGAATTTACTTCAATTTATACTCTTCTGGGAGCTCCATTAACTTTGAATTAAAGTTATTTATTTGACATGTTTACGTGTCGTGTCTTTTCGTATTTCATTTCTCGTGCACGCCTTAGTATTTGTACTTTGGCACTACTCTAATTTATAGTCATCTGACAGATGCTATTCATCAAATTTTATGTCTTTTTATTTTAGACATTTCTTTTGATCGAATAGACTCTACCATTGAGTCCGGAGTGTCCAAGAAAGTCGGTTTAGGCTTTCTAAGAATTTAATTTGGTCTTTTGTATGAAAAAGGGCAAAATGGTCATTTATCATTTTTCGTGTCATATTTTTCTGTACTTCGTTTCGTAATTTGGACTCCATTATTGAGTCCGGGATGTCAAAGAAAGTCAATTTAGACCTTCCCTGCTTTTAATTTGACTTTTGAGGTACCAGGGGTAATTTGGTCATTTTACCTCCTTACGTGTCTTTATGTTCGGGACCTCATCTTGTGTCGTGGACTTCACCTTTGGACTCAGAAGGTCTGAGATAGTAAGAATACACTAATAACTTGTTAAATTTTGGTCAAGGGCATTTTGGTCATTTATCCCTTACGTGTTTTTATTTTTCGGCCCCGTCTCGTAATACGGACCCTACCATTGGTCTCAGAATGTCCAAAATAGTAAAAATACACTATTAATATGCTTAATTTGGACTTCATTTGCTCTATTTATTACCCAAGGGTATAATAGAATTTTTCTTTATTTATTAAATAATTAAATTAATTATTTAATTATTCTTCAGGGGTTTAATTGTATAAATTCTTCACCAGTTGGGCCATAGTAGGATTGTCCAGAAATTCTTGGGTCAATCCGTAAATACAAAGAGTGTTGGTTTATTTATTTTTTAAATAATTTAGAAAACCAAAGGGTTTGGTTGGGTATTAAGTGAACCGGTCCGGTTCAGTTGCAAACCAACCGGTTTATCCGGTTTTATGCGTGTTGCTGACGTCATGATGACGTCAGCCTTACCGTTTTAAAATTTTAAAACAGGGATGAAACGCCGTCGTTTCATTTAATCGGTGGCAAGCCCAGAGGCTGCCACCTGTTCGAGTTGACTCAGCCTTATTTAAAAGCCGAGTTGACCCGTCTTCTTCTTCCCCACGAGACCGACTGAAAACCTTAATTACAGTTCTTCATTTCTTCCTATTTCGTGACTTTTTACTCAGCCAATCTCTACTGTTTCTAACCTAATCCATTTCTGGAACATTGGTTAAGAGTTTGGCATTCATTTTAGACTTTAAAACCTCTTCATATGTTCGGTTTAGGACAGGATAATCCAAACTGTGAACCGTCTATTCATACTCATTTCTTGGCCAAATCCCATGGGATTTGTTCTATCTTGACTCATTTTCTTTATAGTTTCATTTCCCATTCTATTTTATCCATTTCAGTAGGAGTTTGACAGGTTGGTTTCAACAACCAAAACCTGTAACTCACTTTATGGAGGTCGGTTCTTTAGTTTTGTGGTCGCGGGTATAGGTTTTTAGAATACCCTTGGAGTCTAGTTGAGGTTCCAATAACCCAAACAAGGTTTTGATCATGTGATTTCAGACCTGCTTCAAGCAAGGTCCATCAATGGCGGTTTTCATGGGTTTGGTGTTTTTGGTGCTTTTTAATACTCCATTTCAAGCTTGACATACTTATATACATATATTGAACATCATATGTGCATATCAAACTTAAAACGGTCCCTATCATGCTCAAATTTCTAGAGAGAGAAAAATGTAAAAATTGGAAACTTTACCTGTTTACAGTGATTTCTCTTTTGTTCTACTTCCAACTCTTCCTCTATTCTCCTTAGTTCTTCTTCTTTTGGTTTCTTTTGCAAGAAGAAAGCATGATTTGCATGCTTGGCTTTTTAAAGAGAAAGTGACTAACCCTTCTCTCTCCTCCATTCTCTCTCTACAGTTCTCTCTCTCTTCATTCTGATTTCGTAGCCCTACATGGCCCTCCCATCTCATAAATTTTGCTTTTCTTCTTTCAGCTTTGCATTAATTTTTTTGAGATATTTATACATATAATATATACATATATACATATACACATATAAGACAACTCACACACACACACCCTCTTTCACACACTGTTCACTCTTTTCATATTTCACTTATACATATACATATATCATATAATTAATATATATATTTTTCTTATACTTAATTAATTAATGTAATAATTAATTAATTATATATATAATTTTCTTTTTCTCGTAATACGTGTCATGTGACCCAGTATCCCGGGTCGGGATATTACAAGTTTGGTCAAAGGATCAAATCCTCTTGGCCACAATTTTTGGTCCTTTTTCCATATTTCGGGCTTAGGCCCTGTTTGGCTTCGCATTAATGCAGTTTCACTATTTCCTACTTAACTTTTATTCTGTAACTTATTTTTCGACGCCGTTTCTTCTGGTCAACTCCTAATTAGGTTAGCTTCTTAATTATTCTTTATGTTTGGTTCAGATAAATGATTAGTAACTAATCATTACTTAATCAGGGTCGGGGTGTTACAATGCTTAAGTTATTTTATGGGTCTATCATGAGGTTCCCGATTAGCTTCTTAATTATTCTTTACGTCAGTTCTAATTAATAATTAGCAACTAATTATTAATTAATCACGGTCGGGGTGTTACATCCTTCCCCCCTTAAAAAAAGTTTTGTCCTCAAAACTCGAATATACTTATCACAATTTCTACCTACATGTGTCTAATGATTTAAATTAAATGACAAGTCTATATATATGAGACAGAAATTTAAGCATTGAAGTATGTACCTAATGGACTTTTTGAAGTCTGCGCAGCGTTATAAAATAGATTATACACTCGTCCATACCTCAGAGGTTCCTTGCCACTTCCGCCTGGTTTTTCAGCTGTTGGGGTTCGAGCTTGTGGTGCTGCCGAGGAAGCTACCACCGTGGGTTCTTTGGTGCCCTGACCCCATTTTGGGTAGTCTTTTATGTGATGCCCAGACTGTCCGCATTTATAACACGCCCCAGTAAGATGTCGGTAGTCCCCAAAATGGTATTTCTGACAGGTAGAGCACTGAGGAGTTCCCGAAGTCCTTTGGCTGGAGTTCCCCTCGTCATTAACAGAAACTTCACTCTTGCCCCTTGCCCCAGTCTTCTTCATCTTTTGAGGAGTGGGACTAATATTTTTTTTGTCCTTTTTCTGAGACAAAGCGACCCCAGCCCTCTCAAAGATTTTGACGCGGTCAACTACTGCATTGTAGGTGGGGACTTCAAAAGGTTCCAGTCGGTACCTAATACTGTCCTTGAGGCCACTTTCGAATTTCCTAGCCTTCAAGTCCTCCGTTTGAACCATATGGGGTGCAAATCGAGCTAATCTCATAAATTGAGTTTCATATTCCGCTACAGTCATCGTCCCTTGCTTCAGAATCGCAAAGTCTGCTATTTTTTTATTCTTTAGTGACCTGGGGAAGAACTTATCATAAAACACCTCGAGGAACCTTGTCCAAGTCATTGGCGGCTCCCTTTCTTTTTCCAGCAGCCACCATTCATGAGCTGCGTCCTTAAAAGTAAAAGCAGCAAATGAGACCTTTTGTTTGGCAGTACAGGGCATAATCGTAAATATGCGCTCCATTTCTCGAACCCATGATTCTGGATCAATCGTTGTGTCTAAGCCATCAAATCTAGGGGGTTTAAAACTCTGAAATGTTTTATAACTCGCCGTGTTTACAGCTTCAGTAGGTTGTCCTGGATTTGGTTGTGGCTCAGGATTTTGCACCGGTTGTGGCGCTCTGACTTGTGCCTGTATGTTAACTATGTTCTGAGCCATTGCCTCCAGAATATGTTCAACTCGGTCGAGTCTATCATCTGAACTCCTTGCGTTTCTTTTGGTACGTACCATTTTTGCTGAAAAGTACACATTTCTGTTAGTTTTTGTCATTACATAAGGTGTCACGACCCGAAACCCACCCTGTGCAGATCTCGCATCGCGACCGCCACCCTCAGGCCCGGGGACCCTTGGGCGAAGGCTCACTTAGGCAGCGGTATCGAATAGATGTGCGACACATGATTGCGGAAGCGTGAAAAACTTTTTCTTTTCTTTTCTTATTTTTAAATTACGCACATCCGTCCGGTGCTGCCCTCCATACATCACATACATGGTTACACATTCAGAGTATAACTAAAACTTAAAACTTTATAAACAATAAATGTTTAATTGCCCCGTGGGGCTTACACATAACAGGGTACTATTTTACTAATACAAAAACTCCATACTTAATGTTCGTAGTACTAGACAAAAACTACTTGAACATAGTCTTCCAAAATCAGCAGATTCATCATCGTCGTCCTCAAGTAGAGACTGCTGCTAATTACCTGAAAGGGGGGTCCGAACAAAGTCCGGGTAAGCTAATCTAAGCTTGTGAGCAATTCCAATATTCGTCATGGGGTTTTCAATTAGCAGTGGTTTTGTACATAAGAGTTTGTAAAATAATCACCGCCAAATTGTTCGTATACTTTGAATACAAAATATATGCATTCTTAAAACAGATAGCTTTGAAACATTTAAAGTATTCAAGCTAAACTCGTACTTCGTCAAATAGAGCATATAACTCAAAACATATGCATTTCATAAACAGATAGCTTTGAAACATTTAAAGTATTTAAGCTAAACTCGTACTTCATCAGATAAAGTATATAAACTTTAAAACACATAAATATGTATTTGAAAATGAGGGTAAAACCTGCTTTCATTTCCAAAATCACTTTGTCATTTTTTCTCTTTAATTAGGTGGAATCTGTTTCGAACCAGACTCCCATTTTACTGCCAATACTGTCGATCTCATTTGCCTGGGGGATTAGATCCTGCTACCGGGCATTTACTGTTGAATCCCGAAGGATTTCAACTATCATAGGGGGTGGTACTTAGTACCGTTTATCTTGTAAAACATTTATCACCTGACTTCTTCAATAGATACTTTCATGAGTATTTAAAACATGAAATGTATAATTTCTACAATAGGACTTCAAATACTTGTAAAAATCAAATTCAGAATATTTAACATAATTTGGCATTTAAAACTTTAGACATGCTGAAATATGTTTTAAGAAAACTATGATAGAAACCAAACACTGAGCATGTCACAATAAGGTTTATAAAGATAAAACAATTTAAAACTGCATCATGTAAATACTGAATTTGAAACTTCAAATACCTCATATCTTTGAACTTAAAACTTTTTCGAATCCATGGAGTTAAATCTCCAATTCAAACACAGGGTTACTCACCTTGATTCTTTAGGGTTAGTGCTAAAAATGCGCTTTCCCACTTTCCTTGTAGTTCCTAAGAACAATTCATAAACACCTCATCAACTTCACATTCATTGTAATATCATCTCGATATTCCTTAACTTATGCTTAAATCGTATTAGATCCTAAAACGATTTCATAACTTCATAGGTACTTAATTTAACTCGTACTCGTAACCTATGACATAATTTAATGTGTTAGAAATTGAATTTTATTTCAATTTATACTCTTCTGGGAGCTCCATTAACTTTCATTTAAAGTTATTTATTTGACATGTTTACGTGTCGTGTCTTTTTGTATTTCATTTCTCGTACTTGCCTCAGTTTAGTTCTTTGGCAATATTTCAGTTCATAGTCATCTAACAGATTCTATTCATCAAATTTTATGTCTTTTTCTTTTAGACATTTCTTTTGGGTCGAATAGACTCTACCATTGAGTCCGGAGTGTCGAAGAAAGTCGGTTTAGGCTTTCCTAACATTTAATTCGGACTGTTATATGTAAAAGGACAAAATGGTCATTTACCGTTTTACGTGTCATATTTTTCTGTACTTCGTTTCGAAATTCGGACTCCATTATTGAGTCCGGGATGTCAAAGAAAGTCAATTTAGACCTTCTTTGATTTCATTTTGGCCTTAGGGGTACCAGGGGTATTTTGGTCATTTTACCTCTTTACGTGTCTTTATTTTTCGGGACCCCATTTCGTGTCGTGGACCTCACCATTGGACTCAGAAGGTCCGAGGTAGTAAGAATACACTAATAACTTGTTAATTTTGGTCAAGGGGTATTTTGGTCATTTACCTCTTTACGTGTCTTTATTTTTCAGGTCCCGTCTCGTAAAACGGACCCTACCATTAGTCTTAGAATATCCGAAATAGTAAGGATACACTATTCATATGTTTAATTTGGACTTCATTTGCTCTATTTATGACCCAAGGGCAAAATAGTAATTTTATTTTATTTATTAAATAATTAAATTAATTATTTAATTATTTTTCAGGGGCTTTGTTGCATAAATTTTCATTCATTTGGGCCTCAGTATAATTTTTCTGAAGCTCAAGGGTCAATCCGTAATAACCAAAAGTCTTGGTTTATTAAATTTTTAATTAAATTATAAAACCAGTTGGTTCGGTCCAAGAATAAGTGAACCGGTCCGGTCTAGTCATAAACCAACCGGTTCGGTCAGTTTATTTACGTGTGGCTGACGTCATGATGACGTCAGCCCTAGCGTTCAATTTAATTTACCCCCATTCAAAACGCCGTCGTCTCATTAATTCGGTGGCAAGCCCAGAGGCTGCCACCTGTCCGAGTTGACTCAGCCTTATTTAAAAGACGAGTTGACCCGTCTTCTTCTTCCCCACGTCGACTCCCCTGTAACCCTAATTCTCGTTTTCCATTCTTTCCATTTTCGTACAGTTTGGATCCATGGATCCTCACTGTTTTTGTCCCAAAATGTTCCTAAGGTATAAACAATTCAATTGGCATTCATTTTGGAGTTCAAAACGGTCCCGTTTGATCGTTTTCAACCTTGATAATCCGAACTGTAATTCGGTCATACATGCTCATTTCTGAGCCAAAACCCTTGGGGTTTGATTCTTTGTGATCCATTTCTCATGGAGTTTCCTTTCCCATTCATAAATTTCATTTTAACATCGAGTTTAAAGCTTTGGGTTTCAAACCCGTAGCTTGCAACTCAATGTTTGGAGGGCATTTCGTGAGCTTTTTGATCGCGGGTATAGGTTTTTAAGTTGATCGTGGGGTCTAGTTTAGGTTTTGATAAACCAAAACCAGTTTGGAGAACATTGGACCAGACCTGCTTCAAGCAAGGTCATCAATGGCCATAACTTCTGGGTTCCACGTTTTTGAGTGTTTTAAAGCTAAAATTCCGTTCTTAAACTGATCTAAACATGTTCTTCATATCATATATATAAAATGAAAGCTTTAAATCAGTTTATACATAGAGAAATTCTAGAGAGAGAAAGTTAAAAGTTTTGGTGGGTTCACCTTTCACCACTGTTTTTCTCTTTTTTTCTTGCTCTAAAAACCCTTCTTCTCTTCTGATTTTCTTCCTTCCTTAGCTTCTCAGTCTCTCCCTCTTTGATCTCGTTCGTATGAAGTAAAGCATGCTTTGCATGCCTTGCTTTTAAAGAGAGAACCGACCTCTCTCTCTCTCTACTGTTCTCTCTCTCTCTTTCTGGTTCATAGCCCTACACTAGCCCTCACTTCTCATTAATTTTGTTCTTCCCAAGTTTTTGCTTTACATTAAATTTTGCATGATATTTATACATATAATATATATATATATATACACATATACACCTATATACAAGACAACACACACACACCAACCGACACACACACACCATTCACACACTGTTCACACTTTTACACATTTTTGCTTTATTCATATACATACTTACATACATACATGCTTTCACTTTACATACATGCATACTTCACTTTATACACATATATATTATATTTAATTAATATAATATTTCTTATACCTTAATTAATTAATAATTAAATTAATTAAAAATCTTTTTTTTTATAAATCTCGTAATACGTGTCATACGACCCGGTATCCCGGGTCGGGATATTACATAAAGTTTTCAGTTACTCATCTCATGTTCAAGGTAAATATTTTATTATCCTTGATTCTCGTGGTGGTTTTTATAATCGACATTACTTCTTATTCTATTCTTATTTATTTACGGGTCCCATACCCCGCCTTCCTATCACGTACTTCAGAACACCTTCTTCACGTTACTACGGGTCCCATACCCCGCCTTCCTATCACGTCATTTACTTCACATGTCTATTTCATGTAACGCGGGTCCCATACCCCGCATTTACTTCACATCACTTACTTCACATATTTACCTCCCACAACGCGAGTCCAATACCTCGCCTTCATATCATATCATATACTTCGCATACCTTAGGTAGTCTAAAACTTACCTATCTGTTCTAATTCTTTTAGTGTCACTAAGTTTGTTCAAATTAACCTATTGCTCTGATACCACTCTGTCACGACCCGAAACCCACCCTGTGCGAATTAAGGGAATCGCGTGTCACATTCCCCAGACCCACCCTGTGTGGATTTGGGGCACGTGACAAGGCCAGTTAGGCACCCATCGGGTTTTATCAGTTTTTTTTTTTTTTGAAAGCAAAACCCCGACGGTAATCCTAACCACAGGCCATTCCGATATAAATCCCAAGCATAATGCATTCGACATATATAATTTAAGCAGCGAAATTTTCACAAGAGAATGCATACATATATACTTGGCAGAGCAATCAGGATACATCATAGTCAGTCTTATCTTATCAAGATTACAAAACAGTTTCACCACAAAAGTCATAATCTGATCAGTTACACAAAAAGTAAAAAAATGGTATAGGTTCACAAAAATGGGTTATCATTTTATCTGGGGGTCTCCAACATTTTCCCCCTAAGTCCTGGACCTGCTAAACCTGTCCATCTGAGAGTTCTCCTGAAATTATTAAAATAATGGAATGAGCTTTAAAAAGCCCAGTGAGTAACACAGATATCCAGGTAAGAGTTTCAAATTCAATCTTTGCTTAAACCACATGGTTAATTAAATCAGTTTGTAATTAATAGTTCAATAAATCCAAGTCAAGTTCAATAGATCAAAACAGATAAGCGGTTCAGGGTGCTAACATATCAATCAGAAGTATAGTTAATCATTTAAGAAACTAAAACCATGTCATCGGTGATAAAAGCATGCATTTAAAACGATTGCATTTAAAACATATGACATTCGAAACAATTTAGCAGATCAAGGAGCAGTAACTAAACAGTGTCAGAAGTTACTCACCTTCAATATTTGAGTTTGAAGCTATGAACGGAGCCTTCCTCTTTTTCTCCTTAAGCCTAAAACAATTTATAAAGATTTATCAACTCATGACCTTAGACTGAGTAAGTCTACCCTATGATGGGTTTCATGGAACTAACTTATAGTGGCTAGTTCATAGGTCTTACCTCTTAAGCATTTGGCTTAGGGTTTCAGTATCTTCCTGTTTTTTCATCTTGGCCTCGGCAATCATTGCCTTAGTAGGTGTCTTATATATGAAGGGCCGGACGGAGACGACTTCAGTGGACTTGGCTATTCTAATATGGCGCTCAATAACTTTTTGCTGCCACAGTAAGTCTTGCATAAACCCTTGCTGTTTCTTATCGGCTAACCTCTGGGCCTTAGTCATGATGGTGAATTTCTTGCCCTGATTGTCCATGGTAGTTTAAGTGATATTTCTACCTAGAACAAAGTTTAACATGTTAGAACAGATCTCATTACTCTTCTGGTAGCTTCATGCCTTCACACATTTATCGGTTCTGATTTTCATAATATGGACCTAACCATTGAGTTCGTAAGGTCGAAGAAAGTCAATTTAGACTCTCTCGGCTTTTAAATCTGGGTTCGGGTATATCAGGGGTATTTCGGTCATTTTGCCGTTGCATAATTTCTGTCTCGGATGCGTCACTTAGTCATGTATACAATCTCACAGGTGTCAGGTCTACCACTGGTATTAATTCCGTTTTAATCGGACTTCATTTGGGCCTTGTACAGTGTCAGGGGTATTTTGGTAATTTCATATGTTGTATTTTTCGGTACTT
Source organism: Nyssa sinensis (assembly GCA_008638375.1). NCBI lineage: Eukaryota > Viridiplantae > Streptophyta > Magnoliopsida > Cornales > Nyssaceae > Nyssa > Nyssa sinensis. The sequence continues at coordinate 23,244,656 of CM018045.1, read as the reverse complement.
TATTTGCTATTACGGACCTCACCATTGAGTCCGGAATGTCCAACATAGTTAAAATGGACTATCTTTCAGTGTAATTTGGCCCTATGTGCCATTAGGGGCAGTACGGTCATTTACCCTTTACATATCTGTATTTTTCGGGACTTGGTTTCACAAATCGGACTCCACCATTGAGTCCGGAATGCCCGAAATAGTAAGATTACACTATTCAATTATTACATTCGGACTTCGTTTGACTTGTTTAAGGTCCAGGGGTAATATGGTAATTATCCCCTTTTAATAAAATAATAAAATAATTATTTTATTATTTTATTTAATTTTCTTTGGGGTGTAATTGCATAAGATTTTCAAAATCTGGGCCTTAGTATAATTCTGTCAAACAGTGGGGGTCACTTTGTAAATATTTAAAAGTTCAAAACTGAACCAAAGGGTTCAGTCCCTTTGTAATTGAACCAATCCGGTTCAGTCCGGTTCCAACCGCTTCAGTTGCCTTGCTGACGTCATGATGACGTCAGCCCTGTTATTTATTTTGATTTAAATCAGTGAGGAAACGGCGTAGTTTCATTAAGGTCCATCCGTTTTTAATCGGGTCGGGGTCCGACCCGACACTCGGTCCGACCCGACTCGGTACTGGTCATCGTCCCCAACCCCCCCGGTTACTGTTGCCCTAAAAACCTGCAGATTTTCACTTTCTAATTCGTGATATTTTGGACAGAATTTCTTGGTGATTTCGATCCCGATCAGTTTCTGCATGTTATATCTATCATTTAGCATCCATTTGAGGCTTCGAATCAAGCTCTAGGTCGGTCTATTTTGAAAACAATAATCCAGACCTGCAACTGACCCATACGTCCTCATTTCTCAACTATTTTATATGTGTTTTGAAGCTACGTGACCTACAGACCATGAGGATCAAGCCCCCATCTTTATTTTTCAGTTTAGTTACATGTATTGACGGATTGCATTTCTGACCCGTAGGTTCATTTCCAATTTCGTGGGGCTATACAGTGTTCTAGGGTCGCGTAGGTAGATGTTTGAGATCCTCTTAGGGTCTATTTCAAGTCTCAACATGCAAAATCCCAAACGGTTATGGTCGAATCAGACCTGGTTTTTCAAGCTTCATTAATGGAGGTTTCCTTCGGGTTTCATGGTTACATGATCTATCCGAGACTTCTAAACCATGCAACATGTTCAGAACAATTCCTAGGATCAAGAGTGAAACATGCATGCAGTCTATCCTCTACATTTTTTGTCAAAACAGTTCAAATTTAAACCAAGGAAATGAAGGTAGTTCTGAAAGTTTACCTTCAATCAGTAGCAGTCCACTCTCTTTGGCTCAGTTCAGTCTCTCAAAAACCTTCTCAGGTCATGCACCGTAGTCCTCAAGTCCCCCCTTGCACTTCAAATGACCAATCTTCCTCAATGCCCTTGCATGCAAAGCCTCCTTTCCTTCTCTCTCTACACTCTCACTCTCAGCAAACCCCACGTACACACACAGTTTACACAGTCTCTATAATTTCAGAATTCTCTAAAGAGAGAGTTTGGTGCAAGTTATGGCATTTATATATTATAGGTTTATATACATATAGGGCTATACACATATACATATATATGAGTGTATCTCTGCCCTTAGTGGGGTTAGTGGGTGTTGACCTGATTGAGGTGATGGAGGGCTATGATGAAGGGAATGCATGCAAGGCCATTGGCCAATTTGGGTGGTGGCTTGGGCAAGATTATAGGTTATATACATATATTACTGTATATATGCACAAAGTAACCAACAGCCTAGTTGGTAACTTTTTAGAACAAAATTGTTTACCTTGGTAGGTCAAGGGTTCAATTCCCCTTGGCCTCCCAAGTGACCATTTTCTCATATTTTTCTGGTTAAGGTCCTATTTGGTTGTCACGGAATTCCAGTTTCACTGTTTTGGCCTTAACTTTCAATCCGTAACTCCTTTTTCAGCGCGGTTTCTTTCTGTCACTTCCTACTCAGAATATCTTTCATTGACCAAGGTCCAATGTTGGTTTTTATTTTCTCCAGTTTCCCATAATTAGCTAATTCTAGTTTTATCACTATTAAAAATAGACATTAAATTAGCTAAACCCGACATTTCATTCCCAAAACAGTTTCCCATATACAAAACATGTCGGTTAAGTAATTGGGGTGTTACATCGCGACTGCCACCCTTCAGCCCGAAGGCCTTAGGGCAAGGCTCACATAAGCAACAGTATCGGATGGCGGTGCGGCCTGTGGTTGCGGAAGCGTGAAAAAAAACTTTTTCTTTTCTTTTTAAAATCTGTCGCACATCCATCCGGTACTGCCGCTCTTCATAGCGATACACATAATAATAATAATAATAATCAGAGCATACTAAAACTTAAGGTTTTATATATACATGACATGTCCAGTTGCCTCTCGGCTTAACTACATAATTTCCCAAAATCTAGTACATCCCAAAATCTGTCCCATTACAAGTTCTAGTATCCTCAAAAGTTTATGATTATACAGAGCCACTAATCATCATCCCAAGATGGAGCAAGGCTCCCACTCGTCATTGTTTCCTGAAAAAAAATTTAGGGAATGGGGTGAGCTTCGAAAAGCCCAATGAGTAATTCCTGCATCTGTCATGGGTTTTCAATTGGTAGTGGTTTCGCACATGAAAGTTTATAAAATGCACACTACCAATTGTTCGTACATTTTTAACACAGAGTACATGCACTTTTCATAACGGATAACTTTGAAACATTTAAAGTATTCAAGCTAGATAAACATTCCTTCAAATAGAGTATATGCATTTCAAAGCATGTAAACATGCAGAATAAAAATGTCACTTCAAAATATATAAACCTACACAATGAAAATGAGGGTAAAACCTACTTCCATTTCCAAAAATCATTTGTCATCTTTTCACTATTTAACTGGAGGATCCGTTTCGAACCAGACCCTAGTTTTACTTCTGGGAGATCTCGTTGCCTGGGGGATTAGATCCTGCTGCCAGACATTCTTTTGAATTGAGAACCCGAAGGGTGCTCAATAACTGGTGATGCTTATGCATCATTATTTTCTTGCAAAACATTAGCTTCTTCAAGAAATACTTTTTATAAGCATTTAAACATGACTTCTTCAAGAAATGCTTTTATGAGCATTTAAAATATGATGTTCTTGATAGAATCTTCACATAGTTGGAATAACATTTCAGAACAGATGACATGTTAAATACTTTCAAAGAGAATTGTAACAAAAATCATTCACTGAACATGTCGCAAGAGAATTATAAGAGCGGAATATTTCAATACTGGAATCATGAAATATGGAATTTAAACATTCAATGCTTCAGATATTTTGAAGGTTAAAACATCATTTAAATCGTGGAGTTAAAATCTCCACTTCAAATGCAGGGTTACTCACCTTGATTTCCTGGGTTTACACTATTAGTTGGTTGTTCCCTTCCCTTTGTAGTTCCTAGAAACAACTCACAATAATCTATTAACTTCAATGTACTTCAAATATCTCCTATTGATGTTTCTAATTATGCTTAAATCGTATTATGTCCTAATGTTTTATCGTGAGCCTTATTTTATTGACGTATCATATTTTCCCATACTTTATTTCGTAATACAGACCTCACCGTTGGTTTCAGAAGTGCCAAGATAATAAGAATGCACTAATAACTTGCCTTATTTGGACATCGGGCATATTGGAGGCAATACGGTCATCTACCCTTTACATGTCTGCATTTTTTGGGACTTGGTTTCATAAATCGGACTCCATCGTTGAGTCCGAAATGCCCAAAATAGTAAAAATACACTATTGATTCATTAAATTTGGACTCCGTCTGACCCAATTAATGCCCAAGGGCAAAATAGTAATTATTCCCTTTTAATAAAATAATAAAATAATTATTTTATTATTTTTATTAATTTTTCAGGGGTATAATTGCACGAAATTTTAGAAATCTAGACCGTTGTATAATTCTATAAAACAGTTGGGGTCAGTTTGTAAATACCAGAAATTCTGGTTTAATTATTTTAAATTTCAACTGTGAACCAGTGGGTTTTAGATTTAAAACCCTAGACCGGCCGACTAACCTACTGAACCAGCCGGTTCAGTCTACTTCAGGAAAACCGGAATGCCATAACCTCATTAAACCCCTTATCCTCGGTTTAGACAGACCCTATCCTTGATTTTAATTTATTAACAGAGGAACCAAACAGTCCGATTTCAATTTTAAAACAAAGCAGTTTAGCCAAAACGACACAGTTTTATTTATGCGGTGGCCAGTTCGTTGCCCGACACATGTATGAGTCGACTGGGCCAACTCAGCTTGACTCGGTCAACTCGGCCGAGTCAACTCCGTCTTCCCCCTCGCTTCTGCGTACTGTAGCCCTAATTTACAGTTTGACATCATTTTCAAATTTGTGACACTTTGAGCTCGGTTATTCACTGTTTTCGATCCAAAACAGTTTCTACATATCATACCATTAATCTAACATGCATTTCAAGCTTCGAATCAAACCCTAAGTGGTCTGTTTTCAAGATGATAACCGTGACCTGTGACTTGTTCTAGCACCCTCATTTTAGGTCCAAACTTGGTGAAATCTGTCGTGTCGTGACCTACGGGTCATGGGGTTCAAGTCCCTATCCTAATATTTCAGATTGATCAAGGTTTTGGTGAGTTTGGGTTTTAAACCCGAACCTGCAACTCACGGTTTGGTGGTCTTAAACTCGGTTCTGAGGTCGCGGCCTATGGTTTTTGAGATCCCCTTGGGGTCTATTTTAAGTTCCTATATGCAGAGTTTCATTCTGTTAAGGTCGATTCAAACCTGTGCTTCTAAGGTCCATCAATGGAGGTTGGGTGTACGGTTTCATGGTTTTTGGCCATTCAGACCCTTCTAACCCTCACAGTATGCATAAAATAGTTCCTAGAGTCAAGACTAATGAATGCATGTAATGTAACAAGCTCTACAATTATCAAAACAGTTCTTAATTCAAAATAAGGAAATGGAGAATTTTGAAGTTATACCTTCTAACAGTGGCCTTCTCCTTCTTATGGCCTGACTCAAAGCCTCACAGAGCTCCTCAGGATGCCCAGTCCCTTACGTTCACTCAGTTGCCACACTCAAGCTCACACACACATGGACTTGCACTCCAAGTTCTCACTTTCTCTCTCCAAATCCCTCTCATGGTCTCACACCAAATCAGATATATACATAGAGCACACAGTTTGCTCATGTTGCTTGTTTTCTAAAACCAGAATTTGGATGCATGAAAGCTGGTGGTGGATGGGGGTGTAATGAAATCATGTTGTCTCCCCTATATATCTCTATGTATACATATAATAGTGGAGGTTCGGCTGATTGATAGACTGAAGAGGGAGGAGATGAGGTAAGCCAATGATGTGGGATTTGCATGTAAGGCCATTGGCCAATTTGGGAGGTGGCCTTGGCTAATTTGAGTTTAAATAAAAATTGATTGCATATATAGGCACAAAGATGTCAACAGCCCACTTGGTAACTTTTTGGACAACAAGAATCATGCCCACTTGGTCAAGGGTTCAAGTCCCCTTGGCCACACTTTTGGGAATTTTCCATATTTTGGGCTTAGGCCTTGTTTGGTTGGCGCACTTAACAATTTCGGCTATTTCCTAAATATCTTCTGTCACATCCCGAACCCCACCCTACGCGGATGTCAAGGACGTGTGCCAGTCAGCCGCCGCGCGACCAACCGAAGGCAATTTCTGAATCTTTCAGTGAATTGCACTCCGACTGTAGGGTTAGATGCAGCGGAATTTAAAACTTTTTCTTTGTGTCACGAGAATGCAACTCACTTATCCATCATAAAGGTATGTACCACAGAGCAAGTCTAAATCCAAAACAGTTAACAGTTCTAAGTTCAGAGCATATCTAAAATCAGGCATATAGTATAGAGCAGATCTAATATCTTTAGAGTACCGTTTATTTCCATGAGCCATAATTATCTAACCAGTACATGTAAATCAGGTTAGCCGTATCATATCACTCACCTGAATAACAGAATCAGTCCACAAGAATCCAGTCTCTACAGATCAGTGCCGTCAGATCCTTTGCTTGAAGTGCCACTCGGCCTACCATGTCATATCATGGTGTCTTCTAATCCATCAAAGATAATCCCTGAAAAATGTTAGGGAATGGGGTGAGCTTCGAAAAGCCCAGTGAGTAACACAGGTTCCCTGTAATATCCCGATCCGGGATATAGCATGTGCACCGGGCTGGACCGGGCTATAAAATATTTAATTACCCGAATAAACCGCTAATTGAATTATGTAATACGTGCATGCACAAAATTAAATGGAAATGTATACGAAATATCTATACATACATAATGTATCAAGGTAATATTATTTATACAGTTGCATATATATATATATAATAGGTATGTAAGTGTGTGTCATGTGGGCCTTGCATGATGAGGTGGTGGCAAAGCCACCGAGTGGGAAATTAGCAAGAGAGGGCTAGGGTGCAACGTGTGAGGAGGAGAGGAGAGAGAGAAATAGGTGTGAGGTGTTTTATGTGTGTGTGCTGTCACCGTGACTACAAGTGGCAAAAACCACCGACTACTGAGTCGGTTGGATAATTAGAAAGGAAGAGAGAGTTAGAAAGAGATTTAAAATGTGAGAGAAACTGAATCGCAAGAAAGGAAGAAGCAGGAATAGAGAGAGAAAGAAAGAAAACGAATTTTTGGAAAAGGGTTGAGAAAATCTACAAACAGGTATATTCCTGATTTAAATTATGTTCATTTATATTTTTAATAGGTGTCGTTGCTGTTGGAGTTGATGAGAATCCGAAATAGAAAAGAAAAATAAGAAAAACCAGAACTGGGTTACGGCTGGCAATGGTGATTAAAAATAGCTGAAACCAAACCAAGATTTGAACCATAATATGGATAGGAAACGTCTCTAGGGACCCAACGCACTTCGAATCAGCTTAAATGGTCAAGAAATGGCCATTCTGTGGCCAGTTATTCCCTCACCGGTGCAACGTCGAAAACTGGAAATGGGTGCGTGAAACCGGTGATGTTGGAGGTTAAAACCGGTCCTAAAATGTTCCTTACAATGTTAGATTTCATTTGGAACGAAAACAGTAGGAAACGGACGTGAAATCAGTGAGATCCGTAGGGAATTTCGCTATTCCGGCGACCGTGGCCGGAAAACCCACCGGAGAAGACGACCGGATTAACGGGGGCTTCTTCGGGTCATAACGGGACCGGGTTTGGGTCGGACCGGGTCGGGACCCGACCGAAAATGATTAGGGGCAGTGATGCTATGTCGTTTTGAATGTAAAATTAAAATCAATTGGGCTGTTTGGTTGCAGAGACAATAAATAGAGATGGGGTTTGGGGGTTATCCAAACCATGGATAAGGTGGTTAGGGTGGATATGTTAATCCGGTTCTCTAAATTTAACTGAACCGTTTGGTTCAGTGAAGAACCGAACCGGTTAGGGTTTCTAGTCAGTGAACCCAATGGTTCAGACCGCAACTCTAGCTATTTACATTTTGACCCCAAAAGTTATAGATAATTCCACTAAGGCCCAACAGAAAAATGTTAATTTTACAAAAATGCCCCTGACTCAAAAGTGGGTCAAACGAGGTCCAAATAGGGCAAATGAATAGTCAATTTTTATTATCTCGGATGCTCTGAGTCCAATGGTGAGGTCCGTTTCACGAGACGGAGTCCCGAAAAGTTACGACTTGAAAAAATGACCAAAATACCCCTGCTTCATAGGTGAGTCAAATGGACTCCGATTGAATTAAATAATTAGTGAATTTTTATTATTCTGAACCTTCCGAATCTATTGGTAATGTCAAAATTATGAAAAGAGGTTCCGAGAACAACGGACATATAAAAGTCTAAATGAGTATTAGAAATACTGATCATAGCAAGGCATAGAATGAGTGAATAGAAATTATTCTAAAACGCATTTACTGATATATAGGGAACGCGACAGGAAAGAGGCAAACCGCAGGAGACTGATTTAGGAGGAATGCATGATTAGAGGTAAGTAGATACCCTTTCTCTTCCATGTGGTGTTATCAAGCCAAGTTCATTCTTTTACTGCCAAACTTGTACTCCTGAGCGTATCTGATGTTATTGTCTCCACAATGTGATATTGTTCTATCTGGTGGACATTGATTTATTGTTGTACCATTGTTATCATGTTGAACCGTACTTTCAAATGCCTATTGTTATGTTTCCATTGAATTGATAATATTCCATCTTTTATACTCTTATGGAATCATTTATGACCATGAAATGTTTATGTATACAGGATTTGTGCTCAGTCACAATATCCATCCGATGCTTTTAAATACACTGAAGACCTTCGGGTCGAGTCCGTGAACGGACATATGGCCATGCACTGGAATGCACTGAAGGGGGTAAACCGGGCCCCCAAGGACCGAGGGCATATCAAGCCCTGACACAGAACAAAAGCATCTCTTATACGATTGCTCAACTATAATTGTTGAATTACATTGTTCTTGTGATTATCTTGTATTGCGAGATATTCCTTTATTGATTTATTGTGATCAATTATAATGGCAGTACTTTCTTGTTATTGTATTATCGTTGAGAATTCCAGGACATTGTTATGCCATTCCTACTGATTACACATTGTGATCCCACTGTTCATTTGCCACTGTTCACATGTTAAGAGTTTCATGTTGATGTTATGTCCCTTACTCCTAATTGTACATTGTGTTCTATTGTTTATTGGCCTTTATGGCAACTGTTCCCATTGGCTATTATAGCATCTTATTTTTATGATTGGCTATCATATTCTTATTCTTGGATTCATATTCTTTTATGATCCTCGATACCAGTGTCGGAGATCTGTATTTACTTGCTGGGCTCTTGTAGCTCATTCCACCCTCCTCACCCCCATTTCAGGTACTGATGCCGCGAGACCCCGGTAGGAGTCTAAAGACGTAGAAGGACATTTGAGGAAATGCATCAGTTTATGTTTTAGTTCTCCCATGTATTCACCACCCTCGGGTGCTGGTCATGTTTGGTTCTTATTTTGTTTATGTAGAACCATATTATGTATTATAAAGACTTTCGCTAACATTGTGTATAGAAAGACTTCCGCTGATGTATTATTACTGATAAGACTTCCGCTGTTATTGTTTTGAGGTTTTAGTACTTTGCATATTAGTACTATGATACAGGAATGGAAAAAGTAGGGACGGCCTTCGGGTCGGCCCCGCGACACGAGATCCGCATAGGGTGGATTTCGGGTCGTGACATTCCCTGTCATGGGTTTCAAACCCGGTCTTGTTTATAAATCACAAGGATAGTTCAATTGCTTAGGAATAACAGTTTTATAGATCTACTCGAATACAATTTAAGTAGAATAAAACGGGACTGAACTAAACAGAACAACAAATCAGAACAGACGGAACAGTGCATGATGCCAATATATCAACGAGAGTATAGGCAATTAATTCAAATATTAGAACAGATCAGTACTGGGCAGAACAATAATATATCAGTTAGGCGCATAATTAAGCCTACTTATGCCAGACCGCTCATAATCAGAATGGTACCCAGAGTCAGACACATCATAGCAGAACAAAATCAGATAGACCATAAAACGGAACAAGACAGACCAAACAAAACAATAGTAGGACGGGACAAAATCATGCCGCGTACAATACAGTATAAAAGTTTGCATTTAAAAAACATGCATTCAGACAGTATAACTTTTAAAACCGTACAGTGCATCAAAATACAGTATCTATGCAGTAACTTATTTACCAAGTCAAGAATTTGGATAGATCATAACGGAACTGGACCATATATCAATCAAGACAGACAGATTATTAACGGACGGTACATAACGGGATCAGACGGAACAAAACACCAGTTCAAGTCACAAGCATAATCAAGGACAGAGGCATAACAGGACGGATCATAACGGAACAAAGCAGAGCAATACATCAATCAGAACAAGACATATCGGAACTGAACATGGCGGATCAAAATGGTACAATATCAATCAGGTCAAGTCATATCGGAACTGAACATGACAGAACAAAACAAAACGATATCAATCAGGATAAGTCATATCGGAACTGAACATGACAGAACAAAACGAAACAATACATCAATCAGATCAAGACATATCGGAACTGAACATGTCGGAGCAAAATGGAATAATACATCCATCAGAACAAGACATATCGGAACTGAACATGACGGAACAAAACGGAACAATACATCAATCAGATCAAAACATATCGGAACTGAACATGTCGGAACAAAACGGTACAATATCAATCAGGACAAGTCTTATCGGAACTGAACATGACGGAACAAAACGAAACAATACATCAATCAGATCAAAACATATCGGAACTGAACATGTCGGAACAAAACGGAACAATACATCTATCAGGACAAGACATATCGGAACTGAACATGACGGAACAAAACGGTACAATATCAATCAGGACAAGTCATATCGAAACTGAACATGACTGAACAAAGCGGAACAATATATCAATCAGAATAAGGCATATGCTACTTTAAATATATGCTTTTTAAACAGTATAACGTTCAAAACAGTACAGTGCTTCAAAATACAGTATCTAGACAGAACTTATACACCAATTCAGGAGTCAGGGTTACTCACAAGACGCAACAGTACAGAACAAAACCAGGACAGACCATACAACGGAACAGGACAGACCCGAACTGAACAGGAGAGCAGGACAGTACAAAATCATGTCACGTGTAATACATTATAAAAGAGTATGCATTTAAAAACATGCATTTAAACAGTATGGCAGATAAAACAGTACAGTGAATCAAAATACAGTAACTAGACGGTGTACTTATACACCAAGCCAGAAGTTCCAAGTTACTCACAAACTGTTACGGTTATCTCCTTGCACAACAATCTGATAACCTCCAAGTACGTCAGGCATCACCATGTATATCCTGAACAATCATCATCAATTACAGACAGATCAGAATTTATCCATTCAGGTCTTATTCGTCATCTTAGGTGTCTATCGGATTACCTAAGATAACCTAGTAGCCTATCGCCCTCTCATCGGGTTTCATCCGGGGCTATTTTATTCTTAAATTAGGCTTAGCAGTCATCAGGATTAAAACCCAAGTCATTTAGACTTCATTCGTTATCAGTCAGTTACTTTTTCAACCTTAGGGGCAAAACGGTCATTTTATCACTCTTGCCCTGGGCCCTGTCAAGGCCCTCAGGATAGTCTTTATATCTTAAATATAAAGTTCTACATCTTTTAGACTCCAATCGGTATCAATTAGGTTCTTATTTTAACCATAGGGGCAAAATGGTAATTTTGTCATTCTTGCCCCGGACCCAGTCGTGGTTCTTAGAATATCCCATATATCGTATACATGAAGTTCTAACTCTTTTAGACTTGAATCGCTATCAATTAAGGGCTTACTTAGCCTTAGGGGCAAAATGGTAATTTGCCATTCTTACCCCGGACCCTGTCGTGGTCCTCAGAATGTCCCATATATCTCATATGTAAATTCTTAAGTCTTTTGGACTTCGTTTGGTATCTGCTTTTGATCATCGGGACACATCGGTCATTTCTCGTTTTACGCATTGACTGTCTCGGAGTCTTATTTAGCCCTTCAGTGTTCATAGTTATCTGTCAAGACCCGAAACCCACCCTGTGCGGATCTCGCATCGCGACCGCCACCCTCAGGTCCGGGGACCCTTGGGCGAAGGCTCACATAGGCAACGGTATCGAATAGATGTGCAACATACGTTTTGCGGAAGCGTGAAAAACTTTTTCTTTTCTTTTCTCATTTTTTTAAATTATGCACATCCGTCCGATACTGCCGCTACATACATAGCATACATGGTTACACATTCAGAGTATAACGAAAACTTAAAGACTTATAACATTAATACAATACATGTTCAGTTGCCCTGAGGGCTTAATACATATTTTTACATTGTCTACTAATACAAAGGTACTACTAGAGTTCATCGGTTCTTCAGAAGAACTACTTAAACATATCCTTCCAAAACAGCTAGACTCATCGCCATCGTCCTTAAGACCCTGTCTGCTAAATCACCTGAAAGGGGGGTCCGAACAAAGTCTGGGTAAGCTAATCTAAGCTTGTGAGCAATTCCAGTATTCGTCATGGGGTTTTCAATTAGCAGTGGTTTAGTACATAAGAGTTTGTAAAATAATCACCGCCAATTGTTCGTATACTTTGAATACAGAATATATGCATTCCTTAAATCATGTAGCTTTGAAACATTTAAAGTATTCAAGCTAAACTCATACTTTGTCAAATAGAGTATATAACTCAAAACATATGCATTTCGTAAAACAATAGCTTTGAAACATTTAAAGTATTCAAGTTATACTTATACTTCGTCAAATAGAGTATATAACTCAAAACATATGCATTTCGTAAAACAATAGCTTTGAAACATTTTAAGTATTCAAGCTATACTTATACTTCGTCAAATAGAGTATATAACTCAAAACATATGCATTTCGTAAAACAATAGCTTTGAAACATTTAAAGTATTCAAGCTATACTTATACTCATGAACTTCAAAACATATAACATAACATGTATTTCTTAAATAGAGTATATAAAACTCAAAACATATGTACATTGAAAATGAGGGTAAAACCTGCTTCCATTTTCAAATCATTTGTCATCTTATCACTTCCATTAGTGGAATCTATTTCGAACCGGACTCCCATCTTACTTATAAATGGAGATATCTCATTTGCTTGGGGGATTAGATCCTGCTACCGGGCATTTGACAGTCAATTGAGTTCGTATGTAACCCAAAATCTTGTCACAGGGCAATTGAGTTCGTATGTAACGCAAAATCCTATCTATGTGCTTATGCACCATTATCTTATAAAACATTTATCATGTAACTTTTCTCATAATTACTTTTCATAACTTCGTAAAATCTTCGTATACTTGAAATAAGCAAATTCAGGATATTTAACAATAATTGCATTTTAACTAGACATGCTGAAAAGTATTTGAAGGAAAACTGTTGCAGAAACCAATCACTAAGCATGTCACAATGGGGTTATAAAATAGAACAATTTAAAACTACATCATGTAAATACTGAATTTGAAACTTCAAATACTTCATATCTTTGAACTTAAAACCTTTTTAAATCCATGGAGTTAAATCTCCAATTCAAACACAGGGTTACTCACCTTGGTTCTTTAGGGTTAGTGCTAAAATGCGCTTTCCCACTTTCCTTGTAGTTCCTAACAACAATTCATAAACATCTCATCAACTTCATATTCATTGTAATATCATTTTGATATTCCTTAACTTATGCTTAAATCGTATTAGATCCTAAAACGATTTCATAATTTCATAGGTACTTAATTTAACTCGTACTTGTAACCTATGACATAATTTAATGTGTTAGAAATTGAATTTATTTCAATTTATACTCTTCTGGGAGTTCCATTAACTTTAATTTAAAGTTATTTATTTGACATGTTTACGTGTCGTGTCTTTTCGTATTTCGTTTCTCATACATGCCTTAGTATTAGTACTTTGGCATTATTTCAGTTCATAGTCATCTAACAGATGCTATTCATCAAATTTTATGTCTTTTTATTTTAGACATTTCTTTTGGTCGAATAGACTCTACCATTGAGTCCGGAGTGTCGAAGAAAGTCGGTTTAGGCTTTCCTAACATTTAATTCGGACTGTTATATGAAAAAGGGCAAAATGGTCATTTATCGTTTTACGTGTCATATTTTTCTGTATTTCGTTTCATAATTTGGACTCCATTTTTGAGTCCGGGATGTCAAAGAAAGTTAATTTAGACCTTCCCTGATTTTATTTTGGCTTTAGAGGTACCAAGGGTATTTTGGTCATTTTACCCCCTTACGTGTCTTTATTTTTCGGGACCCCATTTCGTGTTGTGGACCTCACCATTGGACTCAGAAGGTCCAAAATAGTAAGAATACACTAATAACTTGTCAAATTTGGTCAAGGGGTATTTTGGTCATTTACCCCTTACATGTTTTTATTTTTCGAGCCTCGTCTCGTAAAACGGACCCTACCATTGATCTCAGAATGTCCAAAATAGTAAAAATACACTATTTATATGTTTAATTTGGACTTCGTTTACTCTATTTATGACCCAAGGGTAAAATAGTAATTTTACCTTAATTATAAAATAATTAAATAATTATTTAAATATTTTTCCAGGGGTGTAATTGAACAAAATTATCAAAATCTGGGCCACAGTAGAATTTCCCAAAACAGCTGGGGTCAATCCGTAATTATAGAAAGTCATGGTTTATTTATTTTTAAATAAACTTGAAAACCAAAGGGTTTGGTTAGGGATCAAGTGAACCGGTCCGGTCCAGTTATAAACCAACCGGTTTAGCCGGTTTATTTACATGTGGCTGACGTCATGATGACGTCAGCCCTAGATCTCATTTAAATTAACCGACATTCAAACGACGCCGTTCCAATTAATCGGTGGCAAGCCGAGAGGCTGCCACCTGTCTGAGTCAACTCGGCCACATTTTAAAACGAGTCAACCCATCATCGTCTTCCCCACTTCGACTGACTGCAAAACCCTAATTCCCGTTTTCCATTTCTTTCTATTTCGTGGACTTTTGTTCACTGTTTTCTTCTTGTTTTCATCTTAAATCGTTCCTAGAACAGAAACAACTAGTTTGGCATTCGTTTGGAGGATTAAAACTCGTTCGTGTGCTCGGTTTAGGATATGATAATCCAAACCTGTAAGCTGCTCGTAAATGCTCATTTCTGAGCTAAAACCCTTGGGGTTTGATTCTTTGTGTTCCATTTCTCATGGAGTTTCATTTCCCATTCAGAAAAATGGGTTTAAACGTCAGTTTGTGAGGTTGGGATTTTGAACCCGCACCTGCAATTGGATTTTTGGAGGGCTTCCTTTGAGGTTTGTGATCGCGTATATAGGTTTTTAGTACCCTCATGGTCTCATATCGAAGCCTTGACAAGCCAAAAATGGTTTGGTTGCCATGGGTTCAGACCTGTTTCAAGCAAGGTCCTCCCATGGCGGTTCTTCTGGGTTTCATGTTTTTGGGGGTTTTTAATACTCTATTTCATGCTTGACATACTTATAAATATATATCTAGCATTATATGATCATATATAACTCAAAAACAATTCATAATCATGCTTAGTTCTAGGGAGAGAATTTGATAATTTTTCCAAAACTCTCACCTTTTTGTTGCTATTTTTCTCCTTCCTCACTTCTGATTCTTCCTCCATTCTCTTTCTCTGCTTTCTTAAGGGTTCAAGCATGCAAGACATGCATTGGTTTTCTTTTAAAGAAAAGAAACCGACCCTTCTCTCTCTTCATTTTCTCTCTCTCTCTCTACACGTTTGCAGCCTCTATTCTTGACCTTATCCACCCATCTTACACTCCATCAATTCTGCTTTTTCATTTTGGCAGCTTACATTAAATGGATCTTGATATTTTTTGTGTTATATGTATATTATATATACACACACAAACTCACCTACACACACTCACACACACAACCGACACACACACACCCACTTGCACATACTGTTCACACTTTACACATGTATATCTATATAAATGTATATAAATATATATATGAACAATTAATTATATATAAATACATATATAATGTATCTATGTACATACATGCATACATAATTATACATATACATGCCTTCATGAATTGTGTATGAAATAATTATTTTAACTATTTATATATACATACTTATACATGGACATGTGTATATATATACTTTTATACACTTTATATCATACACACCATACACCATAAAGTGTGTGTTTGTGTATTCAAATTTATTTAATCATAATTAGAGTTAATAATTTCATATAAATAAATAAATAATTATTTAATTAATTATTTCCTTTGGTGTAAATATTTTTACACAAATTTTCTTTAATCTCGAAATATGTGCCATATGACTTGGTATCCCGGGTCGGGATATTACATTATCCCTATGATAATTTATCAGATCAGTTTGACCTTTATTTAACCTATACTTTGCAATTACTATGCTCAGGGGTATTTTGGTCATTTTACGTTTTGTAAGATTCTGACTCCGAATCATCATTTAATCATGTTTACAGTTTCGCCAGTATCTGGGCTTCTATCGGTATCAATTTCGTCCCAATCGGACTTCATTTGGGCTTCGTACAGTATCAGGGGTAATTTGGTAATTTCACGTGTCATATTTTTCGGCACGTCAGTTCATAAAATGGACCTCACCGTTGGGTCCAGAGTGTCTGACATAGTCAAAATAGACTGTCTTTTATTTTTATTTGGGTCTGGTGCCATCAGGGGCAGTACAGTAATTTATCACTTACAGGTCTGTATATTTCGGTACTGTATTTCCCAAATCGGACTGTACCATTGAGTCCAGAATGCTTGAAATAGTGAAAATACACTATTTATTTAATTTATTTGGACTCCGTTTGACATTTTTAATGTCTAGGGGTAAAATCGTAATTTTACCTATTTAATAAAATAATAAAATAATTATTTTATTATTTAATTAATTTAGCAGGGGCTTAAATGTATAATTTTCCCAAAATCTGGGCCACTGTGCAATATTCAAAACTGTTGGGGCAAATCTGTAATTTTTAGAAAGTTTCAGGGTCAAAATGTAAATACATAAAATTAGGGGTTCAACCCACAGGGTTCAAGGGTTTACCAAGTGAACCGGTTCAAAACACTTAAAAACCAACCGGTTCTGACCCTTCAGAAAACCGGAATTACATATTCCATTTAACCTCAATTGCCCCTTTATCCACAGCTATCTTATTCCCAAAACTTGATTTCAATTTATTAGCCCCGCATCCAAACGGGCAGAATTTGATTTTAAAACAAATCAGTTGACACCCAAAACGGTGTAGTTTCAATTAAGCGGTGGCCAGTTCATACGTCGACACGTGTGTGAGTCAGTTCGGTGGGTTTGGACGTGTTGGACGAGTCGACTCGGTCGACTCGTCGTCTTCTTCACCAACCAGTGTACTGTTGCCCTAATTCCCAGTTCCGGCTTCCTCCATTTTCGTGGAGTTTCAGGTAGGGTTTTTCAACTGATTTGATCCCAAACGTTCTCTGGAGGTGAAGCCAACATTTTGGCATCGGTTTGGTGCCTCGAGTCCATGGGTGGAGCTCGGTCCACTCCATTATTGCGCAGACCTGCAACTCGGTCGTGCACCTTCATTTCTCAACCAAATCTCGTGAGATTTGGTTCCTTGTGATCCCTAGGTCATGGCGGTTTAGTGCATGTGTTTCAAACAAGTTTTAAAGCCTTTTTTGATAAAAATGGGTCATGGACCCGTGACCTGTAAGTTCAGGTTTGAAGGCCTTTCCTGGGGTTTTAGGGTCGCGGATAACAGTTTTTGGGATCCTAGAAGGGTCTGGATCATGTCCCAGGGGTCAAAAATCAGTTTCATGGCAGTCGTTTCAGACCTGCAGTTTTGAGGTCATTAATGGCGGTTTTCTACAGTTTGTGGCTCGGGGCAGTTTCGTAGGTCCAATTCGACCACAACAACCCAGTTTTCTTGTTTAATCAATATACATGCATTAACAGTCCCCCAAAAGCAGTAAAACAGTAGTTAAATTCAAGCAGGGGATTTCCAAAAATTGAACACTAACCTTCGAGCAGTGCTTCCGTCACTATTGAGCTCAAGCAGAAGCTTCAAGGGTTGGATTTGGGTCGTCTCCCAGTCGTGCAGCCCTTCAGTTCCACCCTCTAGATCCCCTCTAAGCTTCTCCAATGGTTTCCAATGTATACACACTTGTGTATTTCTCCCACTCTCTCTCTCTCTCTCTCTCTCTCTCTCTCTCTCTCTCTCTCTCTCTCCCCTTTCTTTCTCTCTATAAAACAGTGTACCAAATGCCCTCAATACAGATCTGGTCTCATGCATATATGGAGATACACATATATCACATTTTCTCTTGACCCTCCATGTAATACCCCGACCCGAGTTAGGGACTATTTAACCGTCGCATCAAATTAGTAATCGACGCCTTAAATAACAAGGTCGGTTTCAAACCCGATGCACGGACTTTTAAGTAATAGTCTTGAAAAGTCAGGACGACTGTACATCATGTAATATCCCGACCCGGGATATGTCACGTATACCGAGGTAGGTCGGTTAACACATGTAACTTGAACGGTAAGATATGTATATCATAGTATTTTCATAGAAATGAATGATTGGAACAGTGAATGATGGAAATGAATGATCAAGGCTGGGTAACACCCGAGCCCCACTGGGCATTGCATCGTAATGCGTGCATGCACGTATTTCCATGCATGCATACGTGAACATAGATTCATAGCTCGATTAAAATAAGTGTATGTAAATAGGATTAAAAATGGAATTGTACCCTTACATATGCATGTATATACATGTATAAGAACATGTATTTAATGTGTATATATATTTATATATATATATATAATATGATGTATTTATGTATATATGTATATATGCATAAAAAATAAAAGGAAAGAAAAGGAAAAAGGAGAAACTGCCTTGGGCAGTATACAGGTGTAATGTATGTGAGGGTGTGTGTGTGTGTCGGTTAAGTGAGAAGTGTGTGTGTGTTATATATATAATATGATGTATATATATATATATGAGTGCAACACAAGTCTCCCAAGCCATTTAATGCAAAGTTTGCATTTGGCAGAGGGAACATAAGGTTTCAGTCAAAGAAAGAGGCCATAGAAGGGGGAGTAACCGAGAGAGAGAAAGAGAAAAAAAGGAGAGAGGCGGTGGAACCCTTCTCTCTATATATGTACATACGGGTGAGAGTTAAAAGGCAAAAAAGAAAACTGAGATTGAGAGAAAGGTTGACAAAGAACTCAGGAGCAGAAATAGGAAAGTTTGGAGGGTCACAGTGGGCTAAATCCGAACACCCAGGTAAGCAAATTTAATTCTGTTTTTGAGATTTTAAGCATGAAGGTTTGATCTAAACCTAGGGTCTTGATAAGCATGCTCTTAGCTTTTAAATGCAAGAAGAATGATAGAAAAAGGTTTAGAAACCATAGAGATATCTATAGTTGCAGGTTTGATGAATAATCACGGTTTCATGAAAAACTAGGCTCAAAACTTGTTTTAAGTTGTTGGAAATGACCTACACAAGTGCAGAAACACACTAGAAACATTTTAGAGCCAAAACAGTGATTAAAACGCCATGAAAATGGAAAATGTCACTTGGCTGGAGAATCGGCCGGAGACATTTAAACCCTATTTCGTGAAGAACTAGTGGGTTACATTGAAATCTAAGGGTAGAAATATAATCTACATGAAAAGTGGAAAAGAATGGCATTCAAAATGGGGGAAAAAACCACCGGAAAATATGTGACAGTCGTCGGAGAAGACGACTGTTCACGCCGGAACTGTAACACCCCGACCCTGATTAAGTAATGATTAGTTACTAATCATTTATCTGAACCAAACATAAAGAATAATTAAGAAGCTAACCTAATTAGGAGTTGACCAGAAGAAACGGCGTCGAAAAATAAGTTACAGAATAAAAGTTAAGTAGGAAATAGTGAAACTGCATTAATGCGCAGCCAAACAGGGCCTAAGCCCGAAATATGGGAAAAAGGACCAAAAAATGTGGCCAGGAGGATTTGATCCCTTGACCAAACTGGGCAGAATCTGTTTTACCAAAAAATTACCATCTAGGCTAGGAGCACTTTTGTGTATATATGTGCAAAGATATATATTTAAATACCATTCAGATTTGGCCATTCCCCAAAGTGGCCAATGGACAAGCATGCAACACCTCAGCATGCATCATCCTAAGCCCTAGCCATCATGACCCTTACCCCATGATTACACCTCCCTCCCAACCAAATTGCATGCAATACAATCATGCATTTGGGGAGATGAAACATCAAGAGGAGACTTGATATGTATATACAATCTCCATATATGCATGGAGAAAAATCAGATCTGTATTTTTGAGGGTTTAGTCTACTGCTTTATAGAGAGAGAAAGTGCTGAGAGAGGGAGAGGAATTCTAGAGAGAGAGTAGACAAGTTGTGCATACAAGTTGTATACCTTGGTGAGCCATTAAAGGAGCTTGAGGAGGCCAAGGAATTGCACGAGGAGGATCAAATCCAACTCTTGAAGCTTCCATTTGAGCACAGCCGTGAGGGAGAGACCACTGTTCAAGGTTAGTGTTCAAAATTTTTTTTTGGAAATTTTCCTACTAGATTTAGCTACTATTTTATAGCTTTTAGGATCTGTTAATGCATGTATATTGATTAAACAAAAGAACTGGGTTGGTTGTGCATGTTTGGACCAACAGAACTGCCCCGAACCACAAACCCGTAGCTAAACCGCCATTGATGAACCTTGAGGTTGCAGGTCTGATCCGACCTCAACCAACCGAGCTTTTGAGGGTTGAAACATGAAATAGGACATCTTAGGATCTTGGAAAACCCCAACCGCGACCTAGAAACCTAGGTTTAAACCCCCAAAAATGGCATTATTCCTTTCGGCCCAAAAATGAAATCTTTGAGTTTGACACTTAAACCGAAATTGTTGAGTTGGGAATTGAAGTGCATGTTGTAAGGGTTGCAGAGGATCAAACCTCGTGCAAAATGATGAAGGAATGAGGCTGTATGGACTGACTGTAATTTCCCACAATAATCGGCTGGAACAGTCCCCCATTGTTGATTGTGATGCTTGAAATCGATGCCAAATGGATTATATTACTCCCAGAAACATTTTGGAAAGAAAACCAGTGGGAATCGCTGCATGAAAACCTACGAATTAGGAGAGAAAATTCTGAAATTTCTAGGGCAACAGTAGCCCTAGACGAGTGGGGACGATGAACAGTGACCGGGCTTGGATCGGGTCTTCGGGTCTGGCCCCGACCCGAATAAAAACGGATAAAACCCATTAAACCAAACTGTGTCGTTTTGATAACTGATTTTAAATTTTTTTAAATTTCAGGGCTGACGTCAGCCTGACGTCAGCACGTTACCTTGAACCAGTTAGAACCAGACTGGACCGGTCTGGTTCAGTTGCATACGGACTGAACCCTTTGGTTCAGTTTAAATCTTTTGGAAATTATGAAACCGCCCCAACAGTTTTAGAAAATTCAACTCTGGCCCAATTTTTGGAATTTTATTCCATTTATACCCCTGATAAATTAATAAATAATAAATTAATTTATTTAATTAATTTATTAATTAAATAAAAATAACCAAATTACCCCTAGGTCATAAATAAGTCAAACGGAGTCCGAATAAATCAAATGAATAGTATATTTTCACTATTTCAAGCATTCTGGACTCAATGGCAGAGTCCGATTCGGAAAACCAAGTCCCGAAAAATACAAACACGTAGGTATAAATGACTGTATTGCCCCCAATACGCCCGATGTCCAAATAAGGCGAGTTATTAGTGCATTCATATTATCTCGACACTTCTGAGATCAACGGTGAGGTTCGGTTCACGAGACGGGACTCCGAAAAATATGACGCGCGAAATGACCAAACTACCCCTAAGGTACCCGAAGCCCAAACGAAACTAAAAGATAGTCTATTTTGACTATGTCGGACATTCCAAACCCAACGGTGAAGTCCATAACACCAAAATAGGTACTGAAAATTTAGTCACGTGAAAAATAAAACTCATCAAGTCACCACAAGTTGACTAGTAAGATCAATCCTAGGAAGTTAGGATACGTTAGGCCTAAAATTAAATGAAAGAGCATGAATAGGTAACGATTTAAGGTAAATGTGAAGTTAACGAGTTCTTTATAATTTTCTTAGGAAATACAAAGGGAAGGGAAAAGCCCACCAGTAGTGCAAACCCGGGGAATCAAGGTGAGTAACCTCACATTTGAAGTGGAGATTTAATTCCACGGATTTGAATGATGTTTTAAATATCAAATTCTGTCTTTACACAATTCCGTTCTAAATATTCTGTTATGACATGCTTCCTGAATAATTTACTACTGTTCTTTGAGATATACTTCTGCATGTCTAAAATTTCGATTTCAAATGTTATTATATATCCTGAATTTACATGTTTCACGTATTTCGATACCCTATCATGAGATTATGAACTATATGTTTTGAATGCTTTTAAATGCATCCACACGAAGGAATTATGGGTTAAATGCTTTTAAATGCAAGATAAATTGTGCATAAGCACCACGGATTTCTATCGGGTTTCTTAGGAACCCAACTACGATACGAATAAATGCCAGGTAGCAGGATCTAATCCCCCAGGCATATGAGATATCTCCACGAAAAGTAAAATGGGAATCTGGTTCGAAACGGATTCTGTTAATGAAAGTGATAAGGTGTGTGTTGAAAATGGAAGCAGGCTTTTTCCTCATTTTCACCATGCATATTTACATGATTTGAAATTCATATACTTTATTCCGAAAGTCCAAGTTAGCTTGAATACTGTAATGTTTCAAAGCCATTGTTTAAAGAATGCATGTACTCTATGTTCCAAGTATACGAGCAATTGGTAGTGAGTATTTTACAAAATTCTCACGTGCAAAACCACTACCAATTGAAACCCATGACAGATGTTAGAATTACTCACTGGGCTTCTCGAAGCTCACCCCATTCCCTAACATTTTTCAGGTGATGACGATGGGTGGACCCTTGCTCAATTTGGGGAGAAATGATAGGCAGCTCCATTAGGATTCTGGAGATATTTTGGGAAGTATTAGGGCCTATGGTTGGTCGAATTTTGATGTCGTACTTTTGGACAATTATGTATTTAAGCCCATGAGGCAACCAAATATGTACTTAAGCCCTTGAGGCATTCGAATATGTATCATGTATAAGACTTTAAGTTTTTGTATGCTCTGATGTGATTATTCATGTGTACCGCTATGAAGAGCGACAGTACCGGACAGCTGTGCGAAAGTTTTTAAACAGATTTTTAAATAAGCATAAAAAGAGAAAAGGGTTTTCACGCTTCCGCAAATCAAGGCCGCACCGCTATCCGATACCATCGCCTATGTTTCGCCTTGCCCTTAGGCTCCCGGGCCTGAAGGCGGCGGTCGCGATCCGAGATCCGCACAGGGTAGGTTTCGGGTCGTGACAAGAGTGGTATCAGAGCAACAGGTTAACTAAAACAAACTTAGTGACATTAGAAGAATTAGGAACAGAACCGTGGGTTAGGTAGACTTTAGGCTACCTAAGATATGTAAAGTGTGTGACGAAATGTGAAGGCGGGGTATGGGACCCGCGTTATAGGATATAGATATGTGAAGTATGTGACGTGAAGTAAAGGCGGGGTATGGGACCCGTAGTACATGAAATAGATATGTAAAGTAAGTGATACGAAGTAAAGGCGGGGTATGGGACCCGTAGTACATGAAATAGATATGTGAAGTATGTGATACGAAACGAAGGCGGGGTATGGGACCCGTAGTTGGATAAGGTAGTGTAACGAAGACAAGAAATAAATGTAGGTTATAAAACACCACAGAATCAATGATAGTGATATAATAAACCTCGAGACATGAGATAAGTAAATGAAAACCTTATGCGATGATGAAAAACTAACAAAAATATGTGTTTTTCAGCAAAAATGGTAAACACCAAAAGAAACGCGAGAAATTCAAATGACAGACTCGACCGAGTTGAACATATTCTGGAGGCAATGGCTCAAAACATAGTTAACATGCAGGCACAAGTCAGAGCGCCACAACCGGTGCAAAATCCTGAGCCACAACCAAATCCAGGACAACCTACTGAAGCAGTAAACACGGCGAGTTATAAAACGTTTCAGAGTTTTAAACCCCCTAGATTTGATGGCTTAGACATAACGATCGATGCAGAATCATGGGTTCGGGAAATGGAGCGCATATTTACGGTCATGCCCTGTACTGCCGAACAAAAGGTCTCATTTGCTGCTTTTACTTTTAAGGACACAGCTCATGAATGGTGGCTACTGGAAAAAGAAAGAGAGCCGCCAATGACTTGGACAAGGTTCCTCGAGGTGTTTTATGATAAATATTTTCCAAGGTCCTTGAAAAACCAAAAGATAGCAGAATTTGCGACTTTGCATCAAGGGACTATGACTGTGGTTGAATATGAAACCCAGTTTATGAAATTAGCCCGATTTGCACCCCACATGGTCCAGACTGAAGATCTAAAGGCTAAGAAGTTTGAAGCAGGCCTCAAGGATAGCATCAGATACCGATTGGAACCTTTTGAACTCCCCACATATAATGCAGCAGTAGATCGTGCTAAGATTTTTGAGAGAGCGGGTAATGCCTTATCTCAAAAGAAGGACAAAAATAAAGTAGGCGCCACTTCCCAACAAATGAAAAAGACAAAGGCAGGAACCAAGAGTATGACTACTGTCAATGAGAAGGGTGACGGTAGCCAGAAGTCAGGAGAGATTCCTACCTGTCCTACTTGTCAGAAGAAGCACTTTGCGCCCTGTCGACAGTATTCAGGAGTCTGCTTCAGATGTGGCCTACGTGGGCATCTTATCTAAGATTGTCCTCAAAGAAGTTCAGCTGTCAAGGAGCCTACCGCGATAGCTTCATCTACTACGCCACAAGTACAGGCTGCAACTACTGAAAAACCAGGAGGAGGCAAAGAACCTATGAGGTACGGGCGAGTGTTCAACATATATTCTAATGCTGCACAACCTTCAACATGTCAATTAGGTACATATCTTAATGCTTACATTACTGCATATAGACTTGTAGCTTATTTTCGACTACTTAACACATGAATGTGACAGACCAAAATAACGTAAAGAGCCTAGAACCCCAGAAATAAGAACACTCGAGTTTTGAGGACAAAACTATTTTAAGGGGGGAAGGATGTAACACCCTGACCCTGATTAAGTAATGATTAGTTACTAATCATTTATCTGAACCAAACATAAAAATAATTAAGAAGCTAACCTAATTAGGAGTTGACCAGAAGAAACGGTGTCGAAAAATAAGTTACAGAATAAAAGTTAAGTAGGAAATAGTGAAACTACATTAATGCGCAGCCAAACAGGGCCTAAGCCCGAAATATGGGAAAAAGGACCAAAAAATGTGGCCAAGAGGATTTGATCCCTTGACCAAACTGGGCAGAATCTGTTTTACCAAAAAATTACCATATAGGCTATGAGCACTTTTGTGTATATATGTGCAAAGATATATATTTAAATACCATTCAGATTTGGCCATTCCCCAAAGTGGCCAATGGACAAGCATGCAACACCTCAGCATGCATCATCCTAAGCCCTAGCCATCATGACCCTCACCCCATGATTACACCTCCCTCCCAACCAAATTGCATGCAATACAATCATGCATTTGGGGAGATGAAACATCAAGAGGAGACTTGATATGTATATACAATCTCCATATATGCATGGAGAAAAATCAGATCTGTATTTTTGAGGGTTTAGTCTACTGCTTTATAGAGAGAGAAAGTGCTGAGAGAGGGAGAGGAATTCTAGAGAGAGAGTAGACAAG
Organism: Nyssa sinensis; assembly: GCA_008638375.1. Lineage (NCBI taxonomy): Eukaryota > Viridiplantae > Streptophyta > Magnoliopsida > Cornales > Nyssaceae > Nyssa > Nyssa sinensis. The sequence continues at coordinate 23,219,129 of CM018045.1, read as the reverse complement.
TTGTGCATACAAGTTGTATACCTTGGTGAGCCATTGAAGGAGCTTGAGGAGTGTCACATCCCGAACCCCACCCTACGCGGATGTCGAGGACTTGACTGCCAGTCGGTCGCGACGCGACCAACCAAAGGTAAATTCTGAACTTTCCGACGAATTGCACTCCAACTGTAGGGTCAGATGAAGCGGAATTTAAAACTTTTTCTTTGTGTCACAGAAATGCAACTCACTTATCCATCATAAGAATATGTATCACAGAGCAAGACTAAATCCAGTCAGTCAACAATTCTAATCTCAGAGCATATCTAAAATCAAGTATATAACAACAGAGCAGATCTAATATCTCTAGAGTACCATTAGTTCCATGAGCCATGTCTATCTAGTATATATCAGTCAAGTCAGTCATAACATACCACTCATCGGAATAACCAGGTTCAATCCACAATAAACGTCAGATCCTTACTTGCGATGCCACTTGGCCTATTCACGTCATGTCATAGTACCTTCTAATCCAATGGAGGTAATTCCTGAAAAATGTCAGAATAATGGGGTGAGCTTAAATAAGCCCAGTGAGTAACACAGATTCCCTATCATGGGTTTCAAAACCAGTTTTGTGCTTCCATGGCACATGGATAATTTAGTCATTTAAAAAATAACTATTTTTATAAGTCCATTTCATAAGCAGTCTAGTACAATAAAACAGAATCGAATAAACAATACAAACGGGTCGGAACATAACATAACCAATCGGTCAAAACAATAACTATTGCTAATATATCGGTCAAGACACAGACTCTTCATTAACGGAACGAATCACAATCGGGACTGAGTGGGAACAATAAGTCAGTCAAGACAGGGGCATATTAATAACAGGACGGAAACATAACGAAACTAGACCGTCTATCAATCAGGCCAGACATATCATCAACGGATAGAATATAACGGAATCAAACGGAAACAATACATCAGTAAAGCAAAGGCATATCGCGAACGGATAAAATTATAACGGAACTAAACGGTAACAATACACTAATCAAGACACAGGCAATCATGAACAGGACAATATAACGGAACTGGGTAGAAACAATATAACAATCAAGTCAGGGACACATCACTGTCGGAACTAATCATAACTGGACTGAACAATGTTTCAATCAAGACAGACGTATCATCAATGGATAGTACACAACGGAACTGGACCATATATCAATCAAGACAGACAGATCATCAACAGACGGAACATAACAGAATCGAACGGAACAATACATCAGTCAAAACAAAGACATATCATTAACGGATAGATCATAACGGAACTGGACCATATATCAATCAAGACAGACAGATCATCAACAGACGGAACATAACAGAATCGAACGGAACAATACATCAGTCAAAACAAAGACATATCATTAACGGATAGCACATAACCGAACTGAACGGAATTCCTAATTCGAAGGACACAAGCACATCACGTGGAATGTGGTACAAAGGGCGTACATTAAGTACATACATTTAAACAATATAGCATTTAGACAGTATACTATACAAAGCGGTACGATACAACAAAATGTTGTTCTTTGCCTATATCACATGGTTTATTTAATCATTTCGGAAATAATGGTTCAATATATCCATTTTATCTCAACAGTTCAAAACGGGCAAAACAGTACGGGATGCTAACACAGGGATCAGGAATATAGTCAATTATTTAAAGAGACTAAAACCATGTCATAAGTGATATAGTACGAAAAGGCATGCATTTAAATAATTGCACGTAAATAATTACATTCAAAACAGATCAGTAAATCAAGGGACAGTATCAAAACAGTGTCAGAAGTTACTCACAAACTTTACGCTTATTTCCTTGCATAAATAATCCGATAACCTCCAGGTACGTCAGGCATCTCCATGTATATCCTGAATAATAATCATCAATCACAGACAGATCAGAACTCATCCATTCAGGTCTCATTCGTCATCTTAGGTATCTATCGGATTACCTAAGATAGCCTAGTAGCCTATCGCCCTTCCATTGGGTCTCACCCGAGGCTATTTCATTCTTTAATTAGGCTTAGCAGTTATTAGGATTATATCCTAAGTCATTTAGACTTCAATTGTTATCAGTCAGGCACTCATTCAACCTTAGGGGCAAAATGGTAATTTTACCATTCTTGTCCCGGACCCTGTCGTGGTCTTCGGAATAGTCTTTATATCTTAAGTACAAAGTTCTACGTCCTTTGGACTCCAATCGGTATCAGTTAGGTTCTCATTTTAACCATAGGGGCAAAATGGTAATTTTTCCATTCTTATCCCGAACCCTGTTATGGTCCTCAGAATATCCCATATATCGTATATATGAAGTTTTAAGTCTTTTAGACTTTAATCGGTATCAGTTGGGTACTTATTTAGTCTTAGGGGCAAAATGGTAATTTGTCATTTTTGCCCCGGACCCTATCATGGTCCTCAGAACGTCCCATATATCTCATGTATAAATTTGTAAGTCCCTTGGACTTCATTTGGTATCTGCTTTAGATCGTCGGGACACATCGGTCATTTCTCGTTTTACGCGTTGACTGTCTCGGAGACTTATTTAGCCCTTCAGTGTTCATAATTATCCTTATGATAATTTATCAGATCAGTTTGACCTTTATTCGACCTCTACTTTGCACTTACAGTGCTCAGGGGTATTTTGGTCAGTTTACGTTTTGTGTAATTCTGACCCCGATTCGTCATCTAATCAAGTATACAGTCTCACCAGTGTCTGGGCTCCTACCGGTATCAGTTTCGTCCCAATCGGACTTTGTTTAGGTCCGTACGGTATTAGGGGTAATTTGGTAATTTCATGTGTCGTATTTTTCGGCACGTCAGTTCATAAAATGGACCTCACCATTGGGTCCAGAGCGTCCAACATAGTGAAATTGGACTGTCTGTTATGTTTAATCGGCCCTGGGTATCATTAAGGGCAATTCGGTCATTTACACTTTATGTGTCTGTATTTTTTGGGACCTCAGTTCATTAAACGGACCTCACCGTTGAGTTCAGAATGCCCGAGGTAGTCAAAATAGGCTATCTGATATTTTTATTTGGGTCTGGGTACCATCAGGGGCAGTTCGGTCATTTATTACTTACGGGTCTGTATTTTTTGGGACTGTATTTCCAAAATCGGACTGTACCATTGAGTCCAGAATGCATAAAATAGTGAAAATACACTATTTATTTAATTTATTTGGACTCCGTTTGACATATTTAATGTCCAGGGGTAAAATTGTAATTTTACCTATTTAATAAAATAATAAAATAATTATTTTATTATTTAATTAATTTATTCAGGGCTTAAATAAAGAAATTTTCCAAAATGTGGGCCACTGTATGATTTTTCAGAACTGTTGGAGCAGATCCGAAATTTTTAGAACTTTTGGGGGTTAAATGTAAATTCAGAAAATAGGGGTTCAAACCCCTTGGGTTTTAGGTTCAAGAACTGAACCGGTCCAATTACACTGTGAACCAACCGGTTCACGAACCCTTCAGAAAACCGGAATTAAATATTCCAATTAACCTCAATTGGCCCCCTATCCGTGTTCAGGATTAGCCCAATTCCGAATTTTAATTTGTTAACACCGCATCCAAACAGGCATAATTCAATTCAGTTAAGCCCAAAACGGTGTAGCTTCAATTAAACAGTGGCACAGTCTTGGGTTGCCACGTGTATGAGTCGACTCGGCCCAACTCAAACGAGTTGGCGAGTCAACTCTATCTTCTCCAACGTGCAGGGCACCGTTGCCCTAAGTGCAGGTTCGGTTTTTCTCCATTTTCGTGCCATTTCAAGCACGGATTTCGGCCTGTTTTGGTTTCAAACATCTTCTGGATGTCATGCCAACGGTTTGGCATCGATTTTATGGATCGAAGCCATGCATGGGGTGCTGTTTGGCCGATTATCGTGCAAAGTTTCAGTTCGGTCGTACGACCCCGTTTCTCCACCAAATCGCACGAGGTTAGGCTTGTTGTGACCGTACTTCCATGGGGATCAACATCCCATTTATAAATTTCGGTTTAGAGGCCTATTTTCGAGTTTGGGTTCCATGGCCGAGACCTATAGGTTCGGTTTTGAGGGTCCAAATCAGTGCTCTAGGGTCGCGGGTTAGTGTTTTGGGATCCCAAGAGGGTCTAGATCAGTTCTAGACCATCAAAATTCAGTTTTATGGAGGTTGAATCAGACCCTGTTTTGGAGGTGGTCATCCATGGTGGATGGGTCATGGCTCTGGGTTTCAAGCTGTCTCGGTTCCAAGTTTTCATGCCAAGTTCAAGTTGATGGATTTTAAGCTTCATGCACGCATTTCATTAGCCTCAATTAACTGAAAACAGTAAACAACTTAAGGGGGAAAATTTCAAAAATTTTGGTGTTTTACCTTCGGACAGTGGCTGCTCTCTTTTGGCTCGGCTGTGGCTTCATGCATGCTGCTCCAGTGCAGTCGTGCCCCTCAGTGCAGCCACATAATGCACAGCTCCACCCTCCATTGGTGCATCTCCATGAAGATACACACACACTTGCATGGCAAGCTCACCATGGCAGCCCTCTCTAACCGAGCCCACACACAGGCAGTTCTTAGGTCTCTCATTCACTCTGTTCTGATTACACACAAGACCATTTGTGCCCATAATATTCCACCTCATGTATACACACCATACATATATATATACACTCTTATACATATACATCTCTATATATATGTGTATATATCAGAGAATTAGTGGGATCTTAGGGCTGAGGTGGGCTGAGGGAAACCATCATGTGGGGTTTGCATGTAACCTCATTGGTCCAATTTTGAGGTGGAGCTTGGGTAACTCAGGAATATATACAATTAAGTTGTATATATGTGCACAAAGGTGTGGGTAGCCCAACTGATAAAGTTTTGGGTAAAATTCATTCCACTTAAAGGTCAAGGGTTCAATTCCCTTGGCCTCCCTTTTTGGCCATTTTCACCATTTTTGGTTAAGGCCACGTTTGGCTGCGCAGTAATTCAGTTTTCAATGTTTCCTGCATAACTTTCATTCCGTAACTCCTTTTTCGATGCGGTTTGTTCCGAGAGTTTCATATTTCAGTTATCTACAGTGTCAGAGGTTCCGTATCATTTATTAGTCATTTGGGATTTCCGTGGTTAATTAATTCGAATTCCGTCAGTGTTAAATTGACATTATTTCACCTAATTAATTTGGTAATCAGGTTCAGGTATTGTACCCTATTCTCGAACATGTTTTAATTATTTTATCGGTCTATCTTGACCGTCGGGAGATTAGGGTTAATTCCCTTGATTATTCTCTGAGTCGGTATTAATTAATAATTAATATTTAATTATTAATTATACAGGATCGGGGTGTTACATCCTACCCCTCTTCAGAAAAGTTTTGTCCTCAAAACTTGGTTGGTCATATCTAGGAGATTCTGTCATCATAATCTCCCCTTTTTATTTGTCTCTCGGACCGCCGTATCATTCGGGATACTATTTTCCTATCAAGAAGATATTTTGTATCAGTTCCATACAGACTCCATATCAGATACAGATATTCCCATTCGGTCAGACTTTAAAGTCACAATTGTATAATCTCCTCAAGATTCAATTATCAGACCTATCTCATATCAGATCAATCGGGTAGTCATCCTCAATTAAGTGGAAATCATCCATTAGGATCATTTAATCATATGTGATCCCATAAGTGATTCACTTGCTATCCATAATTACAAGTGTCAATATCGGAGTCAACAGACCTACCGTCATTTCCTTTCGGTTGCTACGTCCATAATTATTCGTATGGACATGTCTCTAAGTATCATGAGTCTACAACCTTAAATTACACTATCATGACCCGAAACCCACCCTATGCGGATCTCGTGTCGCGGGGCTGACCCGAAGGCCGTCCCTACTTTTTTCCATTCTTGTATCATAGTACTAATATGCAATGTACTAAAAATTTAAAACAATAAACATCGGAAGTCTTTATCAATTACAGTAATCCAGCGGAAGTCTTTTTAAATAAATTAAACAGCAGAAGTCTATTAAATACATGACATAGTTCTACATAATACAAAATGAGAACTAATACGTAACCAGCACCCGGGGGTGGTGAATACATGGGAGAACTAACATAGACTGATACAGTACTTCAAAATGTCCCCCTACGCTCTCAGACTCCTACTGGGGTCTCGGAGCATCATCACCTGAAATGGGGGTAAGTGGGGTAGAATGAGCTATGAAGCTCAGCAAGTAAACCAGATCTCCGACACTGGTATCGATGATTATAAAGAACAGGAATCCATGAATAAAATATGATAGCCAATCATAAGAAAGGAGATGCTGTGATAGCCAATGAGAACAGTTGCCATGAAGGCCAATAAATAGTGGGGCACAATATACAATCAGAAGTAATGAATAAGCAGTGATAAGATTTCTCAACAATAACCTGTCACAATAAAAGTACTGCCACAATAAAATGATTTCAATCAAACCAATGAACAACGTAAAATAATCCATAAGAAACAGTAATCCATAAGGTACAGTAGCCATTCAACAATATATCCATAACAATAATCCAATGGAGATGCTTATAATCTATAGTAGGGAATGGCAACCCCTCTGCGTAATTCGAGGCCCGGCATACCTCTCAGTTAAACTCACATCTTTTGCCACACGTCCGTTCACGGACTAGTTCGTCACAGAAGCATCGGATGGATATTGTGACTGAGCACAATTCCAGCATTTATAAACATAGCATGATCATTTGTGATTCCATAAGGAGTATGAAAATGGAATATCATATATACAGTAAAGCATAACAGTAAGCCTTTCAAGGCATGGTTCAATATGACAACAATAGTACAATAGTCAATCAATGTCCACAAGATAGAACAATATCACATTGTGGATAGCAATAACGTGAGGTACTTTCAAGAGTACAAATTTGGCAGTAAGGAATAAACTTGGCTTTAGAAACACCACATGGAAGAGAAAGTGATCCACTTACCTCTATCGTGATTCTACCTCAGAAATCCGTGAGTATACCTTTGCCTTTCGAGTTCCCTATATATCAGTGAATACGTTTCAGAATAAATGCTATTCATCAAATTTTATGCCTTTCTATCATAAGTATTTCAAATACTATTTTAGACTTTACCATTGAGTCCGGAATGCCGAAGAAAGTCGGTTTAGGCTTTCGCGAAATTCCATTTGGACTTTTGTACTAAAAAGGGCAAAATGGTCATTTTGCACTTTTACGGTATATTTTATTTTTCGGGACCTCGTCTCATGACGGGGACCTCACCATTGGACTCAGGAGGTCCAAGATAGTAGGAATACATATATAACTTATCTTATTTGGATACCGGGCATTTCGGGTCTATTTAATTTAATTAACTAATTTTAATTAAATTAAATTCCATCAAACATTATATATATATATTTAGTTTCCATTATATAAACGGATGAAATGGGTGGCACGCTGGCCAGCGTGCCACTTCCCTCCCAAAAGATACCACGTTCGAGTCCCTCCAGGTGCACTGCACCTTTTTAATTTTTTTGATTTAAGTTATTATATAATATATATATATATATATATATATATATTCGGTCGCATATCCACCACACGCATGCGTGTGGCCGAGTGGAAAGAAATGGGGTTTACGCGCGTGGGGTTTGGGGTTCAAAACCCCGTAGCAGCAACCCTTCCCTTTTCCTTTATTTTTCTCTGTTTTATTAAACCAAACGGCATACAAGGGCATTAAACCGGAATACAATAAACCCCATCCCAGTTTCGGTTAACCTCAACCCCACTTTTATTTATTATCCCAGTTACCAAACAGCCCCATTCATTTAAATTTAAAACAAAACGACACAGCTTCGGTCCCGTTTTATTTTCGGTCGGGTACCGACCCGATCCGAACCCGAATCCGTCTAGACTTAACCCGGTAGCCTCCCCGATTTTTCGGTCATCTCCCTCAAGGCTCCAGTGAGCCTGTATTAGGGTTCCGTCACCTTCTCCGGTGACGGCAACCTAAATCCGATCATTTTTAAACTTGTTTTCAATGCCATTTCATTCCTTTCCCTTCAAGGATCTCGACCCTAGCCTCGGCTTGCCCTAAAACTCTCCCTATCTTCACGAATAGGGATTTATTCAACTCCGGCCGATTCTCCGGCCAAGATTCATTTTCTATTTCGTAACGTTTTGTTCACTGTTTTGGCTCTAAAATTCTCCTAGTGTATTTCTGCACTAGTATAGGTTGTTTCTACAAACTTTAAACGAGGTTTGATGTCACGACCCGAAACCCACCCTAAGCGGATTACCGGATCGCGATCGCCGCCCCGAGACCCGAGGGCCCCGAGACAAGGCTCGCATATGCAGCGGTATCGAATAGATGTGCAACATACGTTTTGCGGAAGCGTGAAAAACTTTTTCTTTTCTTTTATCATTTTTAAATTATGCACATCCGTTCGGTACTGCCGTTCCATACATAGCATACATGGTTACACATTCAGAGTATAACTAAAAACTTAAAGACTTCATACATTCATACTATACATAACCGATTTGCCCAGAGGGCTTATTACATTACCTTACTATGTCTACTAATATAAAAGTACTATTAGAGTTTACAGACTTATCAAAAGAGACTAATTAACCATGTTCTCCCAAAATCAGCAGACTTGTCATCATCGTCCTTAAATCCAAACTGCTGCTATTTACCTGAAAGGGGGGGTCCGAACAAAGTCCGGGTAAGCTAATCTAAGCTTGTGAGCAATTCCAGTATTCGTCATGGTGTTTTTCAATTGGCAGCGGTTTAGTACATAAGAGTTCGTAAAATAGTCACCGCCAATTGTTCATATGATTGAATACAAGATATATGCATTCCTTAAAACATGTAGCTGTGAAGTATTTAAAACATTCAAGCTAAACTTATACATGTGAACTTTAAAACATATAACATATCATGTATTTCTTAATTAGAGTATATAAAACTCAACATATGCATAATGAAAATGAGAGTAAAAACTTGCTTCCATTTTCAAATCATTTGTCATCTTATCACTTCCATTAGTGGAATCCGTTTCGAACCGGAGTCCCATATTACTTATCTATGGAGATATCTCATTTGCCTGGGGGATTAGATCCTGCTACCGGGCATTTCACATGACAGGTCAATGAGTTACAATAAGAACCCAAAATACTGACTATGTGGGTTTTTGACAGGTCAATGGGATCCGAAGAAACCCAAAATACTGCCTGTGTGCTTATGCACCATTATCTTATAAAACATTTTTCATGTGACTTGTCTCATAGATACTTTTCATAAATTCGTAAATAACATTCGTATACTTGAAATAAACAAATTCAGAATATTTAACAATAATTGCATTTTAACTAGACATGCTAAAAAGTATTTGAAGGAAAAACTGTTGCAGAAACCAATCACTAAGCATGTCACAATGAATTTCTAAAATAGAACAATTAAAAACTGAATCATGTAAATACTGAATTTGAAACTTCAAATACTTCATATCTTATACTTAAAACCCTTTTTAAATCATGGAGTCAAATTTCCAATTCAAACACAGGGTTACTCACCTTGTACTTTTAGTCTTGCTCTATTTGGGTGCTTTGCCCCTGGCTTCCTTTAACCTTTGAAGCCATTGCTGCAATGTTTCCGTATCTTCCCGTTTCTTAAGTTGTTTAGCTGCTAATTGCTCATTTGTTATTGTCTTGTAAATAAAGGGGCTTACGCAGCATACTTCATTTGTTTTAGAAATTCGGATACGATTTTGAATCAGCTGAAGTTGTCTTTCTAGCTGTTCCCGGAAAGCTTGCTGTCTTGGGTCACTTGCCAATTGGGCCCTTGTCTTCATAGGAGTGACTTCCTTTTCTTGGCTCATTTTGTGTTTAATTAATTATCTGTTTAAAACACAATTTATCATGTCAAGAAAAATAGATTTCTACAATCATACTCTTCTGGGAGTTCCATTAACTTTAATTTAAAGTTATTTACTTAACATGTTTACGTGTCTTGTCTTATCGTATTTCATTTCTCGTATTTGCCTCAGTTTAGTTCTTTGGCAACATTTCAGTTCATAGTCATCTAACAGATGCTATTCATCAAATTTTATGTCTTTTTATTTTAGACATTTCTTTAGGTCGAATAGACTCTACCATTGAGTCCGGAGTGTTTAAGAAAGTCGGTTTAGACCTTTTCTGATTTCATTTTGGCTTTAGGGGTACCAGGGGTATTTTTGTCATTTTACCCTCCTTACGTGTCTTTATTTTTCGGGACCCCGTCTCATGTCGTGGACCTCACCAATGGGCTTAGGGGGTCCAAGATAGTAAGGTTACATATATAACTTGTAATTTTTGGACAATGGGCCATTTCGGAGTAATTAATTTAATTAATCAAATTTAATTAAATTAATTATAACATGTAATATATATATTATTAATGGGGAAAAGAGAATAGGTTGAATAGGATGGCACGCTGGCCAGCGTGCCATCTCCCTCCCCATACATCACAGGATCGAGTCCCACCAGGTGCGGCTGCACCTTTTTTATTTCCGTAATATATACCTTATAATATATATATATATATCGTGTTTATAAATGGACACATGTGAGCGCGTGGCCGAGTGGAAAGGAGAAGACTTCCCACGCGCGAGGGTTAGGGATCGAAACCCCTTAGCCACGATTTGCTTCCTTTCTCTTATTTTTTTACAACACGGTTTATATATAACCGTATACGCCCCTAAACGGCGCCGTTCCAATAACTCGGTGGCAAGCCCTAAGGCTGCCACCTGTCCCGAGTTCACCCACCGTTTTAAACGGTGCACGAGTCGACTCGGTCGTCTTCCCCGAGCGACCGACTGGAAACCCTAATGCCCGATTTCCTTTTTCTCCTATTTCGTGACGTTTTACTCTTCCAAGCTCGACTGTTTTTGTCCCAATTTATCCCTAAGGTTTATACAAATCGATTGGCATTCATTTTGAGCTTTAAAACTCCTTCATCTATTCGGTTTTTGGCATGATAGCTGAACCTGTAATAGCCTCGGTTCACACTCGTTTCTTGACCATTTTTTATGAGGTTTGGATTGTTGTGATCCCCTCTTCATGGAGATCAAGTTTTCATTTAAATAAACGGCTTAAATCATGAGTTTAGAGGTTTGGGGTGTAGACCCGAAACCTGCAACTTGACATTTGAGGGCCTTTGTTCATGCTTTTTGGTCGCGGTCACACGTTTTTAACATGTTTGTGTGGTCTAAAAGAGGTCCCTATACACCAAACCAAATTTGGTTTCCCTTCGATCAGACCTGCTTGAGCAAGGTCCATCCATGGCCGTGGCTTATGGGTCATGCAACCTTAGGTGTTCTTAAGCTAGATTTTCATGCTTGTTACGGTTTAGACGTGTTCTAAACATCATATATTCAAAATGAAAGCTTTAAATCAGTTCATATGTAGAGAAATTCTAGAGAGGGAATTTTGACAGTTTTGAACACTCTCACCTTTTTGGTTGATTTTCCTCCTCTTTCTTGCCTTAATCCTTCTTCTCTTCTCTTCAGTTATTGTTCTTTTGGTTTCTTTAGCAAGAAGAAAGCATGATTTACATGCTTAGCCTTTATAGAGAAGTGACCGACTCTTCTCACTCCTCCCACCTCTTTCTCTCTCTCTACAGCTATCTTTCTCTCTCTTTACATTCTGAATTCTAGCCCTACATAGACTTCCCATCTCATAATTTCAGCCTTCTCTCTTTCCTACTTTGCATTAATTTCCCATAGATATTTATACATATTATATACATATATATATATATATACACATATATATACAAGACACACACACACACTTGCCGACACACACACACACATTCACATTGTTCACCTCTTCACTTTTCATCTTTTTCATATTTCATTTATTTAATATATATATATATATATATATATTTATACATTTACATACATTTAATTAATACATATATATATATATCAAGTCTTATAATTAATTAATTAATGTAATAATCAATTAATTATATATATATGATTTTCTTCCCTCGTAGTACGTGTCATGTGACCCGGTATCCCGGGTCGGGATATTACATTTGATGCATAAAATATCACATGGCCGATTATTCTCTATAACCTGTAACTTGGTTTTTCTCCTTGGTTTCTAAACCATTTAACCTCATTCTTTTTGCAAAATAACCTATATTTCATGCTTGTTTAGACCCTATAATCATATATAAGCTTCATGCTTTAAATAGTAAAAACAGAACTAAAACCACTTACCTGAGTGTTCGGATTTAGCCCACTGTGACCCTCCAAACTTCCTGTTTTATGCTCCTAAATTCTTTGCCAAAGTGTTCTCTCAATATTGGTCTCCTTTTTGCCTTTAAACCCACACCCGTAGGTTCATATATGTAGAGAGAGGTTTCCACCGCCTCTCTCTCTTTTCTCTCTCTCTCTCGGTTCCTCCCCCTTCTATGGCCTCTTTCCTTGACCTAGGACCTGTGCTCCCTCTGCCAAATGCAACCTTTGCATTAAATGGTTGGGGAGACTTGTTGTGCACACATGTATATATATATATATATATCATATTATATATATATAACACACACACACTTCACACCTAGCCGACACACACACTCCCCACATGCAGTGAACCTGCATACTGCCCAAGGCAGTTTTCTCTTTTTCTTTTATTCCTTATACATGTTCATGTATACATATATACATAATGCATGTATAATACATTATATTATATACATATATATATATATACAAATAAAATACCTCTTTTTATACATAGATATACAGGTATATGTAGGGGTACAATCCCATTTTTAATCGTATACACATACACTGATTTTAATCGAGCTATGTATCTATGTTCACGTATGCATGCATGGGTTGCATGCATGCACGTTTTTTGAGGTAAGGTTCCGAGTTACTCGGGTACCACCCGACACTGGCATTACTAATCAAAACATTTATCTTTTGAAATTAGGTTCAGTTCCATAATTATTGTGACATAGAGTTTAAGACAGCTCAGGTTATGCTATTCAGTCGACTTGCCTCGGTAATCGTGTCGTATCCCGGGTCGGGATATCACATTCTTACCTCCTTAAAAATAAGTTTGTCCGCAAACTTAACGGTTCTAACTCCGGTAGTTCTCGTGATTTCCGTGGTTCTTCTAACATCATTATCATTGCTTATTCATTACTTCTGTACCTGGGGTATATTATTCCAACAGTGTTACATGGAGCTCACAGACTTCCTATCGGTTCCTAGTCTGTATTTCATGACTTCTGTACCTTAACATGGTTCAATGATGGTTCTGTTGACAATCAGTAAGCAATAAGTTAAATGGCCTAAGCGTTCAATGTCTATATTCAGTTAGTAATATACGTAGAAAGCGACATAAAACATAATTTAATACAAGTAACTCTAAGGGTATCGTTTTCTTAGATTCTATCATCATCTTGTGAAAATTTGAGCAATTAATATGTCACGTAAGAGTTCTATGTCTATGTTCAATCCAGCAATATATATATAGGGATGTAAATATTCAGTGACAAGTGAAATGTGGGCAGGCTATGGGTAGACTAAAGGAATACCTGCGACTACAGAGGTTGTAGCCTGCACATCCTCTGGGAAAATAGAGAAAACCCGTCCTGCCTGCTGTTGGACATTTCCTTGTCCACTCCTCTGGGTCGGGAGTCTAAGTGCTGCTATTGCTGGTGTGGTTGGTCCAACTGAGGCAATACTAGCTGTGGCCTGAGCATTCTGGGGACATAGTCTCGCAATATGCCCTTCCTTGCCACAATAGTAACAAGTGTTGCTACCCCTAAGGCACTGGCCTTTGTGGACCTTCTGGCAGCGAGTGCATTGGGTAGCGCTTCCCTTAGTATGGTCTGGTCTCCTCTGAATAGGCTCTGTGGTTTGGGATTCAGTCCCTAGCCTAATAAATGTAAGTCCTAGTCTAGAGGAAGAAGGCCCTTGCCCCCTACTCTGGTTACCTCCCTGTTTCTGGTTCCCTCGTCTCTTAGCATATTCCTCACCACTCCTTTCTATGATCCGTGCCGTTTCCACGACGTCGTCATAAGTAGTCAATCGATGGGACACCAGTCTATCTTTGATAGGCCACTTCAGTCCTTCCTCAAATTTACGAGCCTTCAAGTCCTCGGTACTGATAGCACCAGGGGCAAATCTGGCCAACTCAGTAAATCTGGCCTCGTATTGCTCCACTGTCATTGCCCCCTGTTGCAATACCATGAACTCAGCAACTCTCCGGTTTCGTACTTCTTGGGAGAAGTACTTCTTATTGAAGATATCAGTAAATCGTTGCCAGTTCATGCCTGGCTCTTTATCTTCCTCTATCATCCACCATTTATGTGCCATACCTTTGAGCAGATAAGTGGCGTATGCCACTTTTTGGACTTCAGTGCATATTAGGATTTTAAAGATCCTGTTCATTTCCAATAACCACTCCTCAGCTATAGTGGCTCCTCCCGTACCGTCGAAAGTCGGGGGTTTCATTTTCTGAAACCGCTCATATAAGTATGCAGCGTCTCGCTCGTTTCCTTGACGATGTTCTACATTGTCGCCTGTATTGACAGGCTGCTCCTGTTGTATTGTCTGTGCTGGTTGGTTAGCACTAGCCTGAATCTGTGGTAGACTTTCAATGATAGTCCGCATCATTCTTTCCAGTTGTTCTAAACGATCCATAGGCAACGGACCTTGCCTCGTGTTTACCATGTCTGTAAGGATTACCCGTGATGATAACCAATAAGATAACCAATAAGATAGCCAATGAAATAACTAATGAGATAACCAGTCAATGTATAAGGCAATTAGTCCATGATTGTAAAATATAAAGTATCAGTCATATCTAACAGTCTTAACTTTAGTCCTATCTCCCATGACTCACAATCGAACCTATAGCTCTGATACCATTGTAACGACCCGGACCTCGATGGCAAGATATTGTCCGCTTTGGGCCAGGCCCGCACAGATTTGTTCTCGGGCTTACGCCCAAAACGCGTCTTGCCATATGGGGGTACGTTCGCACTTATGAATACCCCCGCTTTCCCTTCCCCAGGCGATGTGGGATGAGAGCACTAGCCTCTATTTGTTTATCACGTTCGCACTTAAGTTCAGAGTAATTCTTGTCTGTTGTTGGTATTTTGCTCTTGCTGTAATACCCTGACCCAAATCGTAACCGAGCAAGCCATGTAAACCGAACCGATAGAGCTTTATGTCATGGTATCGAAAGGAACAGACGATTGTGAAATTTAAATGGTTTCGAATATACGGACAACGACGGGCTATATCGAGCGAGCCATTAATGAATATGGAAATAAAAATAAAATAAAATAAAATAAAATAAAATAAAATAAAATAAGAATTAGAAATAAAATAAATAAATAAATAAAGAAATAAAAATTATGTTATGGCATGTGGTGTTAGATATATATATATATACATGTATATGGGTGGATATATATATATATATATATATATAAAGTAACATAAAGGGGGGATTACATATAAATGATGGAGAGTTATGAGTAAGAAAATGAAAGGGTGTTGAAGGGCGGTGGTTACGGGTGAGAGTGAGAGAGAAGGAGAATAAATGAGAGGGGCGCATGGCATGGAGCAGGAGGTTACTTCAAAAAAAAGAAAAAAAAAAGAAAAGAGAAAGAGATGGAGGGATAAGGGGGTGTAACGGAAGGAGAAGCAGAACAGGGGAAGTTAAAGAGAGAGAGTAACGGGGAGAGAGAGAGAGAGAGTTTTCTCTGGCTCTCTCCAGATTCACCATCAATTTGGCAGCCACCACTACCATCAAAACTCCACCCCCATCGCACCATGCACCATCAACGAACACCAACAGTATCTACACCGTGTCTCTGCAACAGACCACCATCAAACTCCAATAGTCCCGCACCGTAGACACACCAATACAATCCAGATCTGAGACTACAAGCCTCAACGTCACCATCGAATTGTCCAGATCACGGCCAAACTCCCTAGACTGCTGTCCGTCTTGATCGGATCAGCGACCTTGCCACCACCACGAACGGCAAAACGTTGGAACAAGGTAACTAAGCCGATTATTTTTTTATGGAAGCACGAATTATTGATTTGATTCTGTTTCATTTAAAATTAAGCATGGAAATTGGTTGTGTTCAAATTGAATCAAGGAAAACAAAGAAAAAAAAAAAAAACGAACAGAATTGAAACTAGGCGCAACAGTGAAAACGGAGGAGAAAAAAATAGTTTGGGTGAGGCGATTTTGTTGCGATTAATTGGGCTAGATCATGGGTAATTGATTCCCTTGGGTGTAGGGAAATTTTAGAGTCAAATCGGGATTGAAACCATAGGAGAAAAACAGAGAAAAACGGAAGGGAAAAGGGGCTACCGGAAAACCGCACAGCCCCTGGTGCGTTATTGTTCCGGCCATTTTGGGAGTGCTCCGGCACTCCAATTTGAAACCCGACGATAGATTTGAATTGCCCATGACTTGTAGGTGTGAACTCCACTGGAAAACGCAAGAAAATCCGTCGCCTGCAAGTAGCCGTTGACGGAGAAGATGAACAGTCGTGCGTGGGGAGAGTGCTGCACGGCTGGAGTTTTGTGATTTATTTTGGGACAAACCGGGGCCGGTCTGACCCGACCCACCCATTCAGATGATTGCCCAACACTTGTACTTCATGAGTAAATTTTTAAATTTGAGTTTAGATAGTGTTTGGTTAGAAAGGAGAGCTATCCAATGGTTGGGTTAAACTTGAACAGAAAATGAAAAAAAAGAATTAAAAACGTAATAACAGGGAATGGAAAAATTGGTATGGGCAGGGAATTGAACCTGTGACCAAAGGGGAAAAGGTGAGAAGCTTAGCCATTGTGCCACCAAGGCACATGTGGTCTGTCTGGACTCAAATACTATATGTATTATCCAGATTAATTAATTTAAATAAATGATTTAAATTAATAAATTTTAAATTTAATTCCGAGGCTAAAATTAGTAGAACGAATAATGAAAACTTACTATTTTGGACCCTCTGAATTTAATAGTGAGGTCCGTTTTACGAGACGGAGTCCCAAAAAAATAAAATAACCGTAGAATGCCAAAATGACCAAAATGCCCCTACCTCAAAGGTAAGTCAAACGGACTCCGATTTAGTTAAGTAAATAGTGAATTTTTATTAATTTAAACCTACTGGACTTAACGGTGAAGTCGAAATTGTGAAAACAGAACCCAAAAAGTAG
The DNA here is from genome assembly GCA_008638375.1 of Nyssa sinensis. NCBI lineage: Eukaryota > Viridiplantae > Streptophyta > Magnoliopsida > Cornales > Nyssaceae > Nyssa > Nyssa sinensis. The sequence continues at coordinate 23,201,847 of CM018045.1, read as the reverse complement.
AGACACGTAAATGACCATTTTGCCCTTGGGTAAATTAAGTTTAAAATGGAAATCGTAAAGCATAAATTAGTACGGGAGGTATTTAGAGTAACGAGGCTTAAATTCGGTAAATTATATGAAAGCTAAAACATGTTTATTGATTTATAGGCAAGTCAAAAGGAAAGGAGGAAGTCACGGGATATTAAGACATTGATAAAGTAAGTGGATTCCTATCTTTGATACGTGGTTTCCAAGCCACGATCTTTCCATTACTGCCAATCTTGTACTCATATATGTATTCACTATCATTGTTTCCCACCATGGATATTGTTCTACCTGGTGGATGCCTATTGGTTGATGTTGCATGACTGATTCATTTCATTGATGTCTGTTTACTGTATGTTATGTTATGACGTTCCATGTTTTGTACATTCATATGGAATACTATAGAATCTTAATTTATGTTAAGTGCCGGGTTTTGTGCTCAGTCACACTACCTATCTGATGCTATCTGATTGACTGGGACCTACGGGTCAATTTATGGGACCTACGGGTCAAAAAGGACATATGGCAATTATGGCGTTTTTACGCATTAAGAAAAATGGGCATTTTATATGCATTTATGTTAATGGGGGTATGCCGGGCCCCAAAAGACCGAGGGTCTGCCAAACCCTGAACAGAGTAAAGGCATCATCCATGTTAATTGATATTGTTCTATGTTGATTGGTTTGATTCATTGGACTTGATTGTGACCGTTCCATTATGGCAGTATTTATGTTGATTGTGTTCATCGAGCCTATTCTTTATTCATGCTACACTGTTACTCTTGACGGTTATTGTACGTTGTCATTCATTGGTTACTCTTGACTATTATTGTACCTTGTCGCTCATTGGCCATTGTGGCAATTTACAGTTGACTGGAATCGTTATCATGACTGGCTATCATGTTACTTTGACTTGTATTCATTTATGTCATCCCCACCCGTATTGGGGATAGGCTTCTACTTACTGAGTTTGTAGCTCACCCCTTACTAAATTTTTTCAGGTGAGAATGTTACAGAACCACAGTAGGAGATCAGGAGATTTAAGAGACAGTTGAGGAGCATAATAGTAATGAATGAAGTCTCTCCCATGTACTCACCACCTAAGAGTGGTTTAGGATCAGTTTATTGTTAGTTTGAAGTTTAGTCTTTGAATAATAATTGTAATAAAGCTTCCGCACTTTAATGTCATGTTATATTATTTACTGTTATCATTGGTAAAGGAATGGAAAAAGTAGGGACGGCCATTGGGTCGGCCCCACGATACGAGATCCGCATAGGGTGGGTTTCGGGTCGTGACAGTTGCACCCCCTGAGTGGGTGAAAGCTCTCATCCCACATCGCCTAGGGAAGGGAAAGCGGGGGTATTCATAAGTGCGAACGTACCCCCATATGGCAAGACGCGTTTTGGGCGTAAGCCCGAGAACAAATCCGTGCGGGCCTGGCCCAAAGCGGACAATATCTTACCATCGAGGTCCGGGTCGTTACAATGGTATCAGAGCGCACCCCAGCCGGAAGTGTGCCTGAGAGGGGGCCCTTCGACGAAGACGTCGAACCTTGTGAGGGGTGGATGGAGGGTTGCACCCCCTGAGTAGGTGAAAGCTCTCATCCCACATCGCCTAGGGAAGGGAAAGCGGGGGTATTCATAAGTGCGAACGTACCCCCATATGGCAAGACGCGTTTTGGGCGTAAGCCCGAGAACAAATCCGTGCGGGCCGGGCCCAAAGCGGACAATATCTTGCCATCGAGGTCCGGGTCGTTACAATGGTATCAAAGCGCACCCCAGCCGCAAGTGTGCCTGAGAGGGGGCCCTTCGACGAGGACGTCGAGCCTTGTGAGGGGTGGATGGAGGGTTGCACCCCCTGAGTGGGTGAAAGCTCTCATCCCACATCGCCTGGGGAAGGGAAAGCGGGGGTATTCATAAGTGCGAACGTACCCCCATATGGCAAGACGCGTTTTGGGCGTAAGCCCGAGAACAAATCCGTGCGGGCCTGGCCCAAAGCGGACAATATCTTGCCATCGAGGTCTGGGTCGTTACAATGGTATCAGAGCGCACCCCAGCCGGAAGTGTGCCTGAGAGGGGGCCCTTCGACGAGGACGTCAAGCCTTGTGAGGGGTGGATGGAGGGTTGCACCCCCTGAGTGGGTGAAAGCTCTCATCCCACATCGCCTGGGGAAGGGAAAGCGGGGGTATTCATAAGTGCGAACGTACCCCCATATGGCAAGACGCGTTTTGGGCGTAAGCCCGAGAACAAATCCGTGCGGGCCTGGCCCAAAGCGGACAATATCTTGCCATCGAGGTCCGGGTCGTTACAAATATTATTAAGATATTAAAATAATAAAGCTATTAAATAAAAATAAAATAAAAATTCTTTATTTAATCATCAATATTCGCGATCCAAGTTTCAATACAAATTTGCTAATTACTATCTAATACATACATTTATGTATAACCCAAAAGAAAAATGGAGGCGGAGGAAAAAATACCAAAAAAAAAAAGAAGAAAAAATCAAAATTTCCTAACATATCCAAAACATGTCTAGGACGTATTGTTCGAAATTCAAAAGAAAAAATTTAAAAATATTTTTTTTTTGGTGCCCGACACATGTCCGAAGTGTCCATTTTGACACTAATAGGTGAACCAAAATACGTGCAGTGATATTAGATGGAGAAAAGAAAAAAATCAAGTTCAATCTGATTTTAGGAATCACCAGAAGATGAACTGGAATGGGAAAAGGGAAAATATTTTCAATAATGCATCAAGTACAGCGAAATATTTGTTATGTGTTTGGATATTGATATACCATAAAAGAGCAGGCCAATCAGCACTTGACACGTATGACCATAATCCAACTCATGCTCGGCCAATGTGGTTTCCACTCAGCCAATGACTGAAAGATCAAGCATCCAGATCAGCACAAAAGGTCGGAAGTGACCAAACATATGCCTTCAGAGCACATATGTCACGACCCGAAACCCACCTTATGCGGATCTCGTGTCGCGGGGCCGACCCTAAAGCCGTCCCTACTTTTTACATTCCCGTATCATAGTACTAATATGCAAAGTACTAAAACATTAAAACAATAACAGCGGAAGTCTTATCAATGTCTATAATCAGCGGAAGTCTTTTAATACACAATGTCAGCGAAAGTCTTTACAATACATAATATGGTTCTACAGTTAAACAAAATAAGAACCATACGTAACCAGCACCCGTGGGTGGTGAGTACATGGGAGAACTAAACATAGACTAGTACAGTTCTTCAAAATGTCCTCCTACGCTCTCAGACTCCTACCGGGGTCTCGCGGCGTCAGTACCTAAAATGGGGGTGAGGAGGGTGGACTGAGCTACAAGAGCCCAACAAGTAAATACAGATCTCCGACACTGGTATCCAGGTTCATAAAAGAATATGAACCCAAGAACAAGAATATGATAGCCAATCATAAGAAATAAGATGCTATGATAGCCAATGGGAACAGTTGCCATAAGGGCCAATAAACAATAGAACACAATGTACAATTAGGAGTAAGGGACATAACATCAACATGAAACTTTTAACAACAATATATCAATATGAACGTGCTGCCACAATAAACCGATCACAAATAGATCAATAAAGGAATGTCTCGCAATACAAGATAATCACAAGAATAAGGTAATTCAACAGTTACAGTCGAACAATCGTATAAGAGATGCTTTTGTTCTGTGTCAGGGCTTGATATGCCCTCGGTCCTTGGGGGCCCGGTTTACCCCCTTCAGTGCATTCCAGTGTATGGCCATATGTCCGTTCACGGACTCGACCCGAAGGTCTTCAGTGTATTTAAAAGCATCGGATGGATATTGTGACTGAGCACAAATCCAGTATACATAAACATTTCATGATCATAAATGATTCCATAGAAGTATATAAAAATGGAATATCATCAATTCAATGGAAATATAACAATAGGCCTTTGAAAGTACGGTTCAACATAATAACAATGGTACAACAATAAATCAATGTCCACTAGATAGAACAATATCACATTGTGGTGACAATAACATCAGATACGCTCAGGAGTACAAGTTTGGCAGACAATATCACATTGTGGTGACAATAACATCAGATACGCTCAGGAGTACATGTTTGGCAGTAAAAGAATGAACTTGGCTTGATAACACCACATGGAAGAGAAAGGGTATCTACTTACCTCTAATGCGTTGCTAAATCAGTCTCCTGTAGGTTTGCCTTTTCCCGTTGAGTTTCCTATATATCAGTAAGTACGTTTCAGAATAATTTCTATTCACCAATTCTATGCCTTGCTATGATCAGTATTTCTAATACTTATTTAGACTTTTATATGTCTGTTGTTATTGGAACCTCTTTTCATAATTTTGACATTACCAATAGATTCGGAAGGTTCAGAATAATAAAAATTCACTAGTTATTTAATTCAATTGAAGTCCATTTGGCTCACTTTCGAAGCAAGGGTATTTTGGTCATTTTTACATGTCTTTATCTTTTGGGGCCCCGTCTCATGAAACGGACCTCACCATTGGACTTAGAGCATCCGAGATAATAAAAATTGACTATTCATTTGCCCTATTTGGACCTCGTTTGACCCACTTTTGAGTCAGGGGTATTTTTGTAAAATTAACATTTCTCTGTTGGGCCTTAGTGGAATTATCTATAACTTTTGGGGTCAAAATGTAATTAGCCAGAGTTGCGGTCTGAACCAGTTGGTTCAGAACCAGAAACCCTAAACCGGTTCCATTCCACTGTGAACCAACCGGTTCAGTTAACTTCAGAGAACCGGATTGAGATATCCAATTCTCTCACCCTATCCACGGTTTGGACAACCCCAACCCAATTCCAATCCCTTATATCCGTTACCAAACAAGCCCAAATTATTTTAAATTTACATTCAAAATGACACAGTGTTAGTACCTGTATTGCAGTCGGTCGGATCTCAACCCGACCCGACCCAGACCCGAAGAAGCCCCCGATAATCCGGTCGTCTTCTCCGGTGGGTTTTCCGGCCACGATCGCCGGAACAGTGAAATTCCCTACGGATCTTAGCGATTTCACGTCCAAAATCTACTGTTTTTCTTCCCAATGAATTCTAAAATTGTAAGGAACATTTTAGGACTGGTTTTAACCTCCAACATCACCGGTTTCACGCACCCATTCCCAGTTTTCGGCGTTGCACCGGTGAGGGAATAACTGGCCACAGAATGGCCATTTCTTGACCATTTAAGCTGATTCAGAGCGCGTTTGGTCCCTGGAGACGTTTCCTATCCATATTATGGTTCAAATCTTGATTTGGTTTCACCTATTTTTAAATCACCATTTCTAACCGAAACCTAGTTCTGGTTTTTCTTATTTTTTTTCTTTCCTGTTTCGAGTCCTACCAATTCACAATAGCATGCAAGAAGAATCTACGCAACACAGCAAGATTTGGTTACCTGTTTTAGTTGCTGATTTCCTTCAATTGCTTAAATCGGTTCTCTCTCTCTCTCTAACTTCTTGCGCCTCGATTTCCTTCTTTTCCTGCATTTCAGTTTTTCTCTCTTCCACTAACCCTTTCTTTCTTCCCTTAACCGACCCCCCAGTCGGTGGCCCTTGCCACCTGTAGCTGCGGTGGCAGCATATCCATGCACACTTGCACACATAGCTTTCTCTTGACTGATTTTCAGTCGGTGGCCTTGCCACCTAACACACACATGCACCGCATGTTGCCACCACACATGACCCACATGCAGTTCCTTTCTTTCCATTTTATTTCCTTTCATTTAATTATATTGTATTATAATATATATATATATATATATATATCATCCAACCGTATATATATATATATATGTATATATAATATTCATAATCATTTAGATTTACTTTAAAAATTTATGCGTCGACATTCACTTGCACGTTTTCTAGTAAAATCGGCTTCCGGTGCAACGGCACCCGGACACCCGTGACTGTTTGCCTCTCGTACCTATGCATCGTAATTAAACAATACAGTCTATTACGCATCCACTTTTATTTATGTCATATAACGGCTCATAATTCGGGATTACATTTTATAGCCCAGTCCAGCCCGGTGTACATGTTATATCCCGGGTCGGGATATTACATTCTTACCCCCTTAAAAATAAGTTTGTCCCCAAACTTAACGGTTCTAACTCGGTGGTTTTCGTGGTTCCTTTAACATCACGATATAACTTAAATAGGCTGTTACATTAACTAGATAAAGATTTTCTGGCGAGAATCAAGTTTTACTGTGACGTTAGATCAAGTTTTACAGTCACATCAAATCAAGTTTTACTGTCACATTTGTAACTGTACTACCCTCTTTATAATTCCACGTATGCTTCGAAACCTTCCCATGAAACACAATTCCTTCATATGGTTCTTTTCGGCTTCTGTAATTTAAGATATCTTTTGATGAAGGAAATTTTAAAATTTCTAAACGTAGCTTGACAAAACTCTATCCATTCAGTCTACTAATATATCTAGGGTATATATATCATTTGAAATGATATTATGTGGAACTCATAGAGTTCACATCGGCTTCTATGTGTCATTTCCTCTACAATAAATCTGTTATTCTACTAATCGTTCCTTGACCTCAAGTCAGCTATGTAAGAGTATCTGTATCCCTAGTCTATATTTAACATGTCCTGTATCTAACACGTTTCAATGATAGTTCTCTTGACGGTCACGTAAGCAATGAGTCAATAGTCCAGGCGTTCAGTTTCTACATTCAGTTAGTAACATATGGAAACACATTAAATGTGTAACATAACATAGAAGATAGACCAATCATAAGTAACCCTAAAAGTTTCATTTTCCAATAATGTATTTGGATTAACAATTACTCATCACCTGTATCACCTTTCAAGGTGTCATTCCTCTATCTAGATATCACCATTAATTTTGCTACCTTTCCAAGGCATCTTCCTGTCATTTAGATATTACTATTAGATTCACTACGTTTCAAAGCGTCGTGTTTCCAATTCTATATTACATTCTATCCCTCAATGAGCACTAATTGTTTCCCTCGTTTATTATGAAACATAATTTAATTCTCACGTATTCTCACTGTATAGAAAATCAACAAGTTCCTAATCCGTACATAGAATTTCAATTCTTAATAACTCTTGTAATATAGATCGATCGTCCAACCATAAACATCAAGTCTGTAGACTAGATATAGTAATTTAATTCTTAAGGCTCCTCCAGTACAGGACAATCATCAACCATAACTCAATAAATATCTAGTATATGTTTCCATAAGATAAAACAATCTCAGGGATTTCTAGATCTAATATTACTATGATTCCCCAGTGTATAGTATTCAGTGATAATGACTCTTTCAAGAGTTGACATTTATTCAATCTTGTCTATCGAGTAATCATTCCTATTTATAACAGTATGTAATTTATTTTAAAGATTATAAATCTTACATTTATTCTATCATTGTTCCCTGAAATTTATTAATTATGAAATCACTTGGCTCATCAATGTCTTTTAATTTTACAAGTGAATAATATATCGATCTAACACTCACGTATCCATGTTACGTACTCTACTTGTTTCATGCATAACATCTATCATCAATCATCATCCCTGAACAATTAACATATAACCTCAGAGTTCTGTCTCTATGTTCGGCTAGCAGTAAATGTTGAAATTATAAATCAGTATGTAGAGTAATATTTAACAATATTGAGCATTTGCAAACAACTATAAATAATACCTGCGACTACTGGTACAGTAGCCTAATCATCTCCCAATTCGCTGTAAAAGATCAATGGTCAAAATTCACATACAAGTCTATTTATCATGTCAGGATTTACTCTATTTGGCATTAGTAATACCAGTGCATCAATCTCATCTCCCATGAACTACTATTACAAAACCTTTTTTTTTTTTTTTTAACACCAAATCTTTTTGATACCAGTGAGCTTAAGAATTTGACTTAATGCTCCAATCATTTCCTAGCATCACTAGGTTTGGTAGGATAGATGTAGTGATATTGTAGCATTCTACTCCTCAAGTCCTCTGGGGTATACGTCGTTCTAACAGTATCATAAAGGATTCGTAATATCCAGATTGGGTAAGGTAGCACTGTGTGTTTCTCAGTTACCCTAGTTACATGATAAGGCGGCCGTTCCTCACCGGTAACAGAGGTCCTGATAGCACATCAGTGACTATCAATTTTCCACATTTTCTCTTTTAACAGTTTACAATCACCGTTATCCATTTTCATAATTTATATTCACTCCTAATCTTCAGTCTCGATTTCTTCTACATCACTAAACCTAACTTCCAAGTATAGGTCACTTGTTGATAATATTCGTGATTTTGCTCCGTATCTCGTGTTCTATGCTCAATATTTCTAAACAATAATCCTCAAGGTAACCATCAAAGTTCTCGTGTTTCTCTGTCTAACATTCTCCAATAATAACCTTCCAGATGTAATAGAATCAGTAAATCAATCATCCAAATGTTCAGTTACTAAGTTCAGTTCAGCAATTACGTGGAAACACAATCAAGTGTGTAAAGATCTCTTAAGATCTAAACAGGTTATAAATAACTGGAGGGGTACCTGTGGCTATCTGGGTAGTAGTTTAATCTTTCCTTGACACCAACAAGACTGGTGAGGTAGGTGTGGCACTGGCCGTAGCCTTAGCTTTTTTTTAGGGCAATTCCTCGTTCACCCTGTGGGGTGATCCTTAACGGTGGCACTATTTCGATGTACATAGTTGTCTGTTGGGGCGAGCTTGAGGCAAAGATTTGAGAATCTCTTCTATAAGGCGCTCAATTCAGTCTAATTGATCCTTCCCTATCCCAATATTCCTAGTATACACCATTGCTCTAAACCATAAATGTTAGATAAGTATTTCCATAAAAGTCTACTCGTCTATGGTCTAACCGAGTCAATATAATCTATTGAGATATTCCTTTTTGTTAACCTTGTCTATAAGATAACCATCAATGCTCAAAATAACAATCAATGTTCACATGAAATCTATATCATAGAGACTTCAATTCTATCTATTGATTCTAACTCTAAATGATCTATGCGATCTATAACAATCGATACATTCCTTGTGATAACTAGGTCTGTAAAGATAACCAGTAAAGATAACCCGTAAAATGTCCAGTCAATCAATAGGAGAATAATCAAGGATCGTATGAACTCTATATAAGGAACGTCAGTTATATCTGTTCATTCTATTTCTAGTCCTATCTCCCATGACTCACAATCGAACCTATAGCTCTGATACCAAGCTGTCACGACCCGAAACCCACCTTATGCAGATCTCGTGTCGCGGGGCCGACCCTAAAGCCGTCCCTACTTTTTACATTCCCGTATCATAGTACTAATATGCAAAGTACTAAAACATTAAAACAATAACAGCGGAAGTCTTATCAATGTCTATAATCAGCGGAAGTCTTTCAATACACAATGTTAGCGAAAGTCTTTACAATACATAATATGGTTCTACAGTTAAACAAAATAAGAACCATACGTAACCAGCACCCGTGGGTGGTGAGTACATGGGAGAACTAAACATAGACTAGTACAGTTCTTCAAAATGTCCTCCTACGCTCTCAGACTCCTACCGGGGTCTCGCGACGTCAGTACCTGAAATGGGGGTGAGGAGGGTGGAATGAGCTACAAGAGCCCAGCAAGTAAATACAGATCTCTGACACTGGTATCGAGGTTCATAAAAGAATATGAATCCAAGAACAAGAATATGATAGCCAATCATAAGAAATAAGATGCTATGATAGCCAATGGGAACAGTTGCCATAAGGGCCAATAAACAATAGAACACAATGTACAATTAGGAGTAAGGGACATAACATCAACATGAAACTCTTAACAACAATATATCAATATGAACGTGCTGCCACAATAAACCGATCACAAATAGATCAATAAAGGAATGTCTCGCAATACAAGATAATCACAAGAATAAGGTAATTCAACAGTTACAGTCGAACAATCGTATAAGAGATGCTTTTGTTCTGTGTCAGGGCTTGATATGCCCTCGGTCCTTGGGGGCCCGGTTTACCCCCTTCAGTGCATTCCAGTGTATGGCCATATGTCCGTTCACGGACTCGACCCGAAGGTCTTCAGTGTATTTAAAAGCATCGGATGGATATTGTGACTGAGCACAAATCCAGTATACATAAACATTTCATGATCATAAATGATTCCATAGAAGTATATAAAAATGGAATATCATCAATTCAATGGAAATATAACAATAGGCCTTTGAAAGTACGGTTCAACATGATAACAACAATAAATCAATGTCCACTAGATAGAACAATATCACATTGTGGTGACAATAACATCAGATACGCTCAGGAGTACAAGTTTGGCAGACAATATCACATTGTGGTGACAATAACATCAGATACACTCAGGAGTACAAGTTTGGCAGTAAAAGAATGAACTTGGCTTGATAACACCACATGGAAGAGAAAGGGTATCTACTTACCTCTAATGCATTGCTAAATCAGTCTCCTGTAGGTTTGCCTTTTCCCGTTGAGTTCCCTATATATCAGTAAGTACGTTTCAGAATAATTTCTATTCACCAAATTCTATGCCTTGCTATGATCAGTATTTCTAATACTTATTTAGACTTTTATATGTCTGTTGTTCTTGGAACCTCTTTTCATAATTTTGAAATTACCAATAGATTCGGAAGGTTCAGAATAATAAAAATTCATTAGTTATTTAATTCAATTGAAGTCCATTTGGCTCACTTTCGAAGCAAGGGTATTTTGGTCATTTTTTCATGTCTTTATCTTTTGGGGCCCCGTCTCGTGAAACGGACCTCACCATTGGACTTAGAGCATCCGAGATAATAAAAATTGACTATTCATTTGCCCTATTCGGACCTCGTTTGACCCACTTTTGAGTCAGGGGTATTTTTGTAAAATTAACATTTCTCTGTTGGGCCTTAGTGGAATTATCTATAACTTTTGGGGTCAAAATGTAATTAGCCAGAGTTGCGGTCTGAACCAGTTGGTTCAGAACCAGAAACCCTAAACCGGTTCCATTCCACTGTGAACCAACCGGTTCAGTTAACTTCAGAGAACCGGATTGAGATATCCAATTCTCTCACCCTATCCACGGTTTGGACAACCCCAACCCAATTCCAATCCCTTATATCCGTAACCAAACAAGCCCAAATTATTTTAAATTTACATTCAAAATGACACAGTGTTGGTACCTGTATTGCAGTCGGTCGGATCTCAACCCGACCCGACCCAGACCCGAAGAAGCCCCCGATAATCCGGTCGTCCTCTCCGGTGGGTTTTCCGGCCACAGTCGCCGGAACAGTGAAATTCCCTACGGATCTTAGCGATTTCATGTCCAAAATCTACTGTTTTTCTTCCCAATGAATTCTAAAATTGTAAGGAACATTTTAGGACTGGTTTTAACCTCCAACATCACCGGTTTCACGCACCCATTCCCAGTTTCCGGCGTTGCACCGGTGAGGGAATAACTAGCCACAGAATGGCCATTTCTTGACCATTTAAGCTGATTCAAAGCGCGTTTGGTCCCTGGAGACATTTCCTATCCATATTATGGTTCAAATCTTGATTTGGTTTCACCTATTTTTAAATCACCATTTCTAACCGAAACCCAGTTCTAGTTTTTCTTATTTTTTTTCTTTCCTGTTTTGAGTCCTACCAATTCACAATAGCATGCAAGAAGAATCTACGCAACACAGCAAGATTTCGTTACCTGTTTTAGTTGCTGATTTCCTTCAATTTCTTAAATCGGTTCTCTCTCTCTCTCTAACTTCTTGCGCCTCAATTTCCTTCTTTTCCTGCATTTCAGTTTTTCTCTCTTCCACTAACCCTTTCTTTCTTCCTTTAACCGACCCCCCAGTCGGTGGCCCTTGCCACCTGTAGCTGCGGTGGCAGCATATCCATGCACACTTGCACACATAGCTTTCTCTTGACTGATTTTCAGTCGGTGGCCTTGCCACCTAACACACACATGCACCGCATGTTGCCACCACACATGACCCACATGCAGTTCCTTTCTTTCCATTTTATTTCCTTTCATTTAATTATATTGTATTATAATATATATATATATATATCATCCAACCGTATATATATATATATATGTATATATAATATTCATAATCATTTAGATTTACTTTAAAAATTTATGCGTCAACATTCACTTGCACGTTTTCTAGTAAAATCGGCTTCCGGTGCAACGGCACCCGGACACCCGTGACTGTTTGCCTCTCGTACCTATGCATCGTAATTAAACAATACAGTCTATTACGCATCCACTTTTATTTATGTCATATAACGGCTCATAATTTGGGATTACATTTTATAGCCCGGTCCAGCCCGGTGTACATGCTATATCCCGGGTCGGGATATTACAACATATATCCGGACAAGGGTCTCAGAACTTATCACAAGGTCCAGACCAACACTCCAAACCTCGTCACTGCCTTAGCGGATGCCGAGCAGGGAATAAGGAAGCAGTCTTCAACAAGGAAACAGTCTTCAAGAAGGGAACTACCATCTATGGTTATCTCTATGCAAATACTCCACAAGGTAACTGCAATCTCCGATGATCAAATCCCTATATTCATGGCATCGAATCCTAATCAACTTAGGAAGGCCACGGTCTATAAATTAAACCCTAAAGGTACGCTTTATTTTCATGCTCATTCTTTTGGCTTTCAATACAGTCTTTCAATTCCTTTACTTACTTAAGCATCAGAGCGGCTACCGCCAGAGCCAATCTGGTGGACCTCTGATCGTCTTTCTGAGTGTTCTACAGGTCGCGGAGCCCATAACTTATTGCGAGTCGAAAAGTGCAGCATCAGTTTGGCGCCGTCTGTGGGAACGACTAATCTCCAAGTGCTCTATTCATAAACTCATCTCTTTCCTCACCGGAAAACCATGGCACCAAATCTCCGACCACGACAGAATACTCAGAATTCGCAAAACTCTCAGCGTCAGCCGCCTGCTCTTCGTACAAAGGGACCAGCGGTTAACCCCATGCGACAAGAGATCGAATCGATCAAACGACACAATGAACTGGTGCAAGAACAGTTGCTTGCCATCACTAGAACGCTGGCAACACTCACGCAGAACCAAGCAGCGGGTTCTCCTAACCCGCCGGTCAACTTCGCCGCAGGAACACAACCTCCTGTTGCCACAGAGAATGAAGAACTCCATGAGCAGGCCCCAACTAACTAGCCTGGGCACCCCCAGGGCGTTGCCCGCATTGGCAGAGATCCACAACCGTCAGCAGCTCTAGGCTGGGGAACATCAGCCTTCGTTCCTAACGTCCATTACCGGAGCACTACTCGGGCCCCAACTCCAAGGGCCTCGGGAGCACATCCGGCACCACAGGAGCCTCATCCCCATGCAGCACCAATCCCTCCGGTTGGGAACACTCCTCCGTCCGAAGGGCATACTCAACCCTACTACCCTGAAGCCGAGGCTGTCAGGCAGGGTTCGCAAGACGTCAGAATCAGAGACCAGCGGAGGGTAGAGGAGATTGACGAGTCTATGGACCGAACAATCGCCTTGAGGGGACCTCAGAACCCTCCAGAGCAAGACGAGTTGGCCAGGCTGCTCGGAAGACTAGCCACCCCGTTCACTCACGCCATCATGTCAGAAGAGAGGCCCAAAAAGTTCATGGTGCCCAAGTTCACCCTATATGATGGATCTGGAGATCCAGGAGACCATCTCTTGCACTACCAGCATAAAATGGCCCTTCACGGAGCCTCTGATGCTTTCATGTGCCGAACTTTCATCACCAGCTTAAAGGGAACTGCTCTGAAGTGGTTCTACAACCTCCTTCCGAACTCAATTACCAGCTTCTACAAGCTCGGTAGACAGTTCTTAGACAGGTTTATGACCAGCAGGAGGCTCAAAAGGGGCCCAGAATTCCTGTTAAATGTCAAACAGACTAGGGAGGAATCCCTCAGAGCCTACATTGCGCGCTTCAATATCGAACTCACGGAGATCACTGATTGCAGCCCAAAGTTCCTTGTAGCAGCCCTAACTGCCGGGCTCGCCCAAGGAGGATTCAGAGACTCCTTAACAAAGAGCCCCCCAGCCGACATGGCGGCATTAATGGATCGGGCCAGAAAGTACATCAACTTGGAAGAAGCCAACCGCACATCCCAAAAGGGCAAAGACCAGACCCAGAGGGACAATCCGAAGCGGGAGGACCATAAGAAGGAGGATCACAGAAGAGACTCTAACAAAAAGAGGGCCAGGAGCCCAGAGAAGAGAACAACACCCAGAGTTGTGTACAACTCCGGACCAAGGGAGTTCACCAACTTCACTCGTTTAAACACTACACCGAACCAAGTACTCCGGCAGATCCGAGATCGGGAGAACCTGAGGTGGCCGGAACCAATCAAAGGAGATCCCAGTCTGCGGGACCAAAATAAGTATTGTAATTTCCATAAAGATCATGGACATACAACTAACACATGCAGGACCCTCCGGTATGAGATAGAGCAGCTCATAAAGAAGGGGCGTCTTCGGGAGTTCGTCAAGCTGGACGGAAGGCAGAACCCCCAAGACGACAAGCCTCAACAACGGCCAGATCAAAGGCCCGAGCAGAGGCAGGAGCAGAGGGAAGGACGAAACGAGCCTCAGAGGCAGAACAACCATGTTATCTACGTCCTTTATGCTGACTCCCCTATCACAGGAATGTCCAACAGGGCAAGAAAGAGATATGTTCGAGAGGCCAGAGCTGCCCCGAACGTATTACAGATCTCCAACGTAGAAAAGAGGTTCAAACCAGCACCAGAGATCCAATTCATTGAACAAGATCTAGCGGGAGTACACTGCCCTCACAGTGATGCCTTTGTTATCACCCTCAAGATCGCCAACTTCGAGACCAGGAGAGTCCTGGTTGATACTGGCAGCTCCATCAACATACTGTTCTATGAGCCGCTTAAACAGATGGGGATGGACCATGACAGCGTCAAGCCCACTACTGCCGTGATGGCAGTTTTTAATGGCAATCTCAGCACCCCGTTGGGGAGATTCGACCTTCCTACCACTGTAGGAGAGGGTAAAGGGCAGAAGACCACCATCTCAGAGTACATGGTGTTGAACATGAGATCTCCCTACAACGTCATAATCGGGAGACCCTGGTTGCATCAGATAGGGGCAGTCACTTCGACCCTCCATCAGTGTCTAAAGTACGTCCACAACCAGAGTGTCCACTCTGTCAGAGGGTGTCAGCCAACCTCCCGGGAGTGCCACGCTATTGCCCTCAAGGAGAAGGCTCCTAAATAGCAATTACAGTACACTCAGGACTGTGTAGATCCGGTTCTCACTCACTCTCCCGAGTTGGAGGATTGCCCAGCCAGCATTGAAGAACCCCTGAGCCCAAGGGGACGCGACAGCCGAGCCAAACTTGTTGGCGAGCCCATTAAAGTATTGGTCAGTTCAGAAGTAGAGGGGCGTTATTTGTACATCGGTCCAGACCTAACACATGCCGAGTAGGAAAAGATAGTCAGGTTCTTGAAAGACAACCTCTTTATCTTTGCTTGGGAGACCAAAGACATGGAGGGAATAGATCCCAATCTTATAACTCATAAGCTGATGGTGGATCCGGATCACCCGCCAATCAGACAGAAGAGAAGGCCGATTGCTCCTGAACGACATCGGATTATAAATGAAGAAGTCCAAAGGCTGCTGGAAGCCAGGATGATACGAGAAGTGTTCTATCCTGAGTGGCTAGCCAACATAGTGCTCGTCAAGAAGAAAAACGGCAAGTGGAGAGTCTGCGTTGATTATACAGACCTCAACAAGGCGTGCCCCAAGGACAGCTTTCCACTGCCCAAGAATAGACCAACTGGTTGACACCACTACGGGGCATGAGCTTATGAGCTTCATGGATGCCTACTCTGGGTACAACCAGATCCAGATGTACCCTCCAGACCAAGAGAAGATAGCCTTCATAACCGAACGGGGGCTCTACTACTACAGAGTAATGCCTTTCGGTTTGAAAAACGCTGGACCCACTTATCAGCGGTTGGTGAACAAGATGTTCAGCCCACTGCTCGGCAGCACCATGGAGGTATACATTGACGATATGCTGGTAAAGAGTCTGCAGAAAGGCAGCCACCTCCAGCACTTAGCCCAGACCTTCGATATCCTCAGACAGCACAGGATGAAGCTCAACCCCTCGAAATGTACCTTCGGAGTTACGAAGGGAAAATTCTTGGGATACATTGTCTCTCAGAGGGGTATCGAAGCAGACCCCACTCAGATCCAAGCCTTGATTGGACTAAAGTCACCAAGAACCAAAAAGGAAATTCAGGCACTGAATGGCAGAATTGCGGCATTAAGCAGATTCATATCCAAATCCACCGATCGTTGCCTGCCTTTCTTCAAAGCTCTGAAGGGCAACAAAGCTTTGCAGTGGACGGAAGAATGCGAGAAATCCTTTCAAGAACTAAAGGAGTATCTAGCCTCTCCAGAGCTCCTGTCAAAACCAGTACAAGGAGAAAAGCTACTCCTGTACCTTGCAGTTTCCGAAAATGCGGTCAGCTCTGCATTGATCAAACAGGACAGAGGAGTACAGAGGCCTATATTCTACGTCAGTAGGGCACTACTTGACACGGAAAAGAGATACCCAAAAGTAGAGAAGCTGGCCTATGCCTTGGTCATATCAGCTCGGAAGCTTCGACCTTATTTCCAAGCCCATCCAATCGAGATCCCAACTGCCTATCCTCTGAAGTCAATACTGAGGAAACCTGAGGTATCGGGAAGATTGGTGAAGTGGTCTGTGGAGCTAGGGGAGTTCGACATATCGTATGTACCCCGAAACTCCATCAAAGGGCAAGCCTTAGTTGATTTCGTTGCCGAGTTCACCCCGGCACTTCAGAACAAAGCACAACTCATCGAAACTTCGGGAACCTAGCTGCTATACATTGATGGATCGTTAACTAATCAAGGTTCAGGGGTAGGCCTAGTACTACAGTCCCTTGATGGGCTCACGTCAGAAAAAGCAGTCAACCTGGGATTCAAAGCTTCTAATAATGAAGCCGAATATGAAGCCCTAATCTTAGGCATGAAGCTTGCCTTGGAATGCGAGGTTCAGAACCTCGATGTCTTTTTTGAGTCCCGATTGGTGGTAAGCCAAGTCCTGGGAGAATTCACCATTAAAGATGATAGGATGCTCCGGTACTCCGAACTGGTGAGCCACTTGAGGCATTCTTTCCAGACATTTACAATCCAGAAAATTGAGAGAAGCCAGAATTGTAGAGCAGATGCTCTGGCTAACATGGCCTCCCGCCTCAAGTCTGAAGCAAACTCCACAATAAAAATCTCCTTTCAGCCAGGACCTAGCATTGAGGAAGCCCAAATTGCTCAGATTAATGAACAGCCCCAGAACTGGATGACTCCAATCCTCTAGTACCTAAGATCCGGGCTTCTCCCAGAAGACAAGAATAAAGCCAGGAGAATTCGAATTAGAGCGGCTCGGTACCTGATCCTGAACAACAAGCTTTACAGAAGGTCGTATTCACAACCTCTGTTAAAATGCTTAGCTCCAGAAGAGTCACAATATGTCTTGGCTGAAATACACGAGGGGATTTGCGGGAATCATAATGGGGGCAGAACCATAGCTCACCGAGCTCTGTCTTAGGGCTACTACTGGCCTAGCATGCTAAAACAGGCTAAAGAGTATGTTCAGAAGTGCGACAAATGCCAAAGATTCGCCCCATATCAACATCAGCCTCATCACGAGCTCATCCCGATTCCTAGTCTGTGGCCCTTTGCCCAATGGGGGATGGACATTGTGGGTCCATTACCAAAGGCACCTCCGAACAGGAAGTATCTATTGGTGGCCATTGACTACTTCTCTAAATGGGCCGAAGCTGAGCCTTTGACACATATCACAGAAAAGGAAGTTGAGAGCTTCACTTGGAAGAACATTGTGTGCAGGTTCGGCATACCACGTGTAATTATCTCCGACAATGGGACACAATTCACTGGTAAAGGCTTCAAGGCATTCTGTGAAAATTTCAACATTAGGCAGTACTTCGCCTCTCTAGGCCATCCACAGGCAAATGGGCAAGCAGAGGTCACCAACCGAACAATCCTTGATGGGTTAAAGAAAAGGTTGGAACAGGCCAAAGGAAAGTGGGCAGAAGAACTCCCTGGAGTCCTTTGGGCCTACAGAACAACCAGAAGAACGCCCACCTCTGAAACTCCATTCTCACTAGCCTATGGGACAGAAGCAGTAATTCCGGTTGAGATCGGTATGCCAACGCTCAGAACAGAAGCCTTTGAGCAAGAATCCAATGATCAGCAGCTGATGGAAAACTTGGATTTGCTCGAAGAAAGAAGGGATCAAGCCAGCATCAGGATGGAAGCCTATCAACAGAGAATGATCGACAAATCCAAGGTAGGACTCAAGACAGTCAACTTTCAAGTCGGAGACTACGTCTTAAGAAGAGTCTTTCAAAACACCAAGGATCCTACTATGGGAAAGTTGTCACCAAACTGGGAAGGCCCCTACAAAGTAACAAAGGTTGTTCAGCCTACCACCTATTGGCTAGAAGACATGACTGGGAAACCTGTTCCTAGGCCATGGAACGTGGAACACTTACGGAAGTATTATCAGTAGAGATGTTTTTTTTTTTTTTTACTTCCATAGAATGTTCATCTTTAAAATGCACAGGCCTCCAGAGCCTGGTCCATAATGTACGAGTTTTCGCACTCGGTCCATCTATAAATGCACGGGCCTCCAGAGCCTGGTCTATAATGTATGAGTCTCAGTACTTGGTCCATCTATAATGCACAGGCCTCTAGAGCCTGGTCCATAATGTATGAGTTTTCGCACTCGGTCCATCTATAAATGCACGGGCCTTTAGAGCCTGGTCCATAATGTACAAGTCTCAGTACTTGGTCCATCTATAATGCACAGGCCTCCAGAGCCTGGTCCATAATGTACGAGTTTTCACACTCGGTCCATCTATAAATGCACGGGCCTCCAGAGCCTGGTCCATAATGTACAAGTCTCAATACTTGGTCCATCTATAATGCACAGGCCTCCAGAGCCTGGTCCATAATGTACGAGTTTTCGCACTCGGTCCATCTATAAATGCACGGGCCTCCAGAGCCTGGTCCATAATGTACAAGTCTCAGTACTTGGTCCATCTATAATGCACAGGCCTCCAGAGCCTGGTCCATAATGTACGAGTCTCAATACTTGGTCCATCTATAATGCACAGGCCTCTAGAGCCTGGTCCATAATGTACGAGTCTCAGTACTTGGTCCATCTATAATGCACAGGCCTCTAGAGCTTGGTCTATAATGTACGAGTCTCAGTACTTGGTCCATCTATAATGCACAGGCCTCTAGAGCCTGATCCATAATGTACAAGTCTCAGTACTTGGTCCATCTATAATGCACAGGCCTCTAGAGCCTGGTCCATAATGTACGAGTCTTCGTACTTGGTCCATTTATAATGCACAGGCCTCTAGAGCCTGATCCATAATGTACAAGTCTCAGGACTTGGTCCATTTAGAATGCACAGGTCTCTTCAGCCTGGTCTATCTTTAAAACACAGATTCTATGATCCAGTCCATCCAAAGATAGAAGTTCCAAACATCTACAAAACTAAAGTTTCCTAGATCAGAATACCTCAGATCTGATATTTATATTATTTGGCTTATCTGTCAAACAAGCAACAAGTACTATAATACCGATCAGGAGTGAAGTACTTTGATTCAAGCATTCTTCTAAGTTTCTTTGATCTATTCTTAGAACATTCATTTATCAGAAGTGCACGAGAAAGTGTTTTAACTACAGAAGAGTACATTCGAATACAAAGAACATCAGATCTGAGAAAATGAAACTCAATTTTATTGATGATTCAGAAGATTTACATCAGTACAGAAACTGGAAATAAAACAGAGGCTACAATACAGAGATCATTACATAGGCTACTACAGAAGCTACTACAGAGGCTACAATTTGCAACATCATGGCTTTCTTCCTCGGATGATAAAGGGGCACAGGATCCAAGACTTCCATTACCGCCGTCGCCGGCTCCATTTGAAAAGAAGGAACCCTGAACCCCAATCCGCATCAAGGAGCACCCAGGCCATTTCATCATCACTATCATTGATCTCATGATCAACGGAGGATGAGGGCTTTAGGTCTCAGGGGACCGCCATTCGTCTTCCTCACGTCAGTTGTTACACCCCAGCCGATTGAAGCGAGGGTCTCTAACGAGGCATGAAGAAGAGGAGGCACCCCACTTGCGTCTTCATCACCGGCGCTCCAAGCCTCGGTTGAATCAAGGAGGGAACACCACCAATCGGAGGAATCTCGACCGGATGCCAGAGGGGACAAGAAGACTTGTGCCTCCTTTAATCCTTCCTTGGAGACCGAAAAAGGGGGAAGGTTAACTCTCGGCCACAGTTTAATCATTCCTAACTCAGACAGAGAATCATCCATCATCTCCGGGCAAGTGACAAAATTCCGGCAGCATCTAAAGTCTCTCCTACGAGGAAACAGTTTGGGAATAAAAGGGTTGAACGCAACCGTATGCCCTCGTTTCCATATATATAGACCCTTGAAGTCCAAAAGCCACCTAACTGAACCGTCGCAACGGTGAAAAATAGATTGGCGTCAAAATCCCAAACCACAATCGAATAAATAAACGGTGCATTAAATGTGCCTCTTCAATATACCAAGAGACAGGGTACAGAACTCTGTGAACGAAAATCACAGTCCAGCACTGAAGCTTCTGAATTGATAAAGAGAGGGGGACAAAGTCTAAATGTACAGGCCTCTTATCCAAAATACAGAACTTACAATCTTAACTATTTTATGACAGGCCAGTCACATGACAAAGGCCAAAACAGCTCGGACATATCCTGATCCTGAGTACTCGAAAACAGCATGCCGAGCATCATAATGACAAGCACAAGCTGCCTGGATGTCTTCACAAGCCCTTGGTTCAGAGCAGTTTATCTCAGAGCTCTACAGAAGTTTACGCCCACTCTATTGGGCTCATCTATCTGATTATGCTTGCTTTCTTATCTCATTATGATGAGACAGTTGAAGTTAATCTACATTCATTATTCAATGACAAGTATCGAAGCTCGGAAGACAACTATCGACTACTGAACAGTTGATCTAACATACAGGAGGCTTAGAATAGCCTCACTTGCGACAAATTTCACAAAAAGAAAAAACACAAGAAGAATCTGAAGAAAAGTCAATTTTACTGATCAGAAGTATACATCCATTACATCAAAAGGAAATAGCAAAAACGAAGAAAAGTCAAAAGGCCCATAAAGCCTCAAGCCTTGTCAGAAGGGCCTGGGTCCTCTTCCAAGTTAAGAGCAGTAGCCACAGCCGTCTTGTACGGGCCAGGACCAGACGAGGCAGGCTCAGGAGGAACGATTGACGACACGTCGAAACCTGGGAACTGAACCTGAAATCTAGTTCGGAAGCTTTCAAAGCCAAACCGGATCAGGTCATCACCCATCTGTTCAACTTCATCTTTCAATTTCGTCTCAGTCTCAACCTTGGCATGATCAACTGCCTCCTGAACCTTCTGATTAAAGGAATTCCGGAGCTCAACCAACTCCGCCTGAAGCCCCTCAACCTGCCGAGCATATATGTCCCTCTCAGACTTTGCCATGGTAAGGTTGGTGGTAGCTTCCTTCAGACCCTCCTCAGCGGTCTGAACCTTGGATCGGGCTGTCCCAAGCTCCAGCCTCATTTCATCCATTTCGGCCCTCAGCTTCTCAGCCTCCTCAAGGCCCATGGGGGTCACCATCAGAGTAGCCAAACTATGCATGCTCTGCACAAGGCAAGACAGACAATTTAGATTGAACAAATGAACAAACAGAAAAGTCAAGAAAAGCTTCAGAAGTTACCCTCATCTGGAGATTCATCATCTCAGTCATCAACTTGGAGGGGTCATCCCCTCTGTATCGGTGTGGGCCCTGAGCCCATATTTGATCAAATGCCTTCTTGACAATTTGATAGTCCGGCTCAGCAAGCGGCTCGGACGGTGCAGCAAGTGCTTTCCCCTTCCTAGTTCTTCTGCTCAGACCGGAAGAGGCAGGAGGAGAGGTCGAAACAGGAACGACAGGTTCGGCCTCCATCTTAGCCTCGGCAGGGGCTGGCTCGAGAGAGCCAGAAATCAACTTCCTCCTCTTTACTTCAATAGGAGCATCAGGCTCAGCTCGGGAGGAAGCCTCCCCCACCACTTGGGCCTCCGGCACCGCCCACTTCGATGTCAGCCTCTTCTTAAGCTCTGCAGAACGGGCAGCCATCAAGTTCTCCTGAGTTACAATGACAGAATGAGCCCGGTTAGAAGTCGAAAGCAGCACTCGGTACTGATCTCGCAGTGCTTCAGTAAAATCGGGCCTTTTCCAAGCACTCTTGACTGCATAGAAGTAAGGAATGATATATCAGTTTATCAGTTCTGAAGGCATAAACAAAGCTAAAAGCAAACCTAAGGGAATAAGCCTCACCCTTATGACCCGTAGCACGAGGGAATGGCGAGGCCTCTCCGTCCTCGAAGTCTCCATGCTCCCATCCTCCTCCGACGAAGAAGTACCACTTCTTCCATGTTTTGTTGGAAGTAGGAACGGAGGACAAGGGTCGGAACCCCTTCTCGAAGGACATATAGAAAAGGCCTTCTGCCTGCTTGAACTTCAGATCCATATTGCTACGGATCAAGTCCAGGGACACATCCACCTTATTTTGGTGTCCCAACACTATGAACCTTAGAAGTTATCGCCAGCTATTGAGATTTAGGTCGGCAGGGCAGAGCTTGTACCAACAAAAGAATTGCCTGACTAAATCCGGCAATAGGAGTCTTAAGCCCATTTCGAACCAGGCAAGATAAACACAAATCTCCCCGGCTGCAACATTTTGGGGACGATCCATGGGGCCTGGAGCTCTGCAGGTCACATTTGGGGGAAAATTGTATTTTACCCTCCATTCGTTCAGAAGGCTCTGAGTAACAGCACTCTCACCCTCTTCTCTATGGGAAGACCTACCAGAGGTCTCCCCAGCCCTGTCTCGAGGCTCTTCAAAGGCATCAACTATCCTAACCCCAGGACTAGGGGGAGGTTCAACAGGCCTCTCCCCAATATCTGCGGAAGCAGGGTTACCTACATCTTCCATAGGAGACGGTACAGCCATCTCAGAAGGGTTTCCTACTCCCTCGTTTACAATTGGGGATTCAAAAGGAGCAGACATTATTCCCGGATTTAAGAAGAAAGAAGCAAGAAAAGAGAAAAAATTGGTCGAACCTGGTCTAACTCAGGAAATCGGTGTTCTTCAAGGTCGCACAAACCAACAATGGCAGATGAAGTCTTCTAGCACAGTGAAAATGACAGGGAAAAGGTCATTTCAAAATCTCACCCCGTATTTATAAGCACAGTATCAGAAGGGACCTACCAAGTCCAAACGCCATGACGGTTCGGAACAATGATGATTTCGGGAAACCCAACTATCGGCCAGTACAAATAATTACCTTAAAAAAACCTAATCTCCGGCTGCGCAATAAATGGGGCCCCAACAGTTGCCTTGAAAGGCGAACAAACAGGACACATGACTCTCCGAAAAAGGCTTAGCCCTAGTTGCTTGCTAGCATCAAACTAGGACTTGGGGGGGGGGGGGGAGTAACTGATATACCATAAAAGAGCAGGCCAATCAGCACTTGACAAGTATTGTGATATCCCGAACCAGGATACGACACGTATACCAAGGCAAATTAATTGAATAGTATAATATGGGCTATTTAGAGCTCTAAATTATTTTATTGTATGTACAGAATAGTATCAGTGATATGGCCAGTGTCGGGTAACACCCGAGCAACTCAGAACCTTACCTCAAAAAGTGTGCATGCATGCAACTCATGCATGCATACGTACGTACACATGCATAGTTCACAGAATATTAGTGTATGTGTACGTGATTAAAAATACAGTTATACGTATATATATGATTATAATGACATGTATAAAACTATGTATTTTATATGTATATATATGTATAATGTAAATGTATTATGTATATAAATTAAGATAAAGAGAAAAAGGAAGGGAAGCTTCCAAACAAAAATCAGTGTGTGTGCATCACTCTGTGTGTGTGTGTGCATCACTTTATGTGTGTGTGTTTGGGAAACCCACCAACCGACTTGGTGAGGTGGTGGGTGTGTATATGTAATACATGTGTATATATATATATGTATATTGGAGGTACGTGGATGGAGAGGATTAAAGGGGTAGTTCTCTGCAGTCAAGGATGACTGCAAGAGAGAGAGAGAGAGAGAGAGAGAGAGAGAGAGAGAGAGATAAGGTAGAGAGAGAAAGGGGCGGTGGTGTTCATGTATATATATATATATACGGGTCTTGTGGGTTGAGAGGAATAGAAACAAACTGAAGGAACTAAGAGGCTTAGAGTGAGAAGAGTATTATCAAGGATTCAGAACAGAAGCAAAAAGGGGTTCAAGGGCATAACAACCGTGAGCAAACAAGCAAAAACAAGTAAGCGATATTGTTTCTGTTTTTAAGATTCTAAGCATGAATGTTTGATTTAGAGTTAGGGTCATAATAAGCATGATATTAGCTTTTAAGTGCAAAAAGAATCATGTTAAATGGTGTAGAACCGAGAGAGAAATTCTCAGTTACAGGTTTCATGAATAATCTGTGTTACACGGATTTTATGCTAAAAACTTAGTTTAAAATGCATGGGAATGATCCCATGAAGTGCAGAAATTGAATAGAATGAAAAGAGGGACAAAACAGTCGAGGACCGAGTGTAAAAATGGAAACTGTCACTTGGCCGGAGATTCGGCCGGAGACGTTTAAGCTCTATTTCGTGAAGAATTAAAAGGTTAAATTGAAAACAAAGGTTGGAAATATAATCTACATAAAAAGGGGAATGAAATGGCATTCAAAATGGGGGAAAAATCCATCGGGACAGGTTGCCGTCACCGGATAAGGTGACGGAACCCTAATACAGGCTCACCGGAGCCTTGAGGGAGATGATCGAAAAATCGGGGAAGCTACCGGGTTAAGTCTAGACGGGTCCGGGTTGGATCCGGGTCGGGACCCGAACGGATATAAACGGTTAAGTGATACTGTGCCGTTTTGGGTTTTTAAAATAAATGAGATTGGGCTTGTTTGGTTACACGGATAGTAAATTGGAAATTGGTTTGGGGTTATCCAAACCAAGGATAGGATAAGAAATTAGGGTTATTGAAATCCGGTTTTTCAAATGAACTGAACCGTTTGGTTCAAGGGAAGGGTGAGACGGTTTAGGGTTTTTAGGTCTGAACCAACTGGTTCAGACCGCAGCTTTTAGAAATTTTGAACCGGCCCCAAATGTTTTGAGAAATCTCACTGTTGCCCAAAAAGAAAAATTAATTAAATATTAATTTTTACAATAATGCCCCTAATTCAAAAATGGGTCAAACGAAGTCCAAAC
The DNA here is from genome assembly GCA_008638375.1 of Nyssa sinensis. Lineage (NCBI taxonomy): Eukaryota > Viridiplantae > Streptophyta > Magnoliopsida > Cornales > Nyssaceae > Nyssa > Nyssa sinensis. The sequence continues at coordinate 23,176,330 of CM018045.1, read as the reverse complement.
AAGGCAAATGAATAGTCAAAACCTATTATCTCGGACATTCTAAGTCCAATGGTGGTGTCCGTTTTACGAGACGGAACCCCGAAGGATAAAATACCGCAAAAGTGCAAAATGACTATTTTGCCCTTTTTAGTACAAAAGTCTAAATGGAATTCCGCGAAAGCCTAAACCGACTTTCTTCGGCATTCCGGACTCAATGGTAAAGTCTAAAATAGTATTTGAAATACTTATGATAGAAAGGCATAAAATTTGATGAATAGCATTTATTCTGAAACGTATTCACTGATATATAGGGAACTCAAAAGGCAAGGGTATACTCACGGATTTCTGAGGTAGAATCACGATAGAGGTAAGTGGATCACTTTCTCTTCCATGTGGTGTTTCTAAAGCCAAGTTTATTCTTTACTGCCAAACTAGTACTCTTGAAAGTACCTCACGTTATTGTTATCCACAATGCGATATTGTTCTATCTTGTGGACATTGATTGAATATTGTACTATTGTTATCATATTGAACCATGCCTTGAAAGGCTTACTGTTATGCTTTACTGTATATATGATATTCCATTTTCATACTCCTTATGGAATCACAAATGATCATGCTATGTTTATAAATGCTGGAATTGTGCTCAGTCACAATATCCATCCGATGCTTCTGTGACGAACTAGTCCGTGAACGGACGTGTGGCAAAAGATGTGAGTTTAACTGAGAGGTATGCCGGGCCTCGAATTACGCAGAGGGGCTGCCATTCCCTACTACAGATTATAAGCATCTCCATTGGATTATTGTTATGGATATATTGTTGAATGGTTACTGTACCTTATGGATTACTGTTTCTTATGGGTTATCTTACGTTGTTCATTGGTTTGATTGAAATCGTTTTATTGTGGCAGTACTCTTATTGTGACAGGTTATTGTTGAGAAACCCTTATCACTGCTTATTCATTTCTCCTGATTGTATATTGTGCCCCACTATTTATTGGCCATCATGGCAACTGTTCTCATTGGCTATCACAGCATCTTACTTCTTATGATTGGCTATCATATTTTTATTCATGGATTTGTATCTTATCGATACCAGTGTCGGAGATCTGGTTTACTTGCTGAGCTTCATAGCTCATTCCACCCCACTTACCCCCCATTTCAAGTGATGACGCTGCGAGACCCCAGTAGGAGTCTGAGAGCGTAGGGGGACATTTTGAAGTACTGTATCAGTCTATGATAGTTCTCACATGTATTCACCACCCCCGGGTGCTGGTTACGTTTTAGTTCTCATTTTGAATTATGTAGAACTATGTCATGTATTTAATAGACTTCCGCTGTTTAATGTATTTAAAAAGACTTCCGCTGGATTACTGTAATTAATAAAGACTTCCGCTGTTTACTGTTTAAAATTTTTAGTACATTGCATATTAGTACTATGATACAGGAATGGAAAAAGTAGGGACGGCCTTCGGGTCGGCCCCACGACACGAGATCCGTACAGGGTGGGTTTCGGGTCGTGACACGTATGACCATAATCCAACTCATGCTCGGCCAATGTGGTTTCCACTCAGCCAATGACTGAAAGATCAAGCATCCAGATCAGCACAAAAGGTCGAAAGTGACCAAACATATGCCTTCAGAGCACATATATCCGGACAAGGGTCTCAGAACTTATCACAAGGTCCAGACCAACACTCCAGATCTCGTCACCGCCTTAGCGGATGCCGAGCAGGGAATAAGGAAGCAGTCTTCAACAAGGAAACAGTCTTCAACAAGGGAACTACCATCTATGGTTATCTCTATGCAAATACTCCACAAGATAACTGCAATCTCCGATGATCAAATCCCTATATTCATGGCACCGAATCCTAATCAACTTAGGAAGGCTACGGTCTATAAATTAAACCCTAAAGGTACGCTTTATTTTCATGCTCATTCTTTTGGCTTTCAATACAGTCTTTCAATTCCTTTACTTACTTAAGCATCGGAGCAGCTACCGCCGGAGCCAATCCGGTGGACCTCTGATCGTCTTTCTGAGTGTTCTACAGGTCGCGGAGCCCATAACTTATTGCGAGTCGAAAAGTGCAGCATCAGATTTGTAATGGAAATCGATAGGTCCATTAGTTTTTCATAACACTAGGCAAAATGCAAAATTCTATTCTCTAGAACTGAAACATAGTATAGAAACTAATGGCGAGAGAGAGAGAGAGAGAGAGAGAGAGAGAGAGAGAGAGAGACCCAAGCTCATGTGAGCATGAAGTATGTTTAAATAGGAAAAACTAGGGACCTTTTCTTTTCCTATAACTTATCAGTTGTTTAAACATGGGGAAATTTCAGCACCTTGTCTATATACTCCTGCAGCTTCTTGATACAGCCCATGTAATCCTGGTCTTCAACGCACAAAGTTACAGCCTTGGCATCAGCACCCTGACCATCAAACTGAAGGGGTCCTGGGTTTCTGTAGACGTCATCGATCAAAAATTTTGTTGCATATTGTCTCAGTAGCCTGCAACCAAGACCAACCAATATTTAACAGCAATGAGATGAACTATTAATACTCGGTTTGATCTTAAAACACAAAGCAATGTTGTTGCAATAAACATAATTACACAAGATGTCAAGTTAGAAAACTAATCCATACCCCAACTCCCAAAACACACACACAACAAAAAAGGAAAAAATATAGAAAGGAAAGAAAGAAATGAACGGCAAAAAAACTATTCTAGGAAAAAGGCAAAAATCAGCCCCAATAAAGCTAAAAAGTTGTTTCTCTGGATCTAATTTCAAAAAAGCATTTGGAAAATCATGACAGACATACTCGTATGCTTTGCCTTTCAAATCAACAATAGCAGGATGCAGAGCAGGTTTTCCAATCGCTGAGGCCCCAGGGCCACGGCCATAACGCTTTACATTCATCATTGCCTAAATTTATAAACACAATCAAAAGAAGTCAACTTGTCAACTTTTTCTGCCATTGCAAACATTAACAACCAAGGAATCAAAAGACACTGGACTAACACTTGAGATAACGGAAAGCAAAATGAAAGTAACACTATTCCTTCCAAGAAACAGAACAGAGAGAGAGAGAGAAAGAGCGAGCAAGGCATAAGAAGAGAATATAAACCCTACAGTAATTGGAGCGGCACCACAACGCCATTTGTTCACAGGATTTTTCAGGTTAGTTACAGTTGCCATATAACCATTCAGACCAGCTGAAAGAATAGGGTAGCAGATGTGCCCAAGAACCTGCACACACACCACACACACACACACACACACACACACACACACACACAATTAAATAAGAGCTATTTAGTATGAAAACAAGAGAGCTAGGGAGGTGCAGCAGCCCTAAACAAATCATACGTAGGCATAGTCACAATCAAACTTTGATTGTAGTGATCCCCGAGTTTGATAACCAAAGAAGTGGCAGATAGCTTTAAATTTCTTCCCTTTGTATGTGCCTTCTTTCTGTATTAAAGTCATAATGTCAACTATAATTCAGGACAGCATATAGACTGAAACCAACAAAGTTTTAAGCTAGTTCGGGTTTTCTCATCCAAATTTCCTTTTCCTCTGCCAAAAGCAAATGCAATTATGGCCACTATACATTTCTTCTCTAGAGAACATTTAAAGATAGATGCAGAATAAACAAATAAATAATGCAGGAGTACATTTTTCCATCTATCTTAAATGGAACAAAATTTTTAGGAGTTGTTGGTGTTTTTCAAATTAAGTGTATCAGAAATAAAATAAGAAGAATCATACCAATCGCTTGTTCATTTCTGCTTCCACAAGATGAGCTAGAAGTTTGTGTCTCAATCTGGAAAAAAAAAATGAACAATCATTGTAGACAACGAAATCGACAAGTTCCTTGCTATAGCATCCTATATCCCATTACCTGGGATTACTGTGCCGAGTCATCTGATTCCGGGTGGAGAAGTAGCTGTAACATCGAATACCTCGCTTTAGACAAGAACCGTAACATTAACTGACCCACATAAATCTCTTGATATGAAGATATATGGATATAAAGGGTGGCAAGAATTCAAGCAAGGCAGATGTCCAAGGTGACAGTTGAGAAGAAATGTCATTGACAGAAACACCTTGCTTGAGCAAACCGTGAATTTCCTGGAAGATACAGATGTTAACACCAAAACATCAGATCAAAATAATAAAATCACTTATGTCAAATAATTATACAGAAACAAGTTTCCATCTTCCACAAAATGAATGTGACGCTTCAGTAAAAGCTTATATGAGGGTAGTGCAGGAGTTTTGTGGAGGTTGAAAACTGAGGCAGAATGGAGCTATCTTGCAATTGCATGAGTTACCAGCAAGAGAGCATACACTTCAGGAATGCTTTCTGATGCTGCATTTTTTGGCTCGCAAGGACTCTGGGCTCCACGACCTGAAGAACACTCAAAAAGGGGGATCTGAGGGCCATCGGATTGGCTCCGGCGATAGCCGCTCCGATGCTTAAGTCAAAAAACTGAATTGAAAAGACTATAGTGAAAGCCAAAGAATGAGCATGAAAAAAACAGCGTACCTTAGGGTTTTATTTATAGGCTTTATGATTCCCAAGTTGATTAGGATTTGGAGCCGTGAAAGTAGAGATTTGATCATCGGAGAATGGTAGTTACCACGTTGAACATTGCTCTTGAGAGATATCTGTGAGTGGCAGTTTCCTTGTTGGAGACTATTTTCGTATCCCTTGCTCGGTAGGGGCTTAAGGCGGTAACGAGGTCTGAACCACAAAGGGTGCTATGAAGGAATCTCATTCAGAGCACGGGTTCTGTAGGACAAGTGCGTGAGTCTGCTCCGAAGGCTTAACCTATTCTGGATGATCGAGCCTAATCAGATCTGTATGCATACGTGTCTCAAGAAGATTGGCCTGTTGGTTTGTGGTATATCAGCTACTCCCCCCCCGAAGCCTTAGTTAGGGCTTGGTGCATAACTAGGGTTATGAGCTTCACGAAAAGTCACACGTTTTGTCTCTCCATCTTCCAAGACAACCGATTGATGGGTTATTTATTGCGCAGCCGATGTTTGGGCTTTCGAAGCCATTATTACCCTCAACCGTCATGCCGATTCGGCTTGGGGGGCTCATATTTCGAATATGTATATAAAGAGGGGGAAAAGACTTTTTACACCTTTCTTCTTCACTTGCTTTTACTGTATCAGAAACTCTACCATTGCTAATATCAGAACGATTGACGTATCTTGAAGTTCAAAGCGTGTCCGTTTGCTCGAAGCTTCCCTTTCCTTACTTGATTTCAGGTTTGATTTTTAATCCCTCTTACTGTTCTCCCTTCTTTGCTTCACCTTTTTCCTTTTGTCCGACATGTCTGGTCCTGGGTCACCCTCTGGTTCAAGAAGTTTTTCTAGGACAGTTACTCAACCTCAACCTATAGATATTCCTTCTTCTGGTGATGCTGAAAATAGGTCGGTAAGGTCCCCCTCCAGTCTGGAGGTTAGGATAGTTAATGTGTTTGTGGAACCCCCAAATAAGGCTGGAGAGTCCTCTGGTCGACCTGCTCGTTGAGAGGAAGGTGAGAGTGCGATTACTGAGAGTATGCTAGAGGAGTTGTGGGAGAAGTATAGCCTCCCTTCGAATGTTACTTTTAGGGTTCCGGACGCTCTGGATTGTCCATGCGATGTTAGAGCGGGAGAAATTTGTGTCTATTTGGCTTGGTTTGAAATGGGACTAACACTCCCTGTTCCTGACCTTGTAACACAATTCTTTTGTTGGTTTAACCTTTGCCCTTCAGACCTCAACCTTAATAGTTGGAGACATTTGTTAAATTTCATAGTACTAGGGCATCTGAACAATGTTGATGTGTCCCTTGACCTAATCCGTAGTAATATGGATCTAAAATACATGAGGTCGGAAGGCCTCTTTTACATGTTTTTTGACAATAGGTTCAGAACCCTTTCCTCTGTGCCCTCTTCCAACAAAACTTGGAAGAAGTGAAATTTCTTCATAAAAAGAGGATGGGAGCATGCAGACTTCCAAGACCACTTCTCGACATTCCCTCAAACTACAGGGCCAAAGGGTGAGACCCAATTTTTCTTGTGACTGCTTTGATTCTATTTCGTGCATTGACTGTCAAACTGATTAATTTCTGCTTTTTGTGTAAATAGGAGTGCGTGGAAGAGGCCTTGCTTCACTCCCGCGCTCCAAGAGCAATACTGCCAGCTCTTACCAACGAGCAACAGAGACCATTCCGTCATCGTCAATCCTGAAAACTTGATGGCTGCCAAAAATCGCGTGAAGGAGCTGACGAAGGGTATAATGGCAAGGTGCGAGGCAGAGCCATCTCCAACGGTGGGGGAGGTTTCTTCCCTAGTAGAACCCCCCTCTAGACGAAAAGGAGGAGGTTAATCTCGAACTCCCTTGAACTTGTCGAAGGGGAGAAGGAGGCCCCTTCCTCTATTTCCATGGTCCCCCCAACCCCAAAGAGCAAAAGGGGCAAGGGGATGTTGGCGGCAACGGCCCCTCAAGCCTCTGCTGATGTTCTTAATCAGGCAGCAAAAAAGGTCTTCAAGGATTTCTGGGCAAAAGGCTCCCTGAAGCTTAGGCCATAGAAGTTAGAGAAGCTTCTAGCTGATCTGGCTTATCTTCAAGTTAAAGTAAGTTCTTTGGTTTCCCCATTTCTTTTCCCTTTTTCTAAATACTTGATACTGACTTGCTTGTTCTATATACTGCAGACCTTGCATACCCTCTCTGCCCTGACAGAGGTCTCTTCAACTTCAGAAGAAATTGACAAGCTTCAAGCGGAACTGGATAAGGTTAGGTTTCAGCTCAGAACTGCTAGATCTGCGACTCAAGAAACCGAGGAGAGGCTGAAGGAAACCCAGAACTCTCTGGCAGTCATGGAGTTCGAGAGGGATCTTTGTGTTCTGGAGGCAGAGAGACTTCAGAAGGAGATAGACGGCATGCGGTACCTCTATAATCAGAAGCTTGAGGACGCAGTTGAACAGGCCAAGTTTGAGACTGAGGCAGAAATGAGGGCAGAAGTTGAAGGGATGGCTAATAACCTGATTTTGTTCGGCTTCAATAACTTCCGATCCAAATTCCTTGCCAAGTTTCCTGATTTTGATGTATCCTCAATTGTGCCTCCTAGAGTTGCTCCTCCCGAAGCTGCCATCTTGAGCGGAGTGGTTGACGTCCCCCTTGCAGAACCTTCCCCAGCTAATGAGCCTGCCCCCACTGATCAGGCTTAGAATATGTATATTTTACTATTTTTGAACCTCTAATGTACTGGATCGTACTTGTTAATGAAACAGTCTTGCTTTAAGTGTTTTTTTTTTTTTTGTCCTTTTCTTTTATGTGGATTCCTGGTTGGCTTATCGTAGCCTTGAATTACATTGCTCTATAGTTTTTTAGTCTTTCCAATTTGTGGTTGATGTGAAAATTGTTGCAAGTAAAGCTGTTCTGGAACTTATTGTACATCAGACCAGCTCTTCTACCGTTGGTAGTTGTCTTCCGAGCAGCATAAATTTATCTTGTATTGCATAAAGTGGGAGCAAATTCTGAAGAATTCTGAGGTAGACTGTTCTGAACCAAAGGACTTGTACTAATAGCTGGGTATCTTGTGACCATCACTCTGATGATCGGAACTTCTGCTTCTAGATCTCTAAGACCAGAACCGGGATACATCAGAGCTGATGGTCTTTTATTATACACAAGGTCAATGAAATGGACAAGACCGGAAGGTCTGTATGTCGAATACGAGGGCCTGTGTATTAAGATGGTCCAGACTCTTTTAGTCTACATATTAAGGATGGACCAAACTCTGAAGGTCTGTACATTTGAGATGGACCAGACTCTGAAGGTCTCTGCATCAGGGATGGACCAGACTCTGAAGGTCTGTACATTTAAGATGGACCAACTTTGAAGGTCTGTGCATTAGGGATGGACCAGACTTTGAAGGTATGTACATTAAAGATGGGCCAAACTCTGAAGGTCTGTGCATTATAGACGGACCAGACTCTGAAGGTCTGTACATTTGAGATGGACCAAACTTTGAAGGTCTGTGCATTAGAGATAGACCAGACTCTGAAGGTCTGTACATTTGAGATGGACCAGACTCTGAAAGTTTGTGCATCAGAGATGGACCAGACTCTAAAGGTCTGTGCATTAAAGATGGACCAGACTCTGAAGGTCTGTACATTTGAGATGGACCAGACTTTGAAGGTCTGTGCATTAGAGATGGACCAAACTCTGAAGGTCTGTGCATTAGAGATGGACCAGACTCTGAAGGTCTGTGCATTAGATCTGAACATTTTATAGAGGTATTTTAAGGAAAAGAAAACCTTTATTGATAATACTTCTGTACATGTTCTACATTCCAAGGTCTAGGAGCAGGTTTCCCAGCCATGTCTTCTAACCAGTAACTAGTAGGCCTTATAATCTTCACTACTCTGTAGGGGCCCTCCCAGTTGGGTGATAACTTTCCCATAGTGGGATCTTTAGTGTTTGGAAACACTCTTCTCAGGACGAGATCTCTAACCTGAAAATTGAGGGGTTTTAGACCTAGTCTAGAACTGTTAGCCATTCTGTGTTGATATGCTTCCATCCTTATAATATCCCGACCCGGGATATGGAACATAAACCAAGGTAGACCCGATCGAGTACACGTAAATTGAGGTAGGTCGAGTCGAGTAGCATAATACCCGCTATAACCGAACTCAAGTTTTGAACAACATAGAATAAATTTAATTAAGTCCAAGAGTCAAAAAATAATATCGAGCTTTAACCAAGCAATGATCATAATATCAGAGATAAACCGAGACCGCTTTAGACCAAGAATGGTAGACCCCAAGATATACCGAATTATTTTAATGAGTAATATACAATGACGGATACGATTACTGAGGTAATCAGTAGAAGTTTATAATCTCATGGAATTACGAGATTAAGAAAAACCAAGTACGAACCGACCGAGCCGATAAGTATAATATCAAAATAAACCCGAGTCATCATAATAAAATATGTATCGTAATAGGCACGCACTTCGAGGGAGATAATATGATTCATTAATTTAGTAATATAACATCTCTTTTGCCACAAAAATGTCACATGCACTAAGTACCTTTGTCGGGCATTTTGCTTCTATAAATGTTTCTGCAAGCTGAGCAGCATCTATGTTTGACGTTACCCTTTCAAAAGCACCAACCTTTTATATTAACAAATTTGAAATGCTATATACTGTATGCTGAATGTAAGACAACAAGTTAGGTCAGGTCTGCACCCTGCCCTTGCGCCCAGCTCCCCATATTGGTGGGACCTAACACCGGGTAATGGCCTTACTATTTGTTGAATGCTTATGGTAGACATTAAAGCAAAGCATCAATATACCTACAATAATAACAAGGCCATCCAACTTCAAAGCTTTACTTGCATTTAGAGCAGCATTTATGTGCTCTATTGTTCTTATTTGATCTTTTGACATCCCAGCACATCATAACCATCTTGGCACGACTATAACATTTATAAACTTTCAACTCTTGATTCAGAAAGGAAAATTTCAATAAGAAAATAGTCTAGTACACATTACTACCTGGATTTTTGTACGTTGCAAGAATTTCATATGTGATCTCAAGTGTTTTCTGTGCAAATAAACCTTCAGAACTGATACACCACAAACCGACAGAACTAGTCACCGTCTGACACGTGTAATTACAAAGCTCGGTCGTCTCCGACCTTCATAACAGACTCGTTCATTCAGGGCAGGCTTGAGTAATTATCCCTCAGAGCTCACTGATCCGGGCATGGGCCTTTTAGAGTAGATATGCTTACAGAACTTATAAGTCTAAGCACGAACCTTCAGAGTACTTTTCGTGGTTCAGAGCTCACTTGTCACATTCCCCAGACCCACCCTGTCACATTCCCCCGACGGTAATCCTAACCACAGGCCATTCCGATATAAATCCCAAGCATAATGCATTCGACATATATAATTTAAGCAGCGGAATTTTCACAAGAGAATGCATACATATATACTTGGCAGAGCATTCAGGATACATCATAGTCAGTCTTATCTTATCAAGATTACAAAACAGTTTCACCACAAAAGTCATAATCTGATCAGTTACACAAAAAGTACAAAAATGGTATAGGTTCACAAAAATGGGTTATCATTTTATCTGGGGGTCTCCAACATTTTCTCCCTAAGTCCTGGACCTGCTAAACCTGTCCATCTGAGAGTTCTCCTGAAATTATTAAAATAATGGAATGAGCTTTAAAAAGCTCAGTGAGTAACACAGATATCCAGGTAAGAGTTTCAAATTCAATCTTTGCTTAAATCACATGGTTAATTAAATCAGTTTGGAATTAATAGTTCAATAAATCCAAGTCAAGTTCAATAGATCAAGACAGATAAATGGTTCAGGGTGCTAACATATCAATCAGAAGTATAGTTAATCATTTAAGAAACTAAAACCATGTCATCAGTGATAAAAGCATGCATTTAAAACGATTGCATTTAAAACATATGATATTCGAAACAATTTAGCAGATCAAGGAGCAGTAACTAAATAGTGTCAGAAGTTACTCACCTTCAATATTTGAGTTTGAAGCTATGAACGGAGCCTTCCTCTTTTTCTCCTTAAGCCTAAAACAATTTATAAAGATTTATCAACTCATGACCTTAGATTGAGTAAGTCTACCCTATGATGGGTTTCATGGAACTAACTTATAGTGGCTAGTTCATAGGTCTTACCTCTTAAGCATTTGGCTTAGGGTTTCAGTATCTTCCTGTTTTTTTCATCTTGGCCGCGGCAATCATTGCCTTAGTAGGTGTCTTATATATGAAGGGCCGAACGGAGACGACTTCAGTGGACTTAGCTATTCTAATATGGCGCTCAATAACTTTTTGCTGCCACAGTAAGTCTTGCATAAACCCTTGCTGTTTCTTATCGGCTAACCTCTGGGCCTTAGTCATGATGGTGAATTTCTTGCCCTGATTGTCCATGGTAGTTTAAGTGATATTTCTACCTAGAACACAGTTTAACATGTTAGAACAGATCTCATTACTCTTCTGGTAGCTTCATGCCTTCACACATTTATCGGTTTTGATTTTCATAATATGGACCTAACCATTGAGTTCGGAAGGTCGAAGAAAGTCAATTTAGACTCTCTCGGCTTTTAAATCTGGGTTCGGGTTTATCAAGGGTATTTCGGTCATTTTTCCGTTGCATAATTTCTGTCTCGGATGCGTCATTTAGTCATGTATAGAATCTCACAGGTGTCAGGTACCACTGGTATTAATTTCGTTTTAATCGGACTTCATTTGGGCCTTGTACAGTGTCAGGAGTATTTTGGTAATTTCATATGTTGTATTTTTCGGTACTTTATTTGCTATTACGGACCTCACTATTGAGTCCGGAATGTCCAACATAGTTAAAATGGACTATCTTTCAGTGTAATTTGGCCCTATGTGCCATTAGGGGCAGTACGGTCATTTACCCTTTACATATCTATATTTTTCGGGACTTGGTTTCACAAATCGGACTCCACCATTGAGTCCGGAATGCCCGAAATAGTAAGATTACACTATTCAATTATTAAATTCGGACTTCGTTTGACTTGTTTAAGGTCCAGGGGTAATATGGTAATTATCCCCTTTTAATAAAATAATTAAATAATTATTTTATTATTTTATTAAATTTTCTTAGGGGTGTAATTGCATAAGATTTTCAAAATCTGGGCCTTAGTATAATTCTGTCAAACAGTGGGGGTCACTTTGTAAATATTTAAAAGTTCAAAACTGAACCAAAGGGTTCAGTCCTTTTGTAATTGAACCAGTCCGGTTCCAACCGATTCAGTTGCCTTGCTGACGTCATGATGACGTCAGCCCTGTTATTTATTTTGATTTAAATCAGTGTGGAAACGGCGTAGTTTCATTAAGGTCCATCCGTTTTTAATCGGGTCGAGGTCTGACCCGACACCCGATCCGACCCGACCCGGTACTGGTCATCATCCCAAACCCCCCTTGGTTACTGTTGCCCTAAAACCTGTAGATTTTCACTTTCTAATTCGTGATATTTTGGACAGAATTTCTTAGTGATTTCGATCCCGATTAGTTTCTGCATGTTATATCTATCATTTAGCATCCATTGTAGCTTCGAATCAAGCTCTAGGTCGGTCTGTTTTGAAAACAATAATCCAGACCTGCAACTGAGCCATACGTCCTCATTTCTCAACTATTTTGTGTGTGTTTTGAAGCTACGTGACCTACAGACCATGAGGATCAAGCCCCCATCTTTATTTTTCAGTTTAGTTGCATGTATTGACGGATTGCATTTTTGACCCGTAGGTTCATTTCCAATTTCATGAGGCTATATAGTGTTCTAGGGTCGCATAGGTAGATGTTTGAGATCCTCTTAGGGTCTATTTCAAGTCTCAACATGCAAAATCCCAAACGGTTGTGGTTGAATCAGACCTGGTTTTTCAAGCTTCATCAATGGAGGTTTCCTTCGGGTTTCATGGTTACATGACCTATCCGACACCTCTAAACCATGCAATATATTCAGAATGATTCCTAGGATTAAGATTTAATCATACATGCAGTCTATACCCGTAGCAGATCCACTAAACAATTCAAAATTTAAAATCAAGAAAATGAAGATAATTTTGAGTATTACCTTCAACAGTGGCTATCTATTCTCTTTGGCTCAGTTCAATCCTCTCCAAAGCCTTCTCAGGTCATGCACCGTAGCGCTCAAGTCCCCCCCTTGCACTTCAAATGGCCAATCTTCCTCAATGCCCTTGCATGCAAAGCTTCCTTTCCTTCTCTCTCTACACTCTCACTCTTACCATACCCCACGTACACACAGTTTGAAATTGCAGAATTCTCTAAAGAGAGAATCTGATGTAAAGTAGGGCATTTATATATATTGTAGGTTATATACATATAGGTTATACATATATACATATATGTATGGGTACATCTCTGTCCTTAGTGGGGTTAGTGGGGGTTGATTTGATGGAAGTGATGTAGGGTTATGATGAAGGGAATGCATGCAAGGCCATTGGCCAATTTGGGTGGTGGCTTAGGTAAAATTATAGGTTATATACATATATTACTGTATATATGCACAAAGTAACCAACAGCCTAGTTGGTAACTTTTTGGGACAAACTTTCCCACCTTGGTAGGTCAAGGGTTCAATTCCCCTTGGCCTCCCAAGTGACCATTTTCTCATATTTTTCTGGTTAAGGCCCTGTTTGGTTGTCGCGGAATTCCAGTTTCACTATTTTGGCCTTAACTTTCAATCCATAACTCCTTTTTCAGCGCGGTTTCTTTCTCTCACTTCCTACTCAGAATATCTTTCATTGACCAAGGTCCAATGTCATTTTTTATTTTCTTGAGTTTCCCATAATTAGCTAATTCGAGTTTTATCACTATTAAAATAGACATTAAATTAGCTAAACCCGACATTTCATTCCCAAAACAGTTTCCCATATACAACACATGTCGGTTAAGTAATTGGGGTGTTACATCCTCCCCCTCTTCAGAAGAGTTTTGTCCCCAAAACTCAATCTACAATATCAAGTAAACAACTCGGGATATTTTTCATGCATTTTAGCTTCAAGTTCCCAGGTTGCTTCTTCACTAGTGTGATTTCTCCACAAGACTTTGACTAACGAAATTGCCTTGTTACGCAAAGTCTTTTCTTTTTGGTCAAGGATCTGGACTGGCCGTTCTTCATACGTTAAGTCCTCTCTCAACTTGAATGGCTCATACTCGACGACTTGCCCCGGTTCTTGTATACACTTCCGTAACATGGATACGTGAAACACACGGTGTACCTTGTCCAACTCAGGTGGTAATGCCAGACTATATGCAACTGGGCCAATTCTCTTTAAAATCTCAAAAGGACCAATGTAACGAGGACTTAACTTGCCTTTCTTGCCGAATTGGAGTACTCCCTTTAGTGGCGACACTTTAAGAAACACAAGATCGCCTACTTGGAATTCAAGATCCTTCCTCCGATTGTCAACATAGCTTTTGTACCGGCTCTGGGCCGTTTGCAGTCTATTCCGGATCCTCTGAATTCGTTCCGTGGTGGCTTGGACTAAATCTGGCCCGAGCAGCTTCTGTTCACCGGCTTCAATCCAGCAAAGTGGAGATCGGCATCTCCTCCCGTATAGTGCCTCTTATGGTGCCATTTTAATGCTGGCTTGATAACTGTTATTATAGGCAAACTCGACAAGTGGCAGATGCTCTGCCCAGTTTCCTTTGAAGTCCAGTGCACATAGTCGCAGCATATCCTCCAACATCTGTATCACTCTTTCAGATTGCCCGTCCATTTACGGGTGATATGCTGTACTGAACTTGAGTTCCGTGCCGAGTGCCTCCTGTAGACTTTTCCAAAATCGTGACACAAATCGGGGATCTCGATCGGATACAATGGACAATGGTGTGCCATGTAAGCGTACGATTTCCTGAATGTACAATGCGGCAAACTTCTCTAAGCTATATGTGGTCCTGACAGGTAGAAAATGAGCAGACTTGGTCAATCTGTCCACTATGACCCAGACAACATCAGAGCCCTTCGGTGACTTGGGAAAACCGGACACAAAATCTATAGTAATATGATCCCACTTCCATTCCGGAATAGGGAGTGGTTGCAGAAGTCCGCTAGGACGTTGATGCTCAACTTTCACCTGTTGGCACCGTGTGCAGTGAGCAATAAAATTTGCTACGTCCTTCTTTAATCCGGTCCACCAGTATAACTCCTTGAGATCATGATACATCTTCGTAATCCCAGGGTGCACCGTAAATCTTGAAGCATGGGCTTCTTCCAGAATCTCCTTTCTTAACTCGGGTATCTTGGGCACACACAACCTACCTCGATACCATAGAATTCCGTCCTGAATTCCAAAATCAGCTTTCCCCGTTGCCTTCACTTCATCACAGATTCTAATCAACTCCTCATCTTGAGTCTGTCCTGTTTTAATTCGCTCCACCAATGTAGATCCAACAGTCAAATTGGCTAGACAAGCCGCGCTACCTGGTGGAATCACCTCGATACCCATTTCATCTAGATCTCGAATTAACTCTTCCTGAGAGGTAATCATGTAGGCAAGGCTTCCAGATCGTCAACTCAAGTCGTCGGCCACCACATTTGCCTTACCCGGATGGTACTGAATAGCCACATCATAATCCTTAATTAGTTCGAGCCACCTTCGCTGCCTCATGTTTAATTCCTTCTGTGTGAAGAAATATTTCAAACTCTTGTGATCCGTAAAAATCTCACACACCTCCCCATATAGGTAGTGGCGCCAGATTTTTAGGGCAAACACCACTGCAGCTAATTCTAGATCATGGGTAGGATAGTTTTGCTCATGAGGTCGGAGCTGTCGGGAAGCATAGGCGATGACTCTATCATTTTGCATAAGGACACAACCCAGTCCCTTATAAGAGGCATCACAGTAAATGACAAACTTCCCTTCTTTGGAGGGAATAGTCAATACTGGCGCTGTGGTCAGCTTCTCTTTTAGTAGCTGGAAACTCTTTTCTTGCTCATCTGCCCAAATGAATGGCACATTATTCTTGGTCAAATGTGTGAGAGGTTTGGCCAACTTTGCAAAATCTTTCACAAAATGCCGGTAATACCCAGCCAGTCCAAGAAAACTTCTGACTTCCATCACAGTGGTCGGATGGGGCCAATCCAATATGGCTTCCACCTTCTGTGGATCAACAGCGATGCCTTTTTTGGAAATCACATGGCCCAAGAAGGTAATGTTAGACAACCAGAATTCACACTTGCTGAATTTTGCATACAGTCTGTGTTCTCTTAGGGTTTGTAATGTTATCCCCAGATGTCTTTCATGCTCCTCCTCGTTGCGCGAGTATACTAGTATATCATCGATAAACACAATAATGAAGTTATCCAAATACGGTTTAAAAACCCGGTTCATTAAATCCATGAACGCGGCAGGGGCGTTAGTCACGCCAAAAGGCATGACTAGGAACTCATAGTGACCGTATCGGGTCCGGAAGACCGTCTTTGGTACATCAGTATCCTTGACTTTGAGTTGATGGTACCCCGATCTCAAATCAATTTTAGAAAATACACTCGCCCCTTGTAACTGGTCAAACAATTCATCGATACGCGGAAGAGGGTACTTGTTCTTTACCGTCACTTTATTTAGCTCACGGTAATCAATGCACAGTCTTAGGGAGCCGTCCTTCTTTTTCACAAACAACACGGGTGCTCCCCAAGGAGATACACTGGGTCGGATAAACCCTTTCTCCAACAATTCCTCCAATTGGGCTTTCAACTCCCTTAACTCTGATGGGGCCATTCGGTAGGGAGTTTTGGATATAGGTTGAGTTCCACGGATAAGATCGATATAAAACTCAATTTCTCGATCGACCGTTCCTTGCGGTAGTTCCTCTGGGAACACGTCGGGAAATTCACACACAACTGGCACTTCGGGCAGTGGGGGATTCTGGGCACTTCCTCAGTTTTCTTCTAACCCTTGATGCTCTTACTTGGGCCCTCAGTCCTTTGCTTCTTGCTCGGCTGCTCCTTCTTAAAGTTTTTGCCCTTTTTCTTTCTTTCCTGGTCCTTCAGTTGGTTGAACTCCTCCATGTCCTTTTCGATAACTAGGGCTCTGTTATTGAATTACGGTCATGTCCCCTTGTTTCAGGGTGGTGAACTCTTGAATTTTTCTCTCCCGGATTGTAAGGGGAAAGAACATGCCGTAAAAATTATCAATAAAATCGGCCCAGGTAATGGTGGGGTTCTGTACTTGCATCTCGAGCCACCACTTGTATGCCTCTCCCTGTAACATGTAAGTGGCTAGCATCACTTTCTCGGCTTCCGAATAAATCAAGAGCTTAAAGGTCTTTTCCATTGACATGACCCACAGCTCAGCTTTCTCGGGGTCGGTAACAGCATCGAAAGTCGGGGGTTTGAGCTTATGGAAGCAATCTAACAAGTCATTACGAATGCCGGTTTCCAACGGCTGCGCTAGGGCGGGCGGAGGCGGAACTACTGGAGGCTCTACCTGGTTATTTGCTGGTCCGGCCTGGTGTTGCTGTAAAGTTCTTGATAGTCCCTCAATGGCCTGGCTGAATTGAGCTAATGTGGCCCGCATTTCCCGTAGGGCTACGCTCTCCGTTGGGGCCCGCGGTTCCCTATTGTTACTCCTAGTTCGAGGCGGCATCTGAAGCAAGATAAAAAGTATTCTAAGTATCCTCATTCAATGTGTCATAGTAAGAATGTCATTCAGGTTGTTCATCGATTCAGAAATCCTGTGACTTAAGTATTTTCTTTCTAAGGATTCAGTGTTTAAATAACTCTAAGGTTCTGGTCTATACTTACTTTCAAACCTGTAGCTCTGATACCATTCTTTGTCACATTCCCCAGACCCACCCTGTGCGGATTTGGGGCACGTGACAAGGCCAGTTAGGCACCCATCGGGTTTTATCAGTTTTTTTTTTTAAAGCAAACCCCGACAGTAATCCTAACCACAGGCCATTCCGATATAAATCCCAAGCATAATGCATTCGACATATATAATTTAAGCAGCGGAATTTTCACAAGAGAATGCATACATATATACTTGGCAGAGCATTCAGGATACATCATAGTCAGTCTTATCTTATCAAGATTACAAAACAGTTTCACCACAAAAGTCATAATCTGATCAGTTACGCAAAAAGTACAAAAATGGTATAGGTTCACAAAAATGGGTTATCATTTTATCTGGGGGTCTCCAACATTTTCCCCCTAAGTCCTGGACCTGCTAAACCTGTCCATCTGAGAGTTCTCCTGAAATTATTACAATAATGGAATGAGCTTTAAGAAGCTCAGTGAGTAACACAGATATCCAGGTAAGAGTTTCGAATTCAATCTTTGCTTAAATCACATGGTTAATTAAATCAGTTTGGAATTAATAGTTCAATAAATCCAAGTCAAGTTCAATAGATCAAGACAGATAAACGGTTCAGGGTGCTAGCATATCAATCAGAAGTATAGTTAATCATTTAAGAAACTAAAACCATGTCATCGGTGATAAAAGCATGCATTTAAAACGATTGCATTTAAAACATATGATATTCAAAACAATTTAGCAGATCAAGGAGCAGTAACTAAACAGTGTCAGAAGTTACTCACCTTCAATATTTGAGTTTGAAGCTATGAACAGAGCCTTCCTCTTTTTCTCCTTAAGACTAAAACAATTTATAAAGATTTATCAACTCATGACCTTAGACTGAGTAAGTCTACCCTATGATGGGTTTCATGGAACTAACTTATAGTGGCTAGTTCATAGGTCTTACCTCTTAAGCATTTGGCTTAGGGTTTCAGTAACTTCCTGTTTTTTTCATCTTGGCCTCGGCAATCATTGCCTTAGTAGGTGTCTTATATATGAAGGGCCGAACGGAGACGACTTCAGTGGACTTAGCTATTCTAATATGGCGCTCGATAACTTTTTGCTGCCACAGTAAGTCTTGCATAAACCCTTGCTGTTTCTTATCGGCTAACCTCTGGGCCTTAGTCATGATGGTGAATTTCTTGCCCTGATTGTCCATGGTAGTTTAAGTGATATTTCTACCTAGAACACAGTTTAACATGTTAGAACAGATCTCATTACTCTTCTGGTAGCTTCATGCCTTCACACATTTATCGGTTTTGATTTTCATAATATGGACCTAACCATTGAGTTCGGAAGGTCGAAGAAAGTCAATTTAGACTCTCTCAGCTTTTAAATCTGGGTTCAGGTTTATCAGGGGTATTTCGGTCATTTTTCCGTTGCATAATTTCTGTCTCGGATGTGTCATTTAGTCATGTATACAATCTCACAGGTGTCAGGTACCACTGGTATTAATTTCGTTTTAATCGGACTTCATTTGGGCCTTGTACAGTGTCAGGGGTATTTTGGTAATTTCATATGTTGTATTTTTCGGTACTTTATTTGCTATTACGGACCTCACTATTGAGTCCGGAATGTCCAACATAGTTAAAATGGACTATCTTTCAGTGTAATTTGGCCCTATGTGCCATTAGGGGCAGTACGGTCATTTACCCTTTACATATCTGTATTTTTCGGGACTTGGTTTCACAAATCGGACTCCACCATTGAGTCCGGAATGCCCGAAATAGTAAGATTACACTATTCAATTATTAAATTCGGACTTCGTTTAACTTGTTTAAGGTCCAGGGGTAATATGGTAATTATCCCCTTTTAATAAAATAATTAAATAATTATTTTATTATTTTATTAAATTTTCTTAGGGGTGTAATTGCATAAGATTTTCAAAATTTGGGCCTTAGTATAATTCTGTCAAACAGTGGGGGTCACTTTGTAAATATTTAAAAGTTCAAAACTGAACCAAAGGGTTCCGTCCCTTTGTAATTGAACCAATCCGGTTCAGTCCGGTTCCAACCGGTTCAGTTGCCTTCCTGACGTCATGATGACATCTGCCCTGTTATTTATTTTGATTTAAATCAGTGAGGAAACAGCGTAGTTTCATTAAGGTCCATCCGTTTTTAATCGGGTCGGGGTCCGACCCGACACCCGGTCCGACCCGACCCGGTATTGGTTATCGTCCCCAACCCCCCTGGTTACTATTGCCCTAAAACCTGCAGATTTTCACTTTCTAAGTCATGATATTTTGGACAGAATTTCTTGGTGATTTCGATCCCGATCAGTTTCTGCATGTTATATCTATCATTTAGCATCCATTTGTAGCTTCGAATCAAGCTCTAGGTCGGTCTGTTTTGAAAACAATAATCCAGACCTGCAACTGACCTATACGTCCTCATTTCTCAACTATTTTGTGTGTGTTGAAGCTACATGACCTACAGACCATGAGGATCAAGCCCCCATCTTTATTTTTCAGTTTAGTTGCATGTATTGACGGATTGCATTTTTGACCCGTAGGTTCATTTCCAATTTCATGGGGCTATACAGTGTTCTAGGGTCGCGTAGGTAGATGTTTGAGATCCTCTTAGGGTCTATTTCAAGTCTCAACATGCAAAATCCCAAACGGTTGTGGTCGAATCAGACCTGGTTTTTCAAGCTTCATCAATGGAGGTTTCCTTCGGGTTTCATGGTTACATGACCTATCCGACACCTCTAAACCATGCAATATATTCAGAATGATTCCTAGGATTAAGATTTAATCATGCATGCAGTCTATACCCGTAGCAGATCCACTAAACAATTCAAAATTTAAAATCAAGAAAATGAAGATAATTTTGAGTATTACCTTCAACAGTGGCTATCTATTCTCTTTGGCTCAGTTCAATCCTCTCCAAAGCCTTCTCAGGTCATGCACCGTAGCGCTCAAGTCACCCCCCCTTGCACTTCAAATGGCCAATCTTCCTCAATGCCCTTGCATGCAAAGCTTCCTTTCCTTCTCTCTCTACACTCTCACTCTTACCATACCCCACGTACACACACAGTTTGAAATTGCAGAATTCTCTAAAGAGAGAATCTGATGTAAAGTAGGGCATTTATATATATTGTAGGTTATATACATATAGGTTATACATATATACATATATGTATGAGTACATCTCTGTCCTTAGTGGGGTTAGTGGGGGTTGATTTGATAGAGGTGATGTAGGGTTATGATAAAGGGAATGCATGCAAGGCCATTGGCCAATTTGGGTGGTGGCTTAAGTAAAATTATAGGTTATATACATATATTACTATATATATGCACAAAGTAACAAACAGCCTAGTTGGTAACTTTTTGGGACAAACTTTCCCACCTTGGTAGGTCAAGGGTTCAATTCCCCTTGGCCTCCCAAGTGACCATTTTCTCATATTTTTCTGGTTAAGGCCCTGTTTGGTTGTCGCGGAATTCCAGTTTCTCTGTTTTAGCCTTAACTTTCAATCCGTAACTCCTTTTTCAGCGCGGTTTCTTTCTGTCACTTCCTACTCAGAATATCTTTCATTAACCAAGGTCCAATGTCATTTTTTATTTTCTCGAGTTTCCCATAATTAGCTAATTCGAGTTTTATCACTATTAAAATAGACATTAAATTAGCTAAACCCGACATTTCATTCCCAAAACAGTTTCCCATATACAACACATGACGGTTAAGTAATTGGGGTGTTACATCACTACCGCCTTAACACCCTGCCGAGCAGAGTATAAGGAAGCAGTCTTCAACAAGGAAACTACCATTCCTGGATATTCTTCACGTCCAATATTCCGCAACGTAACTGTTATTTCCGATGATCAGATCCCTATATTCATGGCTCCGAATCCTAATCAACTTAGGAAAGTTACTGCCTATAAATTAAACCTTAAAGGTACGCTTTATGGTCATACTCATTCTTTGGCTTACATTATGGTCTTTCAATTCAGTTTTATTAACTTAAGCATCGGAGCGGCTACCGCCGGAGCCAATCCAGTGGTTCTCTGATCGTCTTTTGAGTGTTCCTCAGGCAATAGAGTTTGGAGTTCTCAGTAGCCTCCGCGAGAGCCAAAAAGTGCAGCATCAGTTTGACGCCGTCTGTGGGAAACGACACTCACCAAGTGCTCTACTTATCCAAAAACTCACTCTCCTTTTTACAAAAGGATTATAGCTCCCAATCTCCGCCCGAGGAAGAACGCTCAAAATCCACAAGACCCTCAACCCCGACCACTAGCCGAACAGGGGAAAGGATGAACCATCGATCCCGTACGGCAAGAGCTTGATCAGGTCAAGCGACAAAATTAGTTGATGCAAGAGCAACTTCTAGCCATGTCTAGAACTTTGGCAATGCTTACTCAGAATCGTAGAACTGATCCTTAGAATCCACCCGTAAACACGACTACTCAGGAGGCACAACCTCCTACTGCTGCTCACATTCATGGAGACCCCCAGCCATCAGCAGCTGTAGGCAGAGGGATACCAGCTTTCATTCCAGAGGTTCATTATTGAAGCACCACTAGGGCCCCAACCCCTGGAGCTACAGGAGTGAATCCAGCACCAAAAGAGTCTCAACCACAAATAGCTCCTGCACCTCTAGTCCAAGAGGACTAAGGTAAACCCCCGGCCATGGGCTGGGATTATCCAGCTCCTACAAGCCCTAAAGCCACAAGGCTTGACTCACAACAACCAATCCTAGTTAGGGCCCCACAAAGAGTTGAAGAAATTGCAGACTCTATAGATCGCACCATTGCTATAAGGGGAGTTCAAGTTCCTCCAGAGCAGGATGAGCTAGCAAGGCTACTTGAAAGGCTAGCCATACTGTTCACCCCTACCATAATGGTAGATGAGAGGCCCAAAAAGTTCATAGTCCTAAAATTCACCCCCTATCATGGGACTGGGGACCTTGGGGACCACCTTTCCCATTACCAGCACACTATGGCTTTACACGAGGCTTCATACGTATTTATGTGCCACACCTTCATAACTAGCCTCACTGGCACAGCTCTGAAATGGTTTCACCACTTTCCAGCGAACTCAGTCACCAGTTTCTATAAGCTCGAAAGATGTTTCCTTGACCGATTCATGACCAGCAAAAGGCTGAGGAAGGGTCCCGAGTTCTTGCTGAATGTAAAACAGACCAAGGAGGAGTCTCTCAGAGAGTACTTTGCGCGTTTCAATACCGAACTCACTGAGATTACAAACTACAATTCAAGCTTCCTGGTGGCTGCTCTGACCTCTGGCCTTGCCTAAGCAGGTTTTAGGGACTCTCTGACTAAGAGCCCTCCTGCAGACATGGCAGCCCTTATGGATAAGGCCAAGAAATACATAAATCTGGAGGAAGCAAAAAATACCTCCCAGAAGTCTAGGGAGCAAGCACAAAAGGATGATGTGAAAAAGGAGGACCAAAAAAAAGATGATCAGAAGAGGGAGCCTAATACCACTAGGAAGAGAGTCAGAAGCCTAGAAAAAGAGCGACGTCCAGAACTTCATACAATCCAGAACTAAGAGAGTTTACCAATTTTACTCCTCTGAATACCTCTCCAAACAACATACTACGGCAAGTCCGATCTCACGAAAATCTAAGGGGGCCGAAGCCCTTAAAAGGCGCTCCCAACTACAGGGACTAAAGCAAGTATTGCGATTTCCACAAAGACCTCGGGCACACGACCAACACATGTAAGGCCCTTTAACACGAGATTGAACAGCTCATAAGGAGAGGTCGTCTACAAGAATTCATCAGACATAACGGAGGGCAAAACCCTCGCAATGGAAGGCCCCAACAAGGGAGACCGGATCAAAGGCCCGACCAGAGACAAGAACAAAGGGAAGGACGGAATGAGCCTCAGTGACAGAACAATGAGGTTATCTTTGTCCTCCATGCAAACACCCCGACGATAGGGACTTCCAACAGAGCAAGAAAACGGTATGTCCGGGAGGCCAGAACTACTCCTAACATCCTACCGATCTCTCATATTGAGAAAAGATTGAAACCAGTGCCTAAGATCCAATTCACAGATCAAGATCTTACAAGAGAACACTGTCCTCATAGTAATGCCCTCATCATCTCCCTCAGAATTGCCAACTTCGAGATCTGAAGAGTCATGGTGGACACTGGAAGCTCCGCAAACGTCTTATTCTACGAGCCCATCAAACTGATGAAGCTTAATCCTGATGACATCAAACCCACAACCGTGATCATGGTAGGATTTGATGAGGATTTCAACACTCTATTGGGAAAGATTGACCTCCCTACTACGACAGGAGAGGGAGATAGGAAAAAGACCACCATAACTGAATACATGGTTCTGAATGCCAAGTCCCATTACAATGTCATAATCGGGAGACCCTGGCTACATCAGATGGGAGCAGTCACTTCAACCCTCCACTAGTGTCTAAAGTACGTCCACAATCAGGCTGTCTATTCTATCAAAGGGTGCCAACCGACTTCTAGAGAGTGTCATGCTCTCGCTCTTAAAGAAAAGGCACCCAAATAGCAATTACTGTATGCTCATGAATACGTGGATCCAGCCCTCACCCATCACCATGAGACAGAAGGCTGCCCCTCCAGAAATCGACGAGCCACTAAGCCCTAGAAGAAGGGACAATAGGGCTAGGCCCATTAGCGGCCCCATTAAAGTGCTAGTAAGCTCGGAATCACAAGGGCACTACCTACAGATAGGTACAGACCTAACACTTGCCGAGCAGAACGAGTTAATATAATTTCTGAAAGACAACCTCTTTGTGTTTGCTTGGGAGACAAAGCATAAGGAGGGCATAGATCCAGAACTAATCACTCACAGACTAACGGTAGATCCGGACCACCCACCTGTGAGACAGAAAAGAAGGCCACTCGCTCCAGAACGGCACTAGTTCATCAATGAGGAAGTCCAAAGGCTACTTAAGGCTAAGATGATACGAGAAGTATTCTACCCAGAGTGGTTAGCCAATACCGTTCTAGTCAAAAAGAAGAATTGATATAGCCAAATCTAGATGTACCCTCCAGACTAGGGGAAAACAGCATTTATAATCGAACGAGGTCTCTATTGCTACAGAGTGATGCCATTCAGATTAAAGAATGCTGGGGCCACATATCGGCATCTGGTCAATAAGATGTTTAGCCCTCTAATCGACAACACTATGAAGGTTTACATTGATGACATGTTGATCAAGAGCCTTCAAAAGAGAAACCACCCCCAAGGACAATTAAAGGGACACCAACTTCAGAAATTTCATTCTCACCAACTAACGGTGCCGAAGCAGTGATTCTTGTGAAAAGTCAGAGTACCTACACTAAGAACTGAAGCATGATAGCATAAGCTAACCAACAACTCTTAAAGTTAAGGTTGAAGCCCATCAACTTTCAAATAGGGAGGCCTCGTGTTTCCAAACATCAAGGATCCCACAATGGGAAGGATATCGCCCAACTGGGAAGACCCTTACAAAGTAACCAAAAATTGTTAGACCTACCTCTTACGGAAGATGTGGTTAGGAGACCAGTAACTGGGCATTGGAGTATAGTGCACCTATGGAAGTATTATCAATAAAGTGTCTCTCATTCTTTAAAAAATCTTCATCAAGAGTTCCTCTATAATGTACAGACCCTATATTTGGTCCACCAAATGTACAGACCTTCTAATCTGGTCCACCAAGTGTACAGACCCTATGTCTGGTCCACTAAATGTACAGATCTTCTGGTCTGGTCCACCGAATGTATAGACCTTCTGGTCTGGTCCACCAAATGTATAGACCTTATGTTCTGGTCCACCAAATGTACAGACCTTCTGGTCTGGTCCACCAAATGTACAGATCTTTTGGTCTGGTCCACCGAATATACAGACCTTCTGGTCTGGTCCACCAAATGAACAGACCTTCTGGTCTGGTCCACCAAATGTACAGACCCTATGTCTGGTCCACCAAATATACAGATCCTATGTTTGGTCCACCAAATTTACAGACCTTCTGGTCTGGTCCATCGAATGTACAGACCTTATGTTTCGTCCATCTTAAGGAACAAACCTCAAATCTGTTCTATTCTATGTGTAGACCTTCAAGTCTGTTCTGTCTCATTAAAACTACTCAGTTATTGTTAGGAACCAAAGAGAAAGGGTTTAACTTAAATGCTCGAAACATGACTACAGATGCCCGTTCCAACCAACTGCTATGATTCTGATTGCTTTAAATTCTTATCAATAAGTTATGAAGGGAATAAAAGTGTTGATTATTAAAGTCTCTTTCAAATACCATCAGCCCAGTTATTAAACCTTCTCGAAGCTCACCCCATTCCCTAACATTTTTCAGGTACTGACGATGAGTGGGAGCCGTGCTCCATTTTGGGATGATGATTAATAGCTCTGTTATGATCATAGACTTTTTGGAAGTATTAGAACATGTAATTGACTGTTGGAAGTAGTTAGAATCTATAGCTGGTTAAACTATGATGTAATAGACTTCGGGTAGTATGTACTTAAGCCATAAGGCAACCGACTATGTAATACGTATAAAATTTTAGAAATTCAATTATGCTCTGAATGTATGTTTATATGCTACCATCAACAAGGGTGATAGTACCGGATGGGGGTGCGAAAGTTTTATTAAGAAAAGAAAAGAAAGTTTTTCACGCTTCCGCAAACCAAAGCCGCACCGCTATCCGATATCGTCACTTATGTACGAGCCTTGCCCCAAGGCCTACGGGCCGAAGGGTGGCGGTCCCAACTCGAGATCCGCACAGGGTGGGTTTCAGGTCGTGACAGAATGGTATCAGAGCACTAGGTATTAGGTCTTTGGGAAAAAGACCAAGTCATGATTAAAGTTAAGAAACGATTAAAATTTACTGGTACCGTACATGGTATCAGAGCACTAGGTTAATAATCTCTGGGGAAAGACCAAGTCATGATTGAGGTGAATGTTTCTTGGGAGACTAAGACGATCAGATGAAAAATAATTCTCAAGAGACGATAGTAGGATTACGAGCGAAGTTGATGGTCTTAGAAATCTGAGGACTATATCAGAGCACTAGGTTGACTTAGAAAATTTAGTGACATTAGAAAAGTTAGAACAGAGCTATGAGTTAGGTAGGTTCTAGGCTACCTAAGATATGTGAAGTACTTGATACAAAATGAAGGCGGGGTATGGGGACCCGCAATAATATGAAGTAGATATGATAAGTAAGTAATATGAAATGAAGGTGGGGTATGGGACCCGCAGTAATATGAAGTAGATATGATAAGTAAGTAATACGAAATGAAGGCGAGGTATGGGACCCGCAGTAATATGAAGTAGATATGATAGGTAAGTAAAACAAAATGAAGGCGGGGTATGGGACCCGTAATAATATGAAGTAGATATGATAAGTAAGTGATACGAAATGAAGGCGAGATATGGGACCCGCAGCAACATGAAGTAGATATGATAAGTAAGTGATACGAAATGAAGGCGGAGTATGGGACCCGCAGCAGCATCAAGTAGAAATGAGAAGTAAATGTAGGCTAAGAAAAGAGATAAGGGTAATGTAATAAAATAAAAGAGAAAGGGAGGATTACGACAGCCACTGGTGTGCTATCAGGACCTTTGTTACCGGTAAGGAATGGCCACCTTATCATGTAACTGAGGTAACTGAGAAACACACAGTGCTACCCTATCCAACCTGATCGAAGAAATCCTTAAACCATTGAAAGACATGAATCTGATAGATGACATGAGGAATTAGAAATTGTACGTTAGTAAATTAGAAGCAAGTAGTAATACGAGTCAACATATTATCTATCTGAAAATGATGAATCAAAGTTCATCTCCTGAATCATTAAGTAAATGAATATAACCTTATGTATTACGATATACAAAGATAATAGATATAACATAAGGAGACTAGAACTCTTGAAATAAATAATATTCGAGTTTTGAGGACAAAACTCTTTTAAGGAGGGAAGGATGTAATACCTTGACTCGAGAATGTCGGGTAATTAGGCATGTTTTACGAGGTTATGAAAAAAATGAGTGTAAATATTATGCCCTTAAGAATATGATAAATTAATTTATTAATATGAAAAATTAAGTATTAGTTATAATTAATATAAAATGTGATGATTATTTATAAAATATAATTAATTGAATAACTTATTTATTAATTAATTAAACATAAGAAACTAATTAAATATATATATATGTGTGTGTGTGTGTGTGTGTGTACATAGAACCGTGAGGGTGTGTGAGTGTGAGATATATATATATATATATATATACACATGGAGTAGACATGAAGTTAAGGTAAGGTGCCTATGTACAAAATATGTATATTATATGCTATTAGGTGAATAGGGATGGGAGAAGGGATGGCCCAAAATCAGGAGGTAAGTAGGGCTGATTTGATAGAGTAAGGAGGTGAAGTGAAAGGGAAATCAAGTGAGGGGAATGACCATTAAACCTTCTATATACATATATACATATATTATATACACACCCATGACACACGGATAGAAAGAGAGAAAGAGAGAGGGAGAATTCTAAGAAGAAGAAAGGAAAGGAAACCAGAAGGAAGAGATGGAAAGGGACACTGTTTGAGGTAAACCCACAAAATCTCATAATTTCTCTCTCTAAAAATACATGCATGCCAATGAACCGTTTTAGTGATTTTCATGCATATAAGATGTTTACAGTAAATAGATGTGAATAATACATGAAGAATAGACACTGAACACACCAGAAACACCCCACCGTGCACTAAACCACCATTGATGACCGATTTAAAGCAGGTCTAAATTGATGGATATCAAACTCCATTTGACCTATAGGGACCTCAACTAGACCTTTCTAGCATTCCAAAAACCTATGACTGCGACCCAGAACCATAAGACAAGACCTCCAAATAATGAGTTGCAGGTTTCGGGTTTGAAACCCAACTCTTCAAACTCAACGTGAAGCTCATCTTTATGAATGAAATATGAAGCCTTATAGAAAATAAAACACAATGGAACAAATCTCATAAAATTTGGCTCAAAAATGAGCATTTACCAACCAGTTGCAGGTTTGATTATCAAACCTTCAAACGAGCAAACAGAACCCTTTCGATTTCTAAAACAAATGCCAAATTAATCCTCAACCTCTCAGAAACCCTTTGGATCAAAAACAGAGGGAGTTCATTGAGCCAAACCCCACGAAAATGGAAGAAATGGAATGCATAAATTAGGGCAACAATGGTGGATTGATGGGAGAGACGACACTGAGTCGACTCGTCGTTTTAAAACCGAGTTGGATGGGTTGACTCGGGACACGTGTTAAAAGACGGAAGGGCCACCGCATTAAGTGGGACGACGCTGTTTTGAGTTAGGTTTTAAAAATTAAAACGTTAGGGTTGACGTCAGCATCACGCAATGAACCGTGTAAACCGGACCGGTTCACTTAAAAAGGAATTGAACCAACTGGTTCAGACCGGACTTTTTGATATTTATAATTTGACCCCCAACTGTTTTACGGATTTATGCTGTGGCCAATTTTTGGAAAAATTATACAAATATGCCCCTGGAAAAATAATAAAATAATTTATTAAATTATTTTATTAAATAAGTAAAATTACTAAATTACCCTTGAGTCACAAATAAGTCAAACAAAGTCCAAATTAAACATATAAATAGTGTATCCTTATTATTTTGGATATTCTGAGACTAATTGTAGGGTCCGTTTTACGAGACGGGGCCCGAAAAATAAAGACACGTAAAGGGGTAAATGACCAAAATACCCATTGTCCAAAATTAACAAGTTATTAATGTATTCTTACTATCGCGGACCTTCTGAGTCCAATGGTGAGGTCCACGACATGAGATGAGGTCCCGAAAAATTGGAGACCCGTATAAATGCTAAAATGATCAAATTACCCCTGGTACCCTTAAAGCCAAATTGAGACTAGAAAAAGTCTAAATTGACTTTCTTCGACATTCCGAGCTCAATGATGAGGTCCAAATTACGACACGAAGTACAGAAAAAAAAATTATGACACGTAAATGGGGAAAATGACCATTTTACCTTTTAAACACAAAAGTCCGAATTAAATTCTAAAAAAGCCTAAACTGACTTTTTCAACGTTCCGGACTCAATGGTAGAGTCTGTTTGACTAAAAGAGATGTCTAAAATAAAGAAAAATAAAATTTGATGAATAGCATCAGTCAGGTGGCTATAACTAAGACACTGTCGAGGTACAAAACGAAGGCACGAACGATGAAATGAAATACGAAAAGACACGACACGAGGACATGCGAAGTAGTTAAATAAAAGTTAATGGAGCTACCAGAAGAGTATACTTAACAAGTATAACACCTAAGATTTAAGTTAGGATTTAATAGGATCTAAGCATAAGATAAGAAGCATCAGTAAAAGATGTTTGAAGTGAATGTGAAGTTAATGAGGTTATTTATGAATTGTTCTTAGGAACTACAAAGGAAGTGGGAAAGCACATTATTAGCACTAGCCCCAAAGGACCAATGTGAGTAATCTTTCATTTGAAGTGGAGGCTTTAACTCCACGGATTTCAACTGATATTTTAAGTTCAAGATATTTACGGCATTGATATATCAAACTCAGTATTCATGATTTCTGTTTTCTTAAATATTCTGCTATGACATGCTCCATGATTATTTCCATATTATACCCGTAAATGTTTCCTTTCGAAAATAGTTAGCATGTATGATTTCCTTAACTACTCTGAATTTGATTATTCCAAATAAGCATCACTGCAAAAGTTATATGTCACATGTTTTAAATACTCATGAAAGGATTTTATATAAAAGTCATATGACAAATGTTTTGCCAGATAATAATAAGCACAGAGGTAGAGTTGTGAGTTCAACGGAACTCAACGGACCTATCATGTGCATCAGCACACAGGTAGGGTTGTGGGTTCTATGGAACACTTCAGACCTATCATGTGCACATGCCTGGTAGCAGGATCTAATCCCACAGGCAATGAGATATCTCCACGTATACGTAAAACTGGAGTCTGGTTCGAAACAGATTCCACCTAATTAAAGAGAAAAGAGGACAAACGATTTTGAAAATAGAAGCAGGTTTTACCCCCATTTTCACTATGAAATGTTTATATGTTTTAAAGTAACGTTTTGGAAAATGGAAGCTGGTTTT
This sequence comes from Nyssa sinensis, assembly GCA_008638375.1. Taxonomy (NCBI): domain Eukaryota; kingdom Viridiplantae; phylum Streptophyta; class Magnoliopsida; order Cornales; family Nyssaceae; genus Nyssa; species Nyssa sinensis. The sequence goes on along the minus strand of CM018045.1, from coordinate 23,145,828 downwards.
TACCCCTATTTTCTATTATGCATGTTTATATGCTTTGAAATGTATATACTCTATTTAAGAAATGTTTGTTTAACTTGAATTACATGATTTTAAGTTACATGCTCTGAAATGCATATGCTCTTTTACGGAAAGGTAAGTTTTAGCTTGAATACCTTGAATGTTTCAAAGTTACATGTTTTAAGAATGCATATCTCCTATGTTCAAGTAAACGAACAATTGGTAGTTGAGTATTTTATAAACTCTCATGTACGAAACCTCTACCAATTGAAAACCCATGACAGATGCAGGAATTACTCATTGAGCTTCTCGAAGCTCACCCCATTCCCTAACATTTTTCAAGTACTGACGATGAGTGGGAGCCGTGCTCCATTTTGGGATGATGATTAATAGCTCCGTTATGATCATGGACTTTTTGGAAGTATTAGAACATGTAATTGACTTTTGGAAGTAGTTAGAATCTATAGTTGGTTGAACTATGATGTAATAGACTTCGGGTAGTATGTACTTAAGCCATAAGGCAACCGACTATGTAATATGTATAAAATTTTAGAAATTCAATTATGCTCTGAATGTATGTTTATATGCTACCATCAATAAAGGTGACAGTACCGGACGGGGGTGCGAAAGTTTTATTAAGAAAAGAAAAGAAAAAGTTTTTCACGCTTCTGCAAACCAAAGCCGCACCGCTATTCGATACCGTCACTTATGTACGAGCCTTGCCCCAAGGCCTCCGGGCCGAAGGGTGGCTGTCCAGACTCGAGATCCGCACAGGGTAGATTTCGGGTCGTGACACATATTGCTACGAATCAGGTCAAGAGATACATCTACATTATTCTAATGCCCTAATACTATAAAACCTAGGAGGTGCCGCCAACTATTCAAGTTAAGATCGGTAGGACAGACCTTAAAACAACTAAAAAATTGCCTAACCAGCTCAGGAAGAGGGAGTGTTAATCCCATTTCAAACCAGGCAAGTTAAACACATATTTCGCCCGTCTCGACATCATATGGGCAATCTAGGGCGCTCGGAACCCTAAAGGTAACATTTGAGGGAAGACTATACTTTTCCCACAATTCCTCTAGCATATGCTCAGTAATGACACTTGCCCCTTCTTCCCTTTGAGTGGGTCAACCAGAGGCCTCACCAACCCTATTTCGGGGCTCTAAGAATACGTCTACTATTCTAACCTCCGAGCTGGAGAGGGATCCTACTGACCTATTTTCGGCATCGCCGGAGGGATGACTATCTAGGGCTTGGACTTGGGGCGACATAGGCAAGTTTCTTGCGCCACCGCTAGAACTAGAAAAGGGTAAAGAACCAGACATTATCAGAGACTAAGAGAAGAAGAGGAGGAAATTAAAAAGTATTAAAAACCAAAATCGAACCTGTTCTAGACCAAAGCCTCAGACAACAGGCACTTTTCAAACCTCAAGGTCGAGCGAATCTAACAATGGTAGAATTTTTTCTGATACAGTGAAAATGGCAAGGAAAGGGTCATGTCAAACCTTCCCTCTTATTTATATGCTTACAAAATTGTGGGCCCACCAAGCCGAACCGCCATGACGGTTATGTACAATAAAGGCTTCGAAAGCCCAACCATCGGCTGCGCAATAAATGACGCACCAACAGTCACCTTGGAAAACGGACAGACAGGGCGCATAGCTTTTCAAAATCTCCAAGCCCTAGTTACTCATTGAATTCGAACTAGGACTTGGAGGAGGGGGAGTAACTGATATATCACAAACCGACAGAACCAGTCACCGTCTGAGACGTGTAATTACAAAGCTCAGCCGTCTCCGACCTTCAAAACAAACTCATTCATTCAGGACAGGCTCGAGTAATTATCCCCCAGAGCTCATTGATCCGGGCATGGGCCTTTCAGTGCAGATCTGCTTACATAACTTATAAGTCTGAGCATGAACCTTCAGAGCACTTTTCGTGGTTCAAAGCTCACTACCGCCTTAACACTCTGCCGAGCAGAGTATAAGGAAGTAGTCTTCAACAAGGAAACTACCATTCCTGGATATTCTTCACGTGCAATATTCCACAAGGTAACTACTATTTCCGATGATTAGATCCCTATATTTATGACTCCGAATCCTAATCAACGTAGGAAAGTTATTGCCTATAAATTAAACCCTAAAGCTACGCTTTATGGTCATGCTCATTCTTTGGCTTACATTATGCTCTTTCAATTCAGTTTTATTAACTTAAGCATCGGAACGGCTACTGCCGGAGCGAATCCGGTGGTCCTCTGATCGTCTTTTGAGTGTTCTTCAGGCAACGGAGTTTGGAGTTCTCAGCAGCCTCCGCGAGAGCCAAAAAGTGCAGCATCAAGAACCACTTGGTAAAAGGCAAACAAGAATTCTTGATAAATGCCATTATCCTCGTCAAATTCCAAAATGAAAATCAAAATAGAGAATGCTACTTGTCAAGAAAACCAAGTATTATTAGATTGTAAATTACTACAAACACATTTGAAAACTAGGGGCTAGTATATGTGTGACGTTATTATAAACGAAGCAGGGCATGCAAACAAGATGGCCTGATAATTGATTGCAAACAAGCATTCTAACCTAGTGATAAGATAAATAAAATAATAAAATGAGAACTTCCATAACAAACCATTGAATTCATTTTCATGATACACATAGGCTGATATGCCCCCTATCAGTCCCCTATTCCTTTATTCTCTAATGACTATAGATGTGTGGTGCCCTATTTAATCTCTATTCGGATGTACTTGGATAATGCCTACTTCGGTGAGAGATTTTTTTAATGGACGGAAGGGGCGAGTAAGGCGAAATGTGAGGAAAGTGTAATGGCTAGTTCTGCTTTTGTCTTCTTTCTTTTTTATAGTGCTTATGAAAGGAGAGGAATAGAAGAATTTTTGTAAGGGAAGAGATGTCCCCTTATATGATGCTGCACTTTTTGGCTGATGTGTATTCCGAACTCTGCTTCCTGAAGAACACTCAAAGAAGACGATCAGAGGACCACCGGATTGGCTCTTGCGGTAACCGCTCCGATGCTTAAGTTAACAAACTGAATTGAAAAGGTTGTAATGTAAGCCAAAGAATGAGCATGAATGTAAAAACGTACCTTAGGGTTTTATTTACAGGCTTAGTGATTCCTAAGTTGATTAGGATTTGGAGCCATGAAAGTAGGGACTTGATCATCGGAGAATGGCAGTTACCTTATTGGATACTGTGCTTGAGAGATAACCATGGGTGGTAGTTTCCTTATCCTTTACTCGGTAAGGCGTTAAGGTGGTGGTGAGCTCTGAACCTCAGAAAGTGCTCTGAAGGTCTGTGCTCAGACCTGTGTGTTCTGAAGGATAAAGGGACAAGTATGTTCTGAATGACCGAGCATCTTAATATGCTCTAGATGTCCGAGCTTCATAGTCACACGTGTCACATGGGGGCTGGTCTGTCATTTTGAGGTATATCAGTTTCTCCCCCCAAGCCCTAGTTGGATCTCAACGAATAACTAGGGCTACGTGATTTTGAAAAGCCATACATCCTGTCTGTCCGTTTTCCAAGGCGACTGTTGGTGCATCATTTATTGCACAGCCGATGGTTGGGCTTTCGAAGCCATTATTGCACATAACCGTCATGGCGGTCCAGCTTGGTGGGCCCACACTTTGTAATCATATATAAATAGGGGGAAAGGCTTAGTGTAATCTTTTCCTTGCCATTTTCACTATATTTGAAAAGGACGACGCAGTTCTACCATTGTCGAACCAGAGCTTTTGGTGAATCGTGAGGAGTGCCTTTTGCTTGAAGCTCTATTTCTGTCTGACTTCAGGTTTGGCTAGTCTCTCTTTCTTTCTCGTGCTTTCCTATTTCCCCCCTTTTTCGTTCCTTGGCAATTTCGGCCTCTTCTTCCTCTAGTTCTAGTGACGGCACAGGAAGTTCTTCAAAGACGAATGTGCCGTCCCATGTCCAAACTCTAGATAGCCATTCCTCCAATGGTGTTAGAAATAGGTCGATAGGATCTCCCTCCAGTTCGGAGGTTAGAATAGTAGACGCGTTCTTGGAACCCCGAAATAGGGTTGGAAAGGCCTCTGGTCGACCTACTTATAGGGAAGAAGGGGCGAGTACTATCACTGAATGTATTTGAGAGGAACTGTGGGAAAAATACAATCTTCCTTCAGACGTTACCTTTAGGGTTTCGAGCGCCCTAGATCGCCCATATGATGTTAAGGCGGGCGAAATATGTGTTTATCTTGCTTGGTTTGAAATGGGATTGACACTCCCTCTTCCTGAACTGGTTAGACAATTTTTTAGTTGGTTTAACATCTGCCCTGCCGACCTTAACTTGAACAGTTGGCGGCATCTTCTAGGTTTTCTAGTGTCAGGGCACCAGAATAGTGTAGACGTATCCCTTAACTTGATTCGTAGCAATATGGATCTGAAATACATGAGGTCAGAGAGCCTCTTTTATATGTCTTTTGACAGGGAGTTCAGACCCCTATCCTCTATACCCACTTCCAATAAAACTTAAAAGAAGTGGTATTTCTTCATTAGAGGAGCATGGGAGCGTGAAGACTTCCAAGACCATATCTCAACATTCCCCCGTATCACCGGGCCTAAAGGTGAGACCCGATTTCTTGTGACTGCTTTGGCTCTGTTTTGTGCTTTGACTTCCGAGCTGTTTAACTAAACATCATTCTTCTATTTTCTGTGCTGATTACGCCCAAAGAATAATGCGGTAGCTGTAGTGTAGCTTTGGGGTGTCGATTCCACAGGGAGACTAAATTAAAAGAATAATAAATAGAATTTTTGAAACTACAGAAGTATTAGACGGTTAATGAGAAAAGAAAATATAAAAAGTGATTTTGAATGCAACTAAAAATTAAACAAATTAATTAATGGAAGAAAATACTCAAATTTAACAAACAGTGGAGTGTCGGGAATCCCTTGAACATAACTGGTATTTTAATTATTTTTAATTCACTGTTAACTCAATTGAGAATTTAAATTCCAAATATCTCAATCGGAAGATATAAAAATTATGAACCAAAATTAAACTGAAAATAACCCTTTGAAAAATCATTCAACACTTTTAAATCTCTCAAATTAATATTCACATTGAGAAAATCCAACGACGACAATATACCCAGCGAGCAATATTGCAGCAGAGAATTGAATCAATATAAATAAGTAATTGTTCCAAAAATAATCAAAACATGAATCCATTTAATAGAAAAAGCATGACTAAATCTATAAACGGACTAAACCCTTTAATTATTTGGAAAATAAAATCCAACAATAAATTGTGAATGATCATCAAAGAATTTAATAAATAAAAACCACGTACAGGAATCAAAAATAAATTAAAACAATCATCTATGATGCAAGTTCATCTCTAACTCCACTTAGAAATTTAGTTACCCATGTACAGGACGGGTAACATAAACCTCACGAAGAAATACTGAGCCATGGAGTATCTGCGACTTCTTCTCTGCGCCAGAACTGCTTCTGTCTTCTCCATACAGTCGCCGCCGCAGCTCCCTTGTCTCTGTATATTTTTCTCCCTTTTATATCAGCCGCCTCTCTCTTTTCGTCTCCGTTTAGGTTTTTCTCTTTTTTTGTTTTTATGCCGCGAGGTCCCACATCAATTCACCAAACAGCCGCAGCCTTGCGCGCCAAACGCCCAGCATCAGCAGCCGCACCATCCAACAAGCCAACGGGCCCCACCACTAAACCAGCAGCCGCATCAAGCCCATTTCCTAACTTAATTCCGCGCCGCACAGCTAGCATAGTGTATGGACTGGGCCCCGTTGCTTGACTTGTTTTTTTTCTTTCTTTTTTGATTCAATCCGGCTGCCAAGAAGCAGCTTCCAAGCCTTGCCTCAGCCACACCAATGGACAAGCCCAAGTCAATTGCGTGGGCCCACTTCTTGTTTCTGTTGCAAAGCAGTGCAGCCCCTCACCTCAACTTCAATTTCTTGCTTTTCTTTTGGTCAAATCTCCAAGCACGGGCCCACACAAAATATAATCAGAATTGAGACTCCCTCCAGCCGTGCAGCCTTGCTTTGAATTTTCAAACTTTCCTTTTTTTGTTTTCTTTCTTTTCTTTGCTCTGCTTTTCTTATTCTCGCGCGCAGCTAACAATCGCCAACTTTACGCTCCATTTTCTACCAGATAACAACTGAATCTCGACTCGGACCCTTCACGAACGTTGTAACCCCAGATGAGTAGATAATTTTAGGCTCAAGAACCATCTGATTTGAGCTTCAGAAGCTCAAGTTATGGCCTCTTCAAGTTGGCTGGACGGAGAGGTTCATAGCAGCTTTCCAGGCCTGTCTTTGAAATAATGTTTGGAGGCCCAAACGAACTCCGATTTTTGCAAACCAGACCTTTTTGAAAATCTCAAGACGTCCTCTAAATATTTCATGAAGATCACTTTCTCATTCTGAAATTCTAACACCATCTAAATCTCGATTGAAACTCAATGGTCGAATCTGCCAAAAAGCCAAAAATTATTCCAAAACTATTAAGTGTAAAGCGCAATTGCAAACTATCTCTCGCCAACAAATAATGCAACATTTGAGACTTAAAATCTTATAAAATACCGCTAAAATATATCTTAATGTAAATAGAAATTAAATAAATAATATCAAATATATCTCAATATTCCTATTTACTTTCTAGCAATTTACTCCGATAATAGGGTATTTCTTGTGACTGCTTTGGCTCTGTTTTGTGCTTTGACTTTCGAGCTGTTTAACTAAACATCATTCTTCTATTTTCTGTGCAGATAAGAGTGTTTGGAGGAGGTCCATTTTTACTACCGACCTTTAAGACCAATACCGTCAGCTCCTCAAGACTTCTAACGGAGCTCACACCGTTATCATCACCCTAGAAAATCTGATGGTTGCAAAAGCCCGTACCGAAAAGCTTAAGAAAAAACTGGTGACAAAATGGACCTCAGAGCTAGAGCCAGAGCCACAATCAATGGGGGAGGCTTCTTCCCAAGTTGAGCTTGAGCCTCCCCTACAAGTGAAAATGAGGAGGCTGCTCTCGAGTTCTCCCGACCATGCTCCTTTTGAGGGCCAGAGGGAGGCTCCCCTCCCAATCACGATGGTGCCTCCTGCCTCTGTCAGTCGAACAAGAAAGGGGAAGCCATCCAAAGCTTCCGATGATCTCGGCTACCAAGCCACAAAGAGGGCCCTGAAGCAGTTCTAGGATAAGGTCCCTCAGAAGTTCAAGTCGCAGAAGCCGGAGAAGTTACTGGCTGAGTTTGCCTCGTTCCAGATCAAGGAAACTTCTGATTTTTCCTCTCTTCTCTTCCTTTCCTTTTTTTTTACTATTGCTGATTTTCCTGTTTTATATCCTACAGTGCATGCACACCCTCGCAGCTCTAAAAAATACTTCTCCAAATTCAAAAGAGATTGAAAAACTCCAAACTGAATTGGACGAGGTTACGCTACAGCTCGGTACGGCTCAGTCTGCAGCTCATGCTGCCGAGGAGAAGCTGAAGGAGGCCAACAATTCTTTGGCTGTTCTGGAGTTTGAGAAGGACCTTCACATTTGGGAGGTAGAAAGACTTCGGTTGGAGATGCATGATCTTCGTTTCCTCTATGATCAGAAGCTCCAGGATGCAGTTGATCATGCCAAGGTCGAGACTGAGGTAGAGATGAGGGAGGAAGTTGAAAAAATGGGTGACGAACAGATCCAATTTGGCTTTGACAACTTTCGATCCAAGTTTTTTGCCAAGTTTCCAGACTTCGACTTGTCGTCGATTGTGAGTCCTAGAGCTGCTCCTCTTGATGCTGCTGCTCCAAGCAAGGATGCCGAAGCCACCCCTCCTGAACTCCCCTCCGTAGAGGGGCCTGCCCCTGTTGACAAAGCTTAGGACTTCTTTTATGTAAATTTTTTATTTTTGAATTCTGACGTAAGTAATCATTTTTATCAGTGGAACTGTCTTTTCTTCAGATCTCTCAGTGTCTTTGCCTTTTTATAATACTTGTGAACTTTGAGAATTGTTGTGAATGCCAAGTATACTCAGTACTGTCCCAGGTTATTGTTGCTCTATAGTAGATGGGTTCCAATCCTTAAAACTTGCAATTATCGTAAGTAAAGTTATTCAACAATCATTTGTACTTCTAGGTCCATCCTTCCAAGCAAAGAAACTTGTAATAACCTGAGTTAATTTAATAAGGAAATGTGCTGATGACTGTGCCTGAGCAGCAGGTTTTGTGAAAGCTAACTGTCCAGGGCTTAACTACCGAGCCAAAAGACTTGTAACAATAACTGGACTGATAGTGTTTGAACAAATCTTTGATAATCAGCACCTCTATTCTTAGAACAGATCTCCAGAACTTACTGATAAGAACTTAAGCAACCTTTTGTGAGCAATTTTAATGAGTTGGACCAGACTTAAGGGTCTGTACATTGAGATGAACTAGACAGGAAGTTTGTACATTAAGATGGACCAGACACGTGTTATGTACATTTAGATGGACCAGATAGGAAGTCTGTACATTAAGATGGACCAAACACGTGGCCCGTACATTAAGATGGACCAGACATGAAGTCTGTACATTAAGATGGACCAGACATGAAATCTGTATATTAAGATGGACCAGACACGTGGTCTGTACATTAAGATGGACCAGACATGAAGTTTGTACATTAAGATGGACCAGACATGAGGTCTGTACATTAAGATGGACCAGAGAGGAAGTCTGTCATGACCCGAAATCCACCCTGTGCGGACCTCGTGTCAGGACCGCCACCCTTCGGCCCAAGGGCCTTAGGGCAAGGCTCACATAAGCAGCGGTATCGAATAAATGTGCAACATGTGGTTGCGGAAGCATGAAAACTTTTTTTTCTTTTCTTTTCTTATTTTAAATCTTTCGCACACCCGCCCGGTACTGCCGCTCTTTGGAACGGTATACATGATTAGACATTCAAAGCATGATTAAAAACTTAAAGGCTTTATAATTAATACATGTTTAACTGCCCCACGGGGCTTAATACATAACAGTTCACTACTTTCTAATACAAAAGTTACTACTAAAAGTCCATAGCGTTTCACAAAAGAACTGCTAGTCCTGTGATTAGTTGCCTAACCCTTCTTCCAAAATAGGTAGACTTATCATCATCGCCATCAAAATCAGAACTGCTATTGACCACTTGAAAGGGGTACGGATAAAATCCGGGTAAGCTAATCTAAGCTTGTGAGTAATTCCTGCATTCGTCATGGGGTTTTCAGTTGGTAGTGGTTTTTTACATGAGAGTTATAAAATACTCACTACCAATTGTTCGTAGTTTAGAACACAGAATATATGCATTTTTAAAACAGATAGCTTTGAAACATTTAAAGTATTCAAGCTAAACATCTATTTCTTCAAGTAAAGTATATGCACTTCAAAAACATATGCATAATAAAAACGGGGGGTGAAAACCTGTTTCCATTTTCAAAAGCGTTTGTCATCTTTTCTCTTTAATTAGGTGGAATCTGTTTCAAACCAGACTCTTGTTTTACTGCAATGCTACAATGGAGATATCTCATTGCCTGAGGGATTAGATCCTGCTACTAGGCATTTCTTCGTGTCATAGTTGAATCCCAAAGGATTTCAACGTCGCATGTGGTACTTAAGCACCATTTATCTTATAAAACATTTATCACATGGCTTTTTCAAAAGATACTTTTCATGAGTATTCAAAACATGTAATATATAACTTCTGCAATAGGACTTCAAATACATGAAATAATCAAATTCAGGATATTTATGGAAATTGGCATTTTACTCAAACATGCTAAATATTTCAAAGAAAGGAACTGTACAAAAACATTTACGGGGCATGTCATAATAGAATATTTTAAAACAAGAATCACGTAAATACTAAATTTGATATTCAAATGCTTTACATAATTTGAACTTAAAACTTCTTCAATCCATGGAGTTAAATCTCCACTTCAAATATAGGGTTACTCACCTTATAGGTTAGGCTGGCTCTCAAGAGGTGCCTTCTCTTTCCTTTTCTCTCTTCTTAACGTAAAATAGTTTAGGAGAATCTCATAAACTTCATATACATTCAAATCAACTTGTGGTTTAAATCTATCCTTGGACTGTGTAGGCCTAACAAAAAATCAGCCTAATTATAATTGCACTATGTACTTTAATGATGAATAAATATGACCTCTGAAGCCATTCACTTAAGGTTTCAGTGTTTTCTTGTTCCTTAATTTTCGCTTCAGCAAGTTGTGCCTTCGTTGGGGTTCTATACATGAACGGCCTAATTGAAACGATTTCACATGTCTTAGCGATCCAAATTTTCCTGGCAATCACCTTTTGTTGCCATAATAAATCTTTTATAAAAGCTTTTTGTGTTTTATCCATACTGATTACTTGAGCCTTAACCTATAATACAATTTAACGTGTTAGAATTTTAACTTTCATTTAAACTACACTCTTTTGGTAGCTCCATTAACTTTAAATTTGATTTATTTACTTCATAGTTTTACGTGTCGTGTCTTTCCGTATTTTACCTCGAAATACGAGCCTTAGTTTAGTACCTTGGCCATGTTCTAGTTTATAGCCACCTAACTGATGTTATTCATCAAATTTTATGTCTCTTTATTTTAGACTTTCGGGGTACTAGGGACAAAATGGTAATTTTATCCCTTTACGTGTCCTAATTTTTTGGGGTCCCATCTCGTGAAACAGACCCCACCATTGGGTCCAGAATGTCCAAAATGGTTAAAATACACTATTTGTTTACTTTATTTGGACTTCTTTTGACTTGTTTGAGGACTTGGGGCAATTTCATAATTTTTGTATTTAAATATTATTAATTTAATATTAATTAAATTTTTTGGTTGGGCCATAGTAAAATTTTCCAGAATTTCTAGGGTCAAATTCTAATTTTGCAAACTTCCGGTCTGAACCAGTGGGTTCAATTCGCTCTTAAGTGAACCAATCAGGTTTTTACTGAACCAACCGGTTTGGGCCGGTTCAACATGTAATGCTGACGTCATGATGACGTCCGCCCTAACATTTTAAAAATTAAAACCTAACTTAAAACGTCGTCGTTCCAATAATGCGGTGGATATCGGTCTCTTTACACTTGTCCTGAGTTAACCCGTTTGACTCAACTCAAGACAACGAGTCGACTCGTCGTCTTCTTTACCAAATTTCAGCACTGTTGCCCTAATTTTTTGGGTTTCTTTTCTCCCATTTTTGTGCTTTTTTAACCACTGATTTTCTCTGTTTTTGGGTGTTCCATGTTCCTAAAGGGTTAGCCAATCTTTGGGCATTCATTTGACACATTAAAACTAACCTAAATGTTCGGTTTCATACCTAATACCCGAACCTGCAACTCCCTGGTAAACCCTCGTTTCATCACCATTTTTAATGGAGTTTGGTTCTGCGTGATCCTCATGGGATGGGGATTCAATCCCTATTCTCAAAAGCAAGTTTAGAAGTCCAAAAACAAGGGTTAGGTTTATGGCCGAAACTTGCAACTCAAGTTCTAAGGCTCATCTTTGAGCCATTTCACTTGGTTGTTGTTCCATTGTGAAGCATTTCCTTTCTAGTTTAAACCCCCATAACTAAAGCAAAGTTTAACTCGGGTCGATTCAGACCTAGTTGTCAAGGTGGTCGACCATGGTGGCTGTGTACTGTTCTTGGTGTTTTAGGGCTGTTTTATGGCCAAATTTCATGCTTATCTTAGTTTAAATATAATTTAAACATCATATATACGTAAATCAAGGCTTAAAACAGTTCATACGTAGGAAAATTCTAGAAAGAGAGAATGTTGGGTTTTGATGTTTTTACCTCAAAAGTGGTATCCCTCTCATTCTCCTTCTGATTTTTCTCCCTTCTTCTTCTCAGAACTCTCTCTCTCTCTCTCTGTATGACTGAATGGTGGTGTGGGCGTGTGTATACTAATATGTATATATGTGTATATAAATTTACACATGATCATTACCTCTTTGGTTGCCCCAACCACTAGGTTTCCCATTGCTTGTTACAGCACCCCTAATGAGTGCTTCTCTATGTTCAATTTTACCATTTTGGGCAGGCCATCATCAGCCGTGTGTGTGTGTGTGTGTGTTTGTTTGTTTATATATATACCTATAATATTACACACATGCCAACACACTTGAAGACACACATATATACAGCCGACACTCCACACACACTTAGTCACCATTCTGCACACACACCATTGATATCTTGTATGTTTATGTATATATATATATATATATATACGTATATGTATATATAAACTTGGCTATATACACTCCCAATACACTTTTAGTATGTGTATTGCATGTGTCCACATATACATAAATATTTATGCTTATTAACATATCTTTGTGATATATATACTTCATATTTATCTAAATTAGAAATTCTTACACTATTGTTCCAAACCTCGTAATGCATGTCATATGACTCGATAGTTTTGGTCGGGGTATTACAAAGTCTGTACATTAAAATGGACCAAACATGAAGTCTGTACATTAAGATGGACCAGACATGAGGTCTGTACATTAAGATGGACCAAACGCGTGGCCTGTACATTAAGATGGACCATACATGAAGTTTGTACATTAAGATGGACCAGACATGAAGTCTGTATATTAAGATGAACCAGACACATGGTCTGTACATTAAGATGGACCAGACATGAAGTCTGTACATTAAGATGGACTAGACACGAGGTCTGTACAATAAGATGGACCAGACATGAGGTCTGTACATTAAGATGAAAACACTTTATGAGATACTCTAAGAAAGAAGGAATCTTTATTGATAATACTTCCGTAGGTGTTCTATATTCTAAGGCCTAGGAACAGGTTTCCCATCCATGCTCTCTAACCAATAAGTGGTAGGTCTAACAATCTTTGTTAATCTATAAGGGCCCTCCCAGTTGGGTGATAACTTTCTCATAGTGGGATCCTTGGTGTTCGGAAAAACTCTTCTTAGGACAAGATCTCTAAACTGAAAGCTGTCAAGTTTTAGCCCTAGTTTAGAGTTTCTTGCCATCCTGGGCAGATATGCTTCCATCCTGATCTTGGTTTACTCCCTCTTTCTTCAAGTAGGTCCAAATTCTCTGCAAGCTGCTGATCATTAGCCTCTTGATTGAAAGCTTCAAACCTCAGTGTAGGCATAGCAATTTCAATAGGGATTACTGCTTCGGTACCATAGGTGAGTGAGAAAGGCGTTTCAGAGGTTGGTGTTCTTCTAGTAGTTCTGTAGGCCCAGAATACACCAGGGAGTTCTTCAACCCATCTTCCCTTGGCTTCTTTTAACCTCTTCTTAAGAGCATCAAAGATTGTTCGGTTAGTGACTTCTGCTTGCCCATTGGCTTGGGGATGACCAAGAAAGGAAAAATGTTGATTGATATGCAGGTTTTGGCAGAATTTTTTTGAAAATTTTACTAACAAATTGCGTACCGTTGTCTGAGATGATCACGCGTGGTATGCCGAACCTGCAGACTATATTCTTTCACGTGAAACTCTTAACTTCTTTCTCAGTAATGTGTGTTAGAGGCTCTGCTTCCGCCTCCATTTGGAGAAGTAGTCAATGGCTACCAGTAAATATTTCCTATTCGGTGTGGCTTTAGGCAATGGGCCTATGATGTCCATTCCCCATTGAGCAAAAGGCCATGGGCTGGTGATAGGGATTAGCTCATGGCGACGCTGATGTTGGTAGGGAGCGAACCTCTGGCACTTGTCACACTTCCGGACGTATTCCTTAACCTGCCTTAGCATTCCAGGCCAATAATAGCCTTGCGTCAAAGCTCGGTGTGCTATGGTTCTGCCCTCATTATGGTTTCCACATATTCCTTCATGAATTTCTGCCAGGACATACTGGGACTCTTCTAGAGACAGGCATCTCAACAAGGGTTGTGAATAAAACCTTCAGTAAAGCCTTCCATTCATAACGAGATACCGAGCTGCTCTGATTCGGATCCTTCTTGCCTTATTCTTGTCTTCTGGGATAAGCCCTCCTTCCAAGTACTAGAGAATGGGAGTCATCCAGTTTTGGAGTTGCTCTTAAGTTTGGGCAACTTGGACCTCCTCTATGCTTGGCCTTGATTGATGGGAGTTTTTAGCGTAGAATTTTCTTCTAACTTCAGATGAGATGCCATGTTTGCCAAAGCATCAGCTCTACAATTCTGGCCTCTTTCTATTTTTTGGATAGAGAATGCTTGGAAGGAGAGTTTCAATGATTTAACAAGTTCTGAATACCGAAGCATTCTGCTATCTTTGATAGCAAACTCTCCCAGAACTTGGCTCACCACTAATGGGAATCAGAGAAGACTTAAAGGTTCCGAGCCTCACATTCCTATGCTAACTTCATCCCTAGGACAAGGGCTTTGTATTCTGCTTCATTGTTAGAGGCTCTGAACCATAGGCTGCCTTTTCTGTTTTGAGCCTATCAGGGGATTGTAATACCAAACTGACTCCAGATCCATGGTCGGCGGACAATTCGTCAATGTAAAGCTGCCATGTTCCCAAACTTTTGCAAAGTTAAGCCCTATCTTGTAGTGCTGGGGTAAACTCAGCAACAAAATCGGCCAAGGCTTGCCCTTTAATTGAGATCCGTGGAACATAGGATATGTCGAACTCCCTTAAATCCACTGACCATTTGACTAATCGCCCTGAGACTTTAGGTTTCCTTAGTACTGACTTCAGGGGGTAGGCAGTTGGAATTTCAATAGGATGAGCTTGAAAATAGGGTCTGAGCTTCCGTGCTGAGGTTATTAGGGCAAAAGCCAATTTCTCAATCTCTGGGTATCTTCTTTCCATGTCCAGTAAGGCCCTACTGACATAGAATATGAGCTTCTGGACTCCTTTATCCAATCTGACCAAAACAGAACTAACAGCGTTTTCGAAAACCGCTAGATAGAGAAGTAGCTTTTCCCCTGGACTGGCTTTGATAAGAGTTCAGGTGAAGCTAGGTGCTCATTCAGTTCTTGAAAGGCTTTTTCACACTTTTCCATCCACTGTAAAGCTTTATTTCCCTTCAAAGCTTTAAAGAATGGTAGGCAGCGATCAGTGGATTTGGAAATAAATCTGCTCAGAGCTGAAATTCTGCCATTCAGAGCCTGAATGTCTTTCTTGGTCTTTGGCGATTCCGGTCCAACTAGAGCCCTAATCTGAGTGGGGTCTGCTTCTATGCCCCTCTAGGAGACAATGTATCCTAAGAACTTTCCCTTTATTACACCAAAGGTGCATTTTGAGGGATTGAGTTTCATCTTGTATTGCCTCAGGATGTCAAATATTTGAGCCAGGTGCTGGAGGTGGCTACTCTTTCGTAGGCTTTTGACCAGCATATCATCAATATAAACTTTCATGGTATTGCCGACCAAAGGACTGAACATCCTATTAACCAGATGCTGACACGTGGCCCCAGCGTTCTTTAGTCCGAATGGCATCACTCTATAACAATAGAGACCTCGTTCAGTTATGAATGCTATCATTTCCTAGTTTGAAGGGTACATCTGCATCTGGTTATATCTTGCATAGGCATCCATGAAGCTCATAAGTTCGTGCCCTGCAGTAGCATTAACTAGCTGATCTATCCTTGGCAATAGAAAACTATCTTTGGGACAAGCTTTATTGAGGTCTGTATAGTCAACGCAGACTCTTCACTTGTCATTTTTCTTCTTAACCAGAATGGTGTTGGCTAGCCAATCAGGGTAAGATACCTTTCGTATCATCTTTGCCTCAAGCAGCCTTTGGACCTCTTTATTGATGACTTGATGCCGTTCTAGAGCGAGTGGCCATCTTTTCTGTCTCACTGGTGGGTGGTCTGGATCTACCATCAGTCTATGAGTGACGAGGTCTGGATCTATACCCTCCATATCCTTTGTTTCCCAAGCAAACACAGAGAGGTTTTTCTTCAAAAATTCTATCATCTCATCTTGCTCGGCAGGTGTCAGGTCTGGACCTATCTGCAGGTAGCGCCCTTGGGATTCCGAGCTGACTAGTACTTTGATGGGATCCCTTATGGGCTTGGCTCTGCTGTCCCTTCCTCTAGGGCTTAGTGGCTCATCAATTCTAGAAGGGCAATCTTCTACCTTGTGATAGTGGGAGAGGACTAGATCCCCACATTCACGGGCTTGTAGTAATTGTTATTTGGGAGCCTTTACCTTGAGTGCGAGAGCATAACATTCTCTAGAAGTTGGTTGGCATCCTCTGATAGAGTAGACAGCCTGATTGTCGACATATTTTAGGCATTGGTGGAGGGTCGAGGTGACTCCTCCCATCTAGTGTAGCCAAGGTCTCCCAATTATGACATTATAAGGGGATTTGGCATTCAGAACCATGTATTCAGTTACTGTGGTTTTTTGTCCGTCTCCCTCTCCTGCTGTAGTGGCGAGGTCAATCCTACCTAATGGAGTATTGAGATTCCCGTCAAATCCTGCCATGATTACGAGACTAGGCTTAATGTCACTGGTGTTGAGCTTCATCTATTTAAAAGGTTCATAGAACAGTACATTCGTCGAACTCCCAGTATCCACGAGGACTCTTCGAATTTCAAAGTTGGCAATTTTGAGGGAGATGACGAGGGCATCACTGTGAGGACAGTGTACTCCTTCAAGATCTTGATCCGAGAATTGGATTCCAGGTACTGGCCTCAATCTTTTCTCGACATTAGAGATCTGTATGATTCTAGGAGTAGCTCTGTGTAATATCCCGACCCAGGATATAGCATGTACACCGGGCTGGACCGGGCTATAAAATGTAATCCCGAATTTTAAGCCGTTATATGACATAAATAAAAGTGGATGCGTAATAGACTGTATTGTTTAATTACGATGCATAGGTACGAAAGGCAAACAGTCACGGGTGTTCGAGTGCCGTTGCACCGGAAGCCGATTTTACTAGAAAACGTGCAAGTGAATGTCGACGCATAAATTTTTAAAGTAAATCTAAATGATTATGAATATTATATATACATATATATATATATACGGTTGGATGATATATATATATATATATATATATTATAATACAATATAATTAAATGAAAGGAAATAAAATGGAAAGAAAGGAACTGCATGTGGGTCATGTGTGGTGGCAACATGCGGTGCATGTGGGTGTTAGGTGGCAAGGCCACCGACTGAAAATCAGTCAAGAGAAAGCTATGTGTGAGGTGTCGTTTGTGTGTGTGTGCTGTCACCGTGACTACAGGTGGCAAAAGCCACCGACTACTGAGTCGGTTGGATAATTAGAAAGGAAGAGAGAGTTAGAAAGAGACTGAAAACGTGAGAGAAACTGAATCGCAAGAAAGGAAGAAGCAGGAATAGAGAGAGAAAGAAAGAAAATGAATTTTTGGAAAAGGGTGAGAAAATCTACAAACAGGTATATTCCTGATTTAAATTATGTTCATTTATATTTTTAATAGGTGTCGTTGCTGTTGGAGTTGATGAGAATCCGAAATAGAAAAGAAAAACAAGAAAAACCAGAACTGGGTTATGGTTGGCAATGGTGATTAAACATAGGTGAAACCAAATGAAAATTTAAACCACGATATGAGTAATACACTGCCCCAGGATTCCAAAATGCTTTGAATCAGTTTAAATGGTCAAGAAATGGCCATTCCGTGGCCAGTTATTCCCTCACCGGTGCAACGCCGGAAACTGGGAATGGGTGCGTGAAACCGGTGATGTTGGAGGTTAAAACCAGTCCTAAAATGTTCCTTACAATTTTAGAATTCATTGGGAAGAAAAACAGTAGATTTTGGACGTGAAATAGCTAAGATCCGTAGGGAATTTCACTGTTCTGGCGACCGTGGCCGGAAAACCCACCGGAGAAGACGACCGGACTATCAGGGGCTTCTTCGGGTCAAGATGAGACCGGGTCTGGGTCGGGTCGGGTTGAGATCCGACAGACTGCAATACAGGTACCAACACTGTGTCGTTTTGTTTTAAAATTTCAAATAATTTGGGCTTGTTTGGTCACGGATATAAGGGATTGGAATTGGGTTGGGGTTGTCCAAACCGTGGATAAGGTGAGAGAATTGGATATCTCAATCCGGTTCTCTGAAGTTAACTGAACCGATTGGTTCACAGTGGAATGGAACCGGTTTAGGGTTTCTGGTTCTGAACCAACTGGTTCAGACCGCAACTCTGCATAATTACATTTTGACCCCAAAAGTTATAGATAATTCCACTAAGGCCCAACAGAGAAATGTTAATTTTACAAAAATACCCCTGACTCAAAAGTGGGTCAAACGACGTCCAAATAGGGCAAATGAATAGTCAATTTTTATTATCTCGCATGCTCTGAGTCCAATGGTGAGGTCCGTTTCACGAGGCGGAGTCCCGAAAAGTTACGACTTGTAAAAATGACCAAAATACCCCTACTTCATAGGTGAGTCAAATGGACTCCGATTGAATTAAAGAACTAGTGAATTTTTATTATTCTGAACCTTCCGAATCTATTGGTAATGTCAAAATTATGAAAAGAGGTTCCGAGAACAACAGACATATAAAAGTCTAAATAAGTATTAGAAATACTGATCATAGCAAGGCATAGAATTTGGTGAATAGAAATTATTCTGAAACGTATTTACTGATATATAGGGAACTCAACGGGAAAAGGAAAACCTACAGGAGACTGATTTAGCAACGCATTAAAGGTAAGTAGATACCCTTTCTCTTCCATGTGGTGTTATCAAGCTAAGTTCATTCTTTTACTGCCAAACTTGTACTCCTGAGCGTATCTGGTGTTATTGTCTCCACAATGTGATATTGTTCTATCTGGTGGACATTGATTTATTGTTGTACTATTGTTATCATGTTGAACCGTGCTTTGAAAGGCCTATTGTTATGTTTCCATTGAATTGATGATATTCCATTTTTATATACTCCTATGGAATCATTTATGATCATGAAATGTTTATGTATACTGGATTTGTGCTCAGTCACAATATCCATCCGATGCTTTTAAATACACTGAAGACCTTCGGGTCGAGTCCGTGAACGGACATATGGCCATACACTGGAATGCACTGAAGGGGGTAAACCGGGCCCCCAAGGACCGAGGGCATATCAAGCCCTGACACAGAACAAAAGCATCTCTTATACGATTGTTCGACTATAACTGTTGAATTACCTTATTCTTGTGATTATCTTGTATTACGAGATATTCCTTTATTGATCTATTTGTGATCGGTTTATTGTGGCAGCGCGTTCCTATTGATATATTGTTGTTAAGAGTTTCATGTTGATGTTATGTCCCTTACTCCTAATTGTACATTGTGTTCTATTGTTTATTGGCCCTTATGGCAACTGTTCCCATTGGCTATCATAGCATCTTATTTCTAATGATTGGCTATCATATTCTTGTTCTTGGATTCATATTCTTTTATGATCCTCGATACCAGTGTCGGAGATCTGTATTTACTTGCTGGGCCCTTGTAGCTCATTCCACCCTCCTCACCCCATTTCAGGTACTGACGCCGCGAGACCCCGGTAGGAGTCTGAGAGCGTAGGAGGACATTTTGAAGAACTGTACTAGTCTATGTTTAGTTCTCCCATGTACTCACCACCCACGGGTGCTGGTTACGTATGGTTCTTATTTTGTTTAACTGTAGAACCATATTATGTATTGTAAAGACTTTCGCTGACATTGTGTATTGAAAGACTTCCGCTGTTTATAGACATTGATAAGACTTTCGCTGTTATTGTTTTAATGTTTTAGTACTTTACATATTAGTACTATGATACAGGAATGTAAAAAGTAGGGACGGCCTTCGGGTCGGTCCCGCGACACGAGATCCGCGTAGGATGGGTTTCGGGTCGTGACAGCTTGGTATCAGAGCTATAGGTTCGATTGTGAGTCATGGGAGATAGGACTAGAAATAGAATGAATAGATATAACTGACCTTCCTTATATAGAGTTCATACGATCCTTAATTTTTCTCTTATTGATTGACTGGACATCTTACGGGTTATCCTTACGTGTTATTTTTATAGACATGGTTATTCCAAGGAATACATCGACAATTATGAATCACATAGATCACTTAGAGTTAGAATTAATAGATAGAATTGAAGTCTCTATGATATAGATTTCATGTGAACATTGATTGTTATTTTGAGCATTGATGGTTATCTTATAGACAAGGTTAACAAAAAGGAATATCTCAATAGATTATATTGACTCGGTTAGACCATAAACGAGTAGACTTTTATGGAAATACTTATCTAACACTTATGGTTTAGAGCAATGGTGTATACTAGGAATATTGGGATAGGGAAGGATCAATTAGACTGAATTGAGCGCCTTATAGAAGAGATTCTCAAATCTCTGCCTCAAGCTCAACCCTAACAGACAACTACATGCATCGAAGTTGTGGCACCGTTAAGGATCACCACACAGGGTGAACAAGGAATTGCCCTCGGAAAGCTAAGGCTACGGCCAGTGCCACACCTACCTTGTCACATCCCCCAGACCCACCCTGTGCGGATTTGGGGTACGTGGCAAAGGCCAGTTAGGCACCCATCGGGTTTTATCAGTTTTTTTTTTTTTTTTTTTTTTTTTTTTTTTTTTAAAACAAAACCCCGACGGTAATCCTAACCAAAGGCCATTCCGATCTAAATCCCAAGCATAATGCATTCAACATATATGGTTTAAGCAGCGGAATTTTCACATGAGAATGCATACATGTATACTTGGTAGAGCATTCAGGATATATCATAGTCAGACCTATCTTAATCAAGATTACAAAACGGTTTCACTACAAAAGGTCATAGTCTGTTCAGTTACACAAAAAGTACAAAAATGATATAGATTCTCAAAAATGGGTTATCATTCTATCTGGGGGTCTCCAACTTTTCCCCCTAAGTTCTGGACTTGCTAAACCTGTCCATCTGAGAGTTCCCCTGAAATTATTAAAATAATGGAATGAGCTTTGAAAGCCCAGTGAGTAACACAGATATCCAGGCAAGAGTTTCGAATTCAATCTTTGCTTAAATCACATGGTTAAGTAAATCAGTTTGGAATTAATAGTTCAATAAATCCAAGTCAAGTTCAATAGATCAAAACAGATAAACGGTTCAGAGTGCTAGCATATCAATCCGAAGTATAGTTAATCATTTGAGAAACTAAAAACCATGTCATCGGTGATAAAAGCATGCATTTAAAACATATGGTATTCGAAACAATTTAACAGATCAAGGAGCAGTAACTAAAACAGTGTCAGAAGTTACTCACCTTCAATATTCAAGTTTGAAGCTATGAACGGAGCCTTCCTCTTTTCTCCTTAAGCCTAAAACAATTTATAAAGATTTATCAACTCATGACCTTAGACTGAGTAAGTCTACCCTATGATGGGTTTCATGGAACTAACTTATAGTGGCTAGTTCTTAGGTCTTACCTCTTAAGCATTTGGCTTAGGGTTTTCAGTATCTTCCTGTTTTTTCATCTTGGCCTCGGCAATCATTTCCTTAGTACGTGCCTTATATATGAAGGGCTGGATGGAAACGATTTCAGTGGACTTAGCTATCCTAATATGGCGCTCAATAACTCTTTGCTGCCTCAGTAATTCTTGCATAAACTCTTGCTGTTTCTTATCGGCTAATCTCTGGGCCTTAGTCATGATGGTGAATTTCTTGCCCTGTTTGTCCATGGTAGTTTAAGTGATATTTTTACCTAGAACACAGTTTAACATGTTAGAACAGATGCCTTCACACATTTATCGGTTCTGATTTTCATATTATGGACCTAACCATTTAGTTCGGAAGGTTGAAGAAAGTCAATTTAGACTCTCTCGGCTTTTAAATCTAGGTTCGGGTATGTCAGGGGTATTTTGGTCATTTTTGCCGTCACATAATTTCTGTCTCGGATTCGTCATCTAATCATGTATACAGTCTCACAAGTGTCAGGTCTATCACTGGTATTAATTCCGTTTTAATCGGATTTCATTTAGGCCTTGTACAGTGTCAGGGGTATTATGGTAATTTCATATGTTGTATTTTTCGGTACTTTATTTGTAGTCACGGACCTCACCATTGAGTCTGGAATGTCCAACATAGTTAAAATGGACTATCTTTCAGTAAAATTTGGCCCTATGTGTCATTAGGGGCAGTATGGTCATTTACCCTTTACATGTCTATATTTTTCGGGACTTGGTTTCACAAATCGGACTCCACCATTGAGTCCGGAATTCCCGAAATAGTAAGATTACACTATTCAATCATTAAATTCGGACTTGGTTTGACTCGTTTAGGGTCCAGGGGCAATATAGTAATTATCCCCTTTTTAATAAAATAATTAAATAATTATTTTATTATTTTATTTAATTTTTCAGGGGTATAATTGCAAAAGATTTTAAAAATCTGGGCCTTAGTATAATTCTGTCAAACAGTGGAGGGTCAGTTTGCAAATATTTAAAAGTTCAAAACTGAACCAAAGGGTTCAGTCTCTTTGCAACTGAACCGGTCCGGTTCAGTCCGGTTCTGACCGGTCCTGTTACATTGCTGACGTCACGATGACGTCAGCCCTCAAATAATTTAAAAAACTAGTTTATTCAAAACGACGTAGCTTTATTAATGCAGTGGCAGTCCTTGGGACAGACACGTGTCCGAGTTGGCTCGGCCCAACCCAGCTCGACTCGATCGACTCGGTCGACTCGGCCGAGTCAACTCCGTCTTCTCCACAAACTGACTCGGTGTTGCCCTATTTTCTGCAGATTTTTAGCTTCTATTTCGTGAGTTTTAGGGTACGGTTTCTTGCTGTTTTGGGGTGGTATCGACTCCTGAGGGTCACACCAACACTTTGGCATCGGTTTTGGGCATCAAATCAACCCAACAAGTTCTGTTTTCAAGAGAGTAACCGTGACCTGCAACTCGATCTAGCACCCTTATTTCTCAACCATTTCATGTGTGGTTTGAAGCTACGTGACCTACAAACTCTAAGGATCAAGACCCTATTTATATATCTCAGTTTAGTCTCGAGTTTTAACGGATTGGATTTTAAACCCGTATGTTTATTTCCAATTTCGTGGGGCTACAGTGAGTCTCGAGGTCGCGTAGGTACATATTTGAGATCCTCTTGGGGTCTATTTCAGGCCTTGACACTCAAAACTCTGAACTGTTATGGTCGATTCAGACCTGGGTTTTCCAAGGTTCATCAATGGAGGTTGGTCTCGGGTTTCATGGGTTTTGACCTATCCGAGACCTCTAAGCCATGCTATACACTCAAAACAGTTCCTAGAGTCAATAATGAGGCATGCATGTAGTCTATACCCGTAGCAACTCATCAAAAATAATTCAAAATCTACAAAACAAGAATTGAAGATAATTTAGAATTTTTACCTTCACAGTGCTGTCCCTCTCGGTTATGGCTCGACCCAGACCTCTCACAGTGTCCTCAAGTTCCTCAGGTCATGCATGAAATCCTCAAGCCTTTACTTCAATTGCCAATTCCCTCTCTCACTTGCATGCACAATCTCCCTTCTCTCTCTCTCTCTCCACACTTCACCCTCACTCTCTCTCTCAATCCCTCACGTATGACTCAGTTTTAGAATTTCAGAATTCTCTAAGGAGAGAATCTGATGCAAGTTATGTATATATATATGTACATATAGGGCTATACACATATGAGTGTATCTCTACCCTTAGTGGGTTTGTGACTGCTGACTTGATGGAGGTGATGGAGGGCTATGATGAAGGGAATGCATGCAAGGCCATTGGCCAATTTGGGTGGTGGCTTGAGCAGATTATAGGTTATATACATATATTGCTGTATTTATGCACAAAGTAACCAACAGCCTAGTTGGTAACTTTTTGAGACAAAGTTGCTTACCTTGGTAGGTCAAGGGTTCAATTCCCCTTGGCCTCCCAAGTGACCATTTTCTCTTAATTTCTGGTTAAGGCCTTGTTTGGTTGTCGCTAATTTTCAGTTTCACTGTTTTGGCCTTAACTCCCAATCTGTAACTCCTTTTTCAGTGCAGTTTCTTTCTGTCACTTCCTACTCAGAATATCTTCCATTGACCAAGGTCCAATGTCAGTTTTTATTTTCTCGAGTTTCCCATAATTAGTTAATTCGAGTTTTATCACTATTAAAAATAGGCATTAAATTAGCTAAACCTGACATTTCATTCCCAAAACAGTTTTCTCATATACAAAACATGTCAGTTACGAAATTGGGGTATTACATCCTCCCCCCCTTCAGAAGAGTTTTGTCCCCAAAACTCAGTCTACAATATCAAGTAAACAACTCGGGATATTTTTCATGCATTTCAGCTTCAAGTTCCCAGGTTGCTTCTTCACTAGTGTGATTTCTCCACAAGACTTTGACTAACGGAATTGCCTTGTTACGCAAAGTCTTTTCTTTTCGGTCAAGAATCTGGACTGGTCGTTCTTCATACGTTAAGTCTTCTCTCAACTTGAGTGGCTCATACTCAACGACTTGCCCCGGTTCTTGTATACACTTCCGTAACATGGATACGTGAAATACACGGTGTACCTTGTCCAACTCAGGCGGTAATGCCAGACTATATGCAACCGGGCCAATTCTCTTTAATATCTCAAAAGGACCAATGTAACGGGGACTTAACTTGCCTTTCTTGCCAAATCGAAGTACTCCCTTTAGTGGCGACACTTTAAGAAACACAAGATCACCTACTTGGAATTCAAGATCCTTCCTCCGATTATCAGCATAGCTTTTGTACCGGCTCTGGGTCGTTTGCAGTCTGTTCCGGATCCTCTGAATTTGTTCCGTAGTGGCTTGGACTAAATCTGGCCCAAGCAGCTTCTGTTCACCGGTTTCAATCCAGCAAAGTGGAGATCGGCACTTCCTCCCGTATAGTGCCTCATACGGTGCCATTTTAATGCTGGATTGATAACTGTTATTATAGGCAAACTCGACAAGTGGCAGATGCTCTGCCCAGTTTCCTTTGAAGTCCAGTGCACACAGTCGCAGCATATCCTCTAATATCTGTATCACTCTTTCAGATTGTCCGTCAGTCTGTGGGTGGTATGCTGTACTGAACTTGAGTTCCGTGCCGAGTGCCTCCTGTAGACTTTTCCAAAATCGAGACACAAATCGGGGATCTCGATCGGATACAATGGACAATGGTGTACCATGTAAGCGTACAATTTCCTGAATGTACAATGCGGCAAACTTCTCTAAGCTATAAGTGGTCCTGACAGGTAGAAAGTGAGCAGACTTGGTCAATCTGTCCACTATGACCCAGACAGCATCAGAACCTTTTGGTGACTTGGGAAAACCGGACACAAAATCCATGGTAATATGATCCCACTTCCATTCCGGAATAGGGAGTGGTTGCAGAAGTCCGCTAGGACGTTGATGCTCAACTTTCACCTGTTGGCATCGTGTGCAGTGAGCAATAAAATTTGCTACGTCCTTCTTCAATCCGGTCCACCAGTATAACTCCCTGAGGTCATGATACATCTTCGTAATCCCAGGGTGTACCGTGAATCTCGAGGCATGGGCTTCTTCCAGGATTTCCTTTCTTAACTCGGGTATCTTGGGCACACACAACCTACCTCGATACCGTAGAATTCCGTCCTGAATTCCAAAATCAGCTTTCCCCGTTGCCTTTACTTCATCACAGATTCTAACCAACTCCTCATCTTGAGTCTGTCCCTCTTTAATTCGCTCCACCAATGTAGATCCAACAGTCAAATTGGCCAGACAAGCCGTGCTACCTGGTGGAACTACCTCGATACCCATTTCATCCAGATCTCGAATTAACTCCTCCTGAGAGGAAATCATGTAGGCAAGGCTTCCAGATCGTCGACTCAAGGCATCGGCCACCACATTTGCCTTACCCGGATGGTACTGAATAGCCACATCATAATCCTTAATTAGTTCTAGCCATCTTCGCTGCCTCATGTTTAATTCCTTCTGTGTGAAGAAATATTTCAAACTCTTGTGATCCGTAAAAATCTCACACACCTCCCCATATAGGTAGTGGCGCCAGATTTTTAGGGCAAACACCACTGCAGCTAATTCTAGATCATGGGTAGGATAGTTTTGCTCATGAGGTCGGAGCTGTCGGGAAGCATAGGCGATGACTCTATCATTCTGCATAAGGACACAACCCAGTCCTTTATAAGAGGCGTCACAGTAAATGACAAACTTCCCTTCTCTGGAGGGAATAGTCAATACTGGCGCTGTGGTCAGCTTCTCTTTTAGCAGCTGGAAACTCTTTTCTTGCTCATCAGCCCAAATGAATGGTACATTACTCTTGGTCAAATGTGTGAGCGGTTTGGCCAGCTTTGCAAAATCTTTCACGAAACGTCGGTAGTACCCAGCCAGTCCAAGAAAACTTCTGACTTCTGTCACAGTGGTCGGCTGGGGCCAATCCAATATAGCGTCCACCTTCTGTGGATCAACAGCGATGCCTTCTTTGGAAATCACATGGCCCAAGAAGGTAATGCTGGACAACCAGAATTCACACTTGCTGAATTTTGCATACAGTCTGTGTTCTCTCAGGGTTTGTAGTGCTATTCCCAGATGTCTTTCATGTTCCTCCTCGTTCCGTGAGTATACTAGTATATCATCGATAAACACAATGATGAAGTTATCTAGATACGGTTTAAAAACCCGGTTCATTAAATCCATGAACGCGGCAGGGGCGTTAGTCACGCCAAAAGGCATGACCAGGAACTCATAGTGACCGTATCGGGTTCGGAAAGCTGTCTTTGGTACATCAGTGTCCTTGACTTTGAGTTGATGGTACCCCGATCTCAAGTCAATTTTAGAAAATACACTTGCCCCTTGTAACTGGTCAAACAACTCATCGATACGCGGAAGAGGGTACTTATTTTTTACCGTCACTTTATTTAGCTCACGGTAATCAATGCACAGTCTTAGGGAGCCGTCCTTCTTCTTCACGAACAACACGGGTGCTCCCCAAGGAGATACACTGGGTCGGATAAACCCTTTCTCCAACAATTCCTCTAATTGGGCTTTCAACTCCCTTAACTCTGATGGGGCCATTCGGTAGGGAGTTTTGGATATAGGTTGAGTTCCAGGGATAAGATCAATGGAAAACTCGATCTCTCGATCAACCGTTCCTTGCGGTAGTTCATCTGGAAACACGTCAGGAAATTCACACACAACTGGTACTTCAGGCAGTGGGGGATTCTGGGCTTGGGTATCCAAGACACTACATAAATAACCACGACACCCTTTCTTTAACAACCTCCCTGCCTGAATGGCAGAGATTAGGTAGGGTGGTGGGGTAATCCCCTTTCCCCTAAACATAAACTCGGGCTGTCCTGGGGGCTGAAACAATACACTTTTCTCAAAACAATCGATGGTGGCATGATTGTGTGACAACCAATCCATGCCCAATATCACATCAAATCCCTTTATTGCTAAGGGTATTAGATTGACTAACAACTCCTGGTCTCCAATCATTACTCTACAGTCCCTAAGAATCATGGACCCAATCATTGACATCCCAGAAGGAATTTGTACCGATAACAGTTCATCCATAGGTTCAGGTATCTTATGCAGTTTATCAACAAAAGATGGAGACACAAAAGAATGCGTGGATCCAGGGTCAATCAACACATATGCAGAGATTTCGAAAATCGGGAGTATACCTGCTACTACAGCATTTGCAGCAGAGGTGTCTCCTGGTAGCAGTGCAAAGACTCTTCCCGGGCGGCCCTGTGGCTCCTTGCCTTTGTCCTTTGTCTTGGCAAGAGGTACTGGAATAGGCTTCCGTTCTGCGGTGCTGGTAGTCAAGGCAGGGGTTCTCGGGATTGGTGGATGTTGCGGGCAATCTTTGACTTGGTGCCCCTTATCTCCACATCGGTAGCATGCACCAGTCAGTCGACGACATTCTCCAGGGTGTAGGTTCTGGCAGTGAGGGCATCTGGACACTTCCTCAGTTTTCTTCTGACCCTTGTTGCTCTTACTTGGGCCCTCAGTCCTTTGCTTCTTGCTCGGCTGCTCCTTCTTAAAGTTTTTGCCCTTTTTCTTTCTTTCCTGGTCCTTCAGTTGGTTGAACTCTTCCATGTCCTTTTCAATAACTAGGGCTTTGTTAAGAACATCGGAATAGGTGTGTAGTTCAAAGGCCGAGACTTTAGTCCGTATCCCGATCCGAAGACCTGCGAGGAATTTCCTTGCCCTATTATGCTCTTCCCTCACCAAAAAGGAAGCAAATCTGGACAATGCAGAGAACTTGGCTGCATATTGAATTACGGTCATGTCCCCTTGTTTTAGGGTGGCGAACTCCTGAATTTTTCTCTCCCGGATTGTAGGGGGAAAGAACATGCCATAAAATTTTTCAATAAAATCGGCCCAGGTAATGGTGGGGTTCTGTACTTGCATCTCGAGCCACCACTTGTAAGCTTCTCCCTGTAACATGTAAGTGGCTAGCATCACTTTCTCGGCTTCCGAACAAATCAAGAGCTTAAAGGTCTTTTCCATTGACATGACCCACAGCTCAGCTTTCTCGGGGTCGGTAACAGCATCGAAAGTCGGGGGTTTGAGCTTATGGAAGCGATCTAACAAGTCATTACGAATGCCGGTTTCCAACGGTTGTGCTGGGGCAGGCGGAGGCGGAACTACCGGGGGCTCTACCGGGTTATTTGCTGGTCCGGCCTGGTGTTGCTGTAAGGTTCTTGATAGTCCCTCAATGGCCTGGCCGAATTGAGCTAATGTGGCCCTCATTTCCCGTAGGGCTACGCTCTCCGTTGGGGCCCGCGGTTCCCTATTGTTACTCCTAGTTCGAGGCGGCATCTGAAGCAAGATAAAAAGTATTCTAAGTATCCTCATTCAATGTGTCATAGTAAGGATGTCATTCAGGTTGTTCATCGATTCAGAATTTCTATGACTTAAGTATTTGCTTTCTAAGGATTCAGTGTTAAACTAACCCTAAGGTTCTGGTCTATACTGACTTTCAAACCTGTAGCTCTGATACCACTCTTTTGTCACATCCCCCAGACCCACCCTGTGCGGATTTGGGGTACGTGGCAAAGGCCAGTTAGGCACCCATCGGGTTTTATCAGTTTTTTTTTTTTTTTTTTTTTTGAAAACAAAACCCCGACGGTAATCCTAACCAAAGGCCATTCCGATCTAAATCCCAAGCATAATGCATTCAACATATATGGTTTAAGCAGCGGAATTTTCACATGAGAATGCATACATGTATACTTGGTAGAGCATTCAGGATATATCATAGTCAGACCTATCTTAATCAAGATTACAAAACGGTTTCACTACAAAAGGTCATAGTCTGTTCAGTTACACAAAAAGTACAAAAATGATATAGATTCTCAAAAATGGGTTATCATTCTATCTGGGGGTCTCCAACTTTTCCCCCTAAGTTCTGGACTTGCTAAACCTGTCCATCTGAGAGTTCCCCTGAAATTATTAAAATAATGGAATGAGCTTTGAAAGCCCAGTGAGTAACACAGATATCCAGGCAAGAGTTTCGAATTCAATCTTTGCTTAAATCACATGGTTAAGTAAATCAGTTTGGAATTAATAGTTCAATAAATCCAAGTCAAGTTCAATAGATCAAAACAGATAAACGGTTCAGAGTGCTAGCATATCAATCCGAAGTATAGTTAATCATTTGAGAAACTAAAAACCATGTCATCGGTGATAAAAGCATGCATTTAAAACATATGGTATTCGAAACAATTTAACAGATCAAGGAGCAGTAACTAAAACAGTGTCAGAAGTTACTCACCTTCAATATTCAAGTTTGAAGCTATGAACGGAGCCTTCCTCTTTTCTCCTTAAGCCTAAAACAATTTATAAAGATTTATCAACTCATGACCTTAGACTGAGTAAGTCTACCCTATGATGGGTTTCATGGAACTAACTTATAGTGGCTAGTTCTTAGGTCTTACCTCTTAAGCATTTGGCTTAGGGTTTTCAGTATCTTCCTGTTTTTTCATCTTGGCCTCGGCAATCATTTCCTTAGTACGTGCCTTATATATGAAGGGCTGGATGGAAACGATTTCAGTGGACTTAGCTATCCTAATATGGCGCTCAATAACTCTTTGCTGCCTCAGTAATTCTTGCATAAACTCTTGCTGTTTCTTATCGGCTAATCTCTGGGCCTTAGTCATGATGGTGAATTTCTTGCCCTGTTTGTCCATGGTAGTTTAAGTGATATTTTTACCTAGAACACAGTTTAACATGTTAGAACAGATGCCTTCACACATTTATCGGTTCTGATTTTCATATTATGGACCTAACCATTTAGTTCGGAAGGTTGAAGAAAGTCAATTTAGACTCTCTCGGCTTTTAAATCTAGGTTCGGGTATGTCAGGGGTATTTTGGTCATTTTTGCCGTCACATAATTTCTGTCTCGGATTCGTCATCTAATCTTGTATACAGTCTCACAAGTGTCAGGTCTATCACTGGTATTAATTCCGTTTTAATCGGATTTCATTTAGGCCTTGTACAGTGTCAGGGGTATTATGGTAATTTCATATGTTGTATTTTTCGGTACTTTATTTGTAGTCACGGACCTCACCATTGAGTCCGGAATGTCCAACATAGTTAAAATGGACTATCTTTCAGTAAAATTTGGCCCTATGTGTCATTAGGGGCAGTATGGTCATTTACCCTTTACATGTCTGTATTTTTCGGGACTTGGTTTCACAAATCGGACTCCACCATTGAGTCCGGAATTCCCGAAATAGTAAGATTACACTATTCAATCATTAAATTCGGACTTGGTTTGACTCGTTTAGGGTCCAGGGGCAATATAGTAATTATCCCCTTTTTAATAAAATAATTAAATAATTATTTTATTATTTTATTTAATTTTTCAGGGGTATAATTGCAAAAGATTTTAAAAATCTGGGCCTTAGTATAATTCTGTCAAACAGTGGAGGGTCAGTTTGCAAATATTTAAAAGTTCAAAACTGAACCAAAGGGTTCAGTCTCTTTGCAACTGAACCGGTCCGGTTCAGTCCGGTTCTGACCGGTCCTGTTACATTGCTGACGTCACGATGACGTCAGCCCTCAAATAATTTAAAAAACTAGTTTATTCAAAACGACGTAGCTTTATTAATGCAGTGGCAGTCCCTGGGACAGACACGTGTCCGAGTTGGCTCGGCCCAACCCAGCTCGACTCGATCGACTCGGTCGACTCGGCCGAGTCAACTCCGTCTTCTCCACAAACTGACTCGGTGTTGCCCTATTTTCTGCAGATTTTTAGCTTCTATTTCGTGAGTTTTAGGGTACGGTTTCTTGCTGTTTTGGGGTGGTATCGACTCCTGAGGGTCACACCAACACTTTGGCATCGGTTTTGGGCATCAAATCAACCCAACAAGTTCTGTTTTCAAGAGAGTAACCGTGACCTGCAACTCGATCTAGCACCCTTATTTCTCAACCATTTCATGTGTGGTTTGAAGCTACGTGACCTACAAACTCTAAGGATCAAGACCCTATTTATATATCTCAGTTTAGTCTCGAGTTTTAACGGATTGGATTTTAAACCCGTATGTTTATTTCCAATTTCGTGGGGCTACAGTGAGTCTCGAGGTCGCGTAGGTACATATTTGAGATCCTCTTGGGGTCTATTTCAGGCCTTGACACTCAAAACTCTGAACTGTTATGGTCGATTCAGACCTGGGTTTTCCAAGGTTCATCAATGGAGGTTGGTCTCGGGTTTCATGGGTTTTGACCTATCCGAGACCTCTAAGCCATGCTATACACTCAAAACAGTTCCTAGAGTCAATAATGAGGCATGCATGTAGTCTATACCCGTAGCAACTCATCAAAAATAATTCAAAATCTACAAAACAAGAATTGAAGATAATTTAGAATTTTTACCTTCACAGTGCTGTCCCTCTCGGTTATGGCTCGACCCAGACCTCTCACAGTGTCCTCAAGTTCCTCAGGTCATGCATGAAATCCTCAAGCCTTTACTTCAATTGCCAATTCCCTCTCTCACTTGCATGCACAATCTCCCTTCTCTCTCTCTCTCTCCACACTTCACCCTCACTCTTTCTCTCAATCCCTCACGTATGACTCAGTTTTAGAATTTCAGAATTCTCTAAGGAGAGAATCTGATGCAAGTTATGTATATATATATGTACATATAGGGCTATACACATATGAGTGTATCTCTACCCTTAGTGGGTTTGTGACTGCTGACTTGATGGAGGTGATGGAGGGCTATGATGAAGGGAATGCATGCAAGGCCATTGGCCAATTTGGGTGGTGGCTTGAGCAGATTATAGGTTATATACATATATTGCTGTATTTATGCACAAAGTAACCAACAGCCTAGTTGGTAACTTTTTGAGACAAAGTTGCTTACCTTGGTAGGTCAAGGGTTCAATTCCCCTTGGCCTCCCAAGTGACCATTTTCTCTTAATTTCTGGTTAAGGCCTTGTTTGGTTGTCGCTAATTTTCAGTTTCACTGTTTTGGCCTTAACTCCCAATCTGTAACTCCTTTTTCAGTGCAGTTTCTTTCTGTCACTTCCTACTCAGAATATCTTCCATTGACCAAGGTCCAATGTCAGTTTTTATTTTCTCGAGTTTCCCATAATTAGCTAATTCGAGTTTTATCACTATTAAAAATAGGCATTAAATTAGCTAAACCTGACATTTCATTCCCAAAACAGTTTTCTC
This sequence comes from Nyssa sinensis, assembly GCA_008638375.1. Classification (NCBI taxonomy): domain Eukaryota; kingdom Viridiplantae; phylum Streptophyta; class Magnoliopsida; order Cornales; family Nyssaceae; genus Nyssa; species Nyssa sinensis. The sequence goes on along the minus strand of CM018045.1, from coordinate 23,113,256 downwards.
ATATACAAAACATGTCAGTTACGAAATTGGGGTATTACATCCCTCACCAGTCTTGTTGGTGTCAAGGAAAGATTAAACTACTACCCAGATAGCCACAGGTACCCTTCTAGTTATTTATAACTTGTTTAGATCTTAAGAGATCCTTACACACTTGATTGTGTTTCCATGTAATTGCCGAACTGAACTTAGTAACTAAACATTTGGACGATTGATTTACTGATTTTATTACATTTGGAAGGTTATTATTGGAGAATGTGAGACAGAGAAACACGAGAACTCTAGGCTAGTTACTGAACTATTTTATGGTTACCTTGAGGATTATTGTTTAGAAATATTGAGCATAGAACACGAGATACGGAGCAAAATCACGAATATTATCAACAAGTGACCTATACTTGGAAGTTAGGTCTAGTGATGTAGAAGAGATCGAGACTGAAGATTAGGAGTGGATATAAATTATGAAAATGAATAACGGTGATTGTAAACGGTTAAAAGAGAAAATGTGGAAAATTGACAGTCACTGATGTGCTATCAGGACCTTTGTTACCGGTGAGGAACGACCGCCTTATCATGTAACTAGGGTAACTGAGAAACACACAGTGCTACCTTACCCAATCTGGATACTACGAATCCTTTATGATACTGTTAGAACGACGTATACCCCAGAGGACTTGAGGATTAGAATGCTACAATATCATTACATCTATCCTACCAAACCTAGTGATGCTAGGAAATGATTGGAGCATTAAGTCAAATTCTTAGGCTCAGCTGATATCAAAAAGATTTGGTGTTAAAAAAGTTTGTAATAGTAGTTCATGGGAGATGAGATTGATGCACCGGTATTACTAATGCCAAATAGAGTAAATCCTGACATGATAGATAGACTTGTATGTGAATTCTGACCATTGATCTTTTACAGCGAATTGGGAGATGATTAGGCTACTGTACCAGTAGTCGCCGGTATTAATTATAGTTGTTTACAAATGCTCAATATTGTTAAATATTACTCTACATACTGATTTATAATTTCAACATTTACTGCTAGCTGAACATAGAGACAGAACTCTTAGGTTATATGTTAACTGTTCAAGGATGATGATTGATGATAGATGTTATGCATGAAATAAGTAGAGTATGTAACATAGATATACGAGTGTTAGATTGACATATTAGTCACTTGTAAAATTAAAAGACATTGATGAGCCAAGTGATTTCATAATTAATAAATTTCAGGGAACAATGATAGAATAAATGTAAGATTTATAATCTTTAAAATGAATTACATACTGTTATAGATAGGAATGATTACTGGATAGACAAGATTGAATAAATGTCAACTCTTGAAAGAGTCATTATCACTAAATACTATACACTGGGGAATCATTAGAAATGAACAATATACATAGAATATAGGAGGTACAGATCATAAGTGTATAGTTTAACTGATCCAAGAAAGAACTTGGTGTATTGAAACACATTAAATGAATTGGGGCTGTCGAAAGACAAAAGCAAGTTAAGATATTAAAAGTCAACTAGTCTTGGAAAACGACTACATATTAAAATGACAATTGATGATTATTGACTAGTGACCCTTAAGGATAGCAGTGTCCTTAAGAATAAGTGATGAGAATTCTTGAGATTTGCCATTGACAATACTGAAGGAGGTTTTGATAACTGATATAGACAGATAAGTGAAACTTGAGTAGGAAATAGTAGTCATACTTAAGAGAAATGGGAGGGAATCATAGCAATAATGAAATAAATAATCCGTAATGATTATTTTGTCTTATGAAGGTACATAATTAATATCCATGGGGTTACAATTTGATGATTGTTATATATGTAAGGGAACTTAAGGGGGTAAGTACAGGGGAGTTGATATTCTAAATAAATTGATGACGTACCGGGAAATATGAAGAGTCTTGAGTAGGATATAGATCGATCAACGAGGTTTCAATGGGAGATAGTAGTTAAGCTTGGAAGGAATCATAGTAATATTGAATCTAGAAATCCTTGAGATTGTTTTATCTTATGGAAACATGTACTGGATATTTATTGAGTTATGGTTGATGATTGTTCTGTACTGAGGGAGCCTTAAGAATTAAATTACTATATCTAGTCTACAGACCTGATGTTTATGGTTGGACGGTCGATCTATATTACAAGAGTATCGAGAATTGAAATTCTATGTACGGATTAGGAACTTGTTGATTTTCTATACAGTGAGAATCTGTGAGAATTAAATTACGTTTCATAATAAACGAGGAAAACGGTTAGTGCTCATTGGGGATAGAATGTAATATAGAATTGGAAACATGACGCTTTGAAAAGTAGTGAATCTGACAGTAATATCTAAATGAAATGAAAATGCCTTGGAAAGGTAGCAAAAATTAATGGTGATATCTAGATAGAGGAATGACACCTTGAAAGGTGATACAGGTGATGAGTAACAGTTAATCAAAATACATTATTGGAAAATGATACTTTCAGGGTTACTTATGATTGGTCTATCTTCTATGTTATGTTACACATTTAATGTGTTCCTATATGTTACTAACTGAATGTAGAAACTGAACGCCTGGACCATTGACTCATTGCTTACGTGACCGTCAAGAGAACTATCATTGAAACATGTTAGATACAGGACATGTGAAATATAGACTAGGGATACAAATACTCTTACATAGCTGACTTGAGGTCAAGGAACGATTAGTAGAATAACAGATTTATTGTAGAGGAAATGACACATAGAAGCCGATGTGAACTCTATGAGTTCCACATAATATCATTTCAAATGATATATATACCCCAGATATATTAGTAGACTGAATGGATAGAGTTTTGTCAAGCTACATTTAGAAATTTTAAAATTTCCTTCATCAAAAGATATCTTAAATTACAGAAGCCGAAAAGAACCATAGGAAGGAATTGAGTTTCATGGGAAGGTTTCGAAGCATACGTGGAATTATAAAGAAGGTAGTACAGTTACAGATGTGACTGTAAAACTTGATTTCATGTGACTGTAAAACTTGATCTAACGTGACGGTAAAACTTGATTCTCAGCAGAAAATCTTTATCTAGTTAATGTAACAGCCTATTTAAGTTATACCGTGATGTTAGAGGAACCACGAAAACCACCGAGTTAGAACCGTTAAGTTTGGGGACAAACTTATTTTTAAGGGGGTAAGAATGTAATATCCCGACCCGGGATATAGCATGTACACCAGGCTGGACCGAGCTATAAAATGTAATCCCGAATTTTAAGCCGTTATATGACATAAATAAAAGTGGATGCGTAATAGACTGTATTGTTTAATTACGATGCATAGGTACGAGAGGCAAACAGTCACGGGTGTTCGGGTGCCATTGCACCGGAAGCCGATTTTACTAGAAAACGTGCAAGTGAATGTCGACGCATAAATTTTTAAAGTAAATCTAAATGATTATGAATATTATATATACATATATATATATACGGTTGGATGATATATATATATATATATATTATAATACAATATAATTAAATGAAAGGAAATAAAATGGAAAGAAAGGAACTGCATGTGGGTCATGTGTGGTGGCAACATGCAGTGCATGTGGGTGTTAGGTGGCAAGGCCACCGACTGAAAATCAGTCAAGAGAAAGCTATGTGTGAGGTGTCGTTTGTGTGTGTGTGCTGTCACCGCGACTACAGGTGGCAAAAGCCACCGACTACTGAGTCGGTTGGATAATTAGAAAGGAAGAGAGAGTTAGAAAGAGACTGAAAACGTGAGAGAAACTGAATCGCAAGAAAGGAAGAAGCAGGAATAGAGAGAGAAAGAAAGAAAACGAATTTTTGGAAAAGGGTGAGAAAATCTACAAACAGGTATATTCCTGATTTAAATTATGTTCATTTATATTTTTAATAGGTGTCGTTGTTGTTGGAGTTGATGAGAATCCGAAATAGAAAAGAAAAACAAGAAAAACCAGAACTGGGTTATGGTTGGCAATGGTGATTAAACATAGGTGAAACCAAATGAAAATTTAAACCACGATATGAGTAATACACTGCCCCAGGATTCCAAAACGCTTTGAATCAGTTTAAATGGTCAAGAAATGGCCATTCCGTGGCCAGTTATTCCTTCACCGGTGCAACGCTGGAAACTGGGAATGGGTGCGTGAAACCGGTGATGTTGGAGGTTAAAACCAGTCCTAAAATGTTCCTTACAATTTTAGAATTCATTGGGAAGAAAAACAGTAGATTTTGGACGTGAAATCGCTAAGATCCGTAGGGAATTTCACTGTTCCGGTGACCGTGGCCGGAAAACCCACCGGAGAAGACGACCAGACAATCGGGGGCTTCTTCGGGTCAGGATGAGACCAGGTCTGGGTCGGGTCGGGTTGAGATCCGACCGACTGCAATACAGGTACCAACACTGTGTCGTTTTGTTTTAAAATTTCAAATAATTTAGGCTTGTTTGGTCACGGATATAAGGGATTGGAATTAGGTTGGGGTTGTCCAAACCGTGGATAAGGTGAGAGAATTGGATATCTCAATCCGGTTTTCTGAAGTTAACTGAACCGATTGGTTCACAGTGGAATGGAACCGGTTTAGGGTTTCTGGTTCTGAACCAACTGGTTCAAACCGCAACTCTGCATAATTACATTTTGACCCCAAAAGTTATAGATAATTCCACTAAGGCCCAACAGAGAAATGTTAATTTTACAAAAATACCCCTGACTCAAAAGTGGGTCAAACGACGTCCAAATAGGGCAAATGAATAGTCGATTTTTATTATCTCGCATGCTCTGAGTCCAATGGTGAGCTCCGTTTCATGAGACGGAGTCCCAAAAAGTTACGACTTGTAAAAATGACCAAAATACCCCTGCTTCATAGGTGAGTCAAATGGACTCCGATTGAATTAAAGAACTAGTGAATTTTTATTATTCTGAACCTTCCGAATCTATTGGTAATGTCAAAATTATGAAAAGAGGTTCCGAGAACAACAGACATATAAAAGTCTAAATAAGTATTAGAAATACTGATCATAGCAAGGCATAGAATTTGGTGAATAGAAATTATTCTGAAACGTATTTACTGATATATAGGAAACTCAACGGGAAAAGGCAAACCTACAGGAGACTGATTTAGCAACGCATTAGAGGTAAGTAGATACCCTTTCTCTTCCATGTGGTGTTATCAAGCCAAGTTCATTCTTTTACTGCCAAACTTGTACTCCTGAGCGTATCTGGTGTTATTGTCTCCACAATGTGATATTGTTCTATCTGGTGGACATTGATTTATTGTTGTACTATTGTTATCATGTTGAACCGTGCTTTGGAAGGCCTATTGTTATGTTTCCATTGAATTGATGATATTCCATTTTTATATATTCCTATGGAATCATTTATGATCATGAAATGTTTATGTATACTGGATTTGTGCTCAGTCACAATATCCATCCGATGCTTTTAAATACACTGAAGACCTTCGGGTCGAGTCCGTGAACGGACATATGGCCATACACTGGAATGCACTGAAGGGGGTAAACCGGGCCCCCAAGGACCGAGGGCATATCAAGCCCTGACACAGAACAAAAGCATCTCTTATACGATTGTTCGACTATAACTGTTGAATTACCTTATTCTTGTGATTATCTTGTATTGCGAGATATTCCTTTATTGATCTATTTGTGATCGGTTTATTGTGGCAGTGCGTTCCTATTGATATATTGTTGTTAAGAGTTTCAATGTTGATGTTATGTCCCTTACTCCTAATTGTACATTGTGTTCTATTGTTTATTGGCCCTTATGGAAACTGTTCCCATTGGCTATCATAGCATCTTATTTCTTATGATTGGCTATCATATTCTTGTTCTTGGATTCATATTCTTTTATGATCCTCCATACCAGTGTCGGAGATCTGTATTTACTTGCTGGGCTCTTGTAGCTCATTCCACCCTCCTCACCCCATTTCAGGTACTGACGCCGCGAGACCCCGGTAGGAGTCTGAGAGCGTAGGAGGACATTTTGAAGAACTGTACTAGTCTATGTTTAGTTCTCCCATGTACTCACCACCCATGGTGTAACACCCCGACCCTGATTAAGCAATGATTAGTCACTAATCATTAATTAGAACCGATGTAAAGAATAATTTAGAAATTAATCGGGAACCCATGATAGACCCATAAAATAATGTCTGAACTTCATTACCAATTAATTAGGTGAAATGATGTTACTTTAACACTAAGAAAACTCGAGTTAGCGAACTACAGAAATTCCAAGGGATTAATAATCGACACTAGACCTTAGATATTGAAGCTAACCTAAATAGAAAGTGACTGGAAGAAACCGCGTCGAAAAAGGAGCAACGAAAAAGAAGATATTTAGAAAATAGCCGAAATGATTAAATGTGCCAACCAAACGGGGCCTAAGCCCAAAATATGAAAAATTCCCAAAAGTGTAGCCAAGGGGACTTGAACCCTTGACCAAGTAGGCATGATTATTGTTACCCAAAAAATTACCAAGTAGGCTATTATCATCTTTGTGCCTATATATGCAACCAAATTACATTTAAACCCAATTCAGCCAAGGCCACCTCCCAAATTGGCCAATGGCCATGCATGCAATCCCCACATCATTACCCCACATCACCTCCCTTCACCTCATGTCAGCCACCGAACCCACTAAACCTAATACACATATATACATTCATGTATATGTATAGGTTGTATGTGAGAGAAATGCTAAAATATATATATGTCCACCACACATTTTGACCCTCCAAAAATCTGTGTACTGCCCCCAGACAAGTGTGTGAGGAGTTCTCTGTGTTGTGTAAGTTTTAGGGAGAGAGTGACTTAGAGAGAAAGTGAAGAGAATCTAGAGAGAGAGATAGCTTGAATGTGGGGCTTGGCCATTGAAGGAGAAATAGAAGGGAGCTAAGGACTGGAAGTGCACAGGGAGATCAAGACCAACTGTTAAAGGTCCTGCTTGAAGCACAAACCAGTGAGGAGACCACTGTCAGAAGGTATAAACCCAGAACTGAAAAATTTTCTGTTTAGATTTTGATAATGTTTTGATGATACTTGAGCCTAAATAACTGCATGCATGATATCTAAAATTTCATATCTTGAATGAGGCAAGAAATTGGAGCCTGAAACAGCCTAGAACACTAAACCGTACACTCACCCGCCATTGAAGGACCTCGAAGGTGCAGGTCTGTTTTGACCAAAAGGAAACATGGTTCCTTCACTTGGGACCTCAAATAGACCTCATTAGGGTTCTTAAACCACTAACCCGCGACCTCGAAACCTTAGGAATGACTTGCAAAACTTGAGTTACAGGTTTCGGTTGTAAACCCAGTTCTTGGCTTTAGGCTCCTTGACTCGATTTTGAGAATGGGATTTGCATCCCCATTCCATAGGGATCAGACAGGACCAAACACCATTAAAAATGGTGACAAAATAAGGATTTTCCAGGGAGTTGCAGGTTTGAGTATCACCTTCCAAATCGCAACCGTGAGCCCAAAATGAGACTCCTAATCAATGCCAAATGATTCCTTGATGCTTTAAGATCAGTTTAGAAACAATAGCAGAGAAAATCAGTGCTCAAAAAGTTACGAAATTAAAGAAAACTAAACCCAGAAAATTAGGGTTACAATGATAGAGTTTGGGAAGACGATCTACAGTGACGGGTCGGGTCTTGGACCGGGCATCGGGTCGGGCACCGACCCAACCGAAAACGGTTAAAATCATTAAACTGAAACTACAACGTTTTAAGTTAAGATTTTTAAATTTTGTACTTTAGGGCTGATGTCGTCATGACATCAGCATTACGCGCTGAACCGGCCCAAACCGGTTGGTTCAATAGAAACCCAAACCGGTTCAATTTCATAAGGACTGAACCGTTTGGTTCAGTTTAAATCTTTTGGAAAATTACGAAATGACCCAACAGTTTTGGGAAAATTCCATTCTGGCCCAGATTTTGGAATTTTATTCCATTTATACCCCTGATAAAATAATAAATAATAAATTAAATTATTTAATTAATTTATTTATTAAATAAAAATGACCAATTACCCCTAGGTCATAAATAAGTCAAACGGAGTCCGAATAAAGTAAACGAATAGTGGTTTTTGACTATTTTGGACGTTCCGGACTCAATGGTGTGGTCCGTTTTACGAGACGAGGCTTCAAAAACTACGATACGTTAAAGTACAAATTACCAAATTGCCCCTAATGTAACCGATGTCCAAATAAGACAAGTTATTAGTGTAATCTTATTTTCTTGGGCCTTCTGAGATCAACAGTGGGGTCCGATTCACGAGACGGGACTCCGAAAAATATGACGCGCGAAATGACCAAACTACCCCTAAGGTACCCGAAGCCCAAATGAAACTAAAAGATAGTCTATTTTGACTATGTCGGACATTCCAAACCCAACGGTGAAGTCCATAACACCGAAATAGGTACTGAAAATTTAGTCACGTGAAAAATAAAACTCATCAAGTCACCACAAGTTGACTAGTAAGACCAATCCTAGGAAGTTAGGATACGTCAGGCCTAAAATTAAATGAAAGAGCATGAATAGGTAACGATTTAAGGTAAAATGTGAAGTTAACGAGTTCTTTATAATTTTCTTAGGAAATACAAAGGAAAGGGAAAAGCCCACCAGTAGTGCAAACCCGGGGAATCAAGGTGAGTAACCTCACATTTGAAGTGGAGATTTAATTCCACGGATTTGAATGATGTTTTAAATATCAAATTCTGTCTTTACACAATTCCGTTTTAAATATTCTGTTATGACATGCTTCCTGAATAATATACTACTGTCCCTTGAGATATACTTCTGCATGTCTAAAATTTCGATTTCAAATGTTATTATATATCCTGATTTACATGTTTCACGTATTTCGATACCCTATCATGAGATTATGAACTATATGTTTTGAATGCTTTTAAATGCATCCACACGAAGGAATTATGGGTTAAATGCTTTTAAATGCAAGATAAATTGTGCATAAGCACCACGGATTTCTATCGGGTTTCTTAGGAACCCAACTACGATACGAATAAATGCCAGGTAGCAGGATTTAATCCCCCAGGCATATGAGATATCTCCACGAAAAGTAAAATGGGAATCTGGTTCGAAACAGATTCTGTTAATGAAAGTGATAAGGTGTGTGTTGAAAATGGAAGCAGGCTTTTTCCTCATTTTCACCATGCATATTTACATGATTTGAAATTCATATACTTTATTTCGAAAGTACAAGTTAGCTTGAATACTGTAATGTTTCAAAGCCATTGTTTAAAGAATGCATGTACTCTATGTTCCAAGTATACGAGCAATTGGTAGTGAGTATTTTACAAAATTCTCACGTGCGAAACCACTACCAATTGAAACCCATGACAGATGTTAGAATTACTCACTGGGCTTCTCGAAGCTCACCCCATTCCCTAACATTTTTCAGGTGATGACGATGGGTGGACCCTTGCCCAATTTGGGGAGGAATGATAGGCAGCTCCATTAGGATTCTGGAGATATTTTGGGAAGTATTAGGGCCTATGGTTGGTCGAATTTTGATGTCGTACTTTTGGACAATTATGTATTTAAGCCCAAGAGGCAACCACATATGTACTTAAGCCCTTGAGGCATTCGAATATGTATTATGTATAAGACTTTAATTTGTAGTATGCTCTGATGTGATTATTCATGTGTACCGCTATGAAGAGCAACAGTACCGGACGGCTGTGCGAAAGTTTTTAAAGGATTTTTTCTAAAAGAAAAAAAAAAAGAAAAAGGGTTTTCACGCTTCCGCAAATCAAGGCCGCACCGCTATTCGATACCGTCGCCCATGTTCTGCCTTGCCCTCAGGCTCCCGGGCCTGAAGGCGGCGGTCGCGATCCGAGATCCGCACAGGGTGGGTTTCGGGTCGTGACACATGGGTGCTGGTTACGTATGGTTCTTATTTTGTTTAACTGTAGAACCATATTATGTATTGTAAAGACTTTCGCTGACATTGTGTATTGAAAGACTTCCGCTGTTATTGTTTTAATGTTTTAGTACTTTGCATATTAGTACTATGATACAGGAATGTAAAAAGTAGGGACGGCCTTCGGGTAGGCCCCGCGACACGAGATCCGCGTAGGGTGGGTTTCGGGTCGTGACACTCTGGCCTCTCGAGCATATCATTTTCTTAATCTATTGGACATTCTCGTTGCCGGGGAATCTGCATGAAGGACAAAGATTAATTGTTTGTTCTACCGTTGAGGCTCATTCCGACCTTCCCTTTGCTCTTGTCTCTGATCAGGCCTCTGATCCGGCCTCCTCTGCTGAGGCCTATCATTGTAGGGGTTCTGCCCCCCATCCTGCCTGACAAATTCCTGCAATCGTCCTCTCCTTATGAGCTGCTCGATTTCATGTTTGAAGGCCTTAAATGTGTTAGTTGTATGCCCAAGGTCTTTGTGGAAATCACTGAACTTTTTTCTGGTCCCTGTAGTTGGGGTCACCCTTTAAGGGCTCTAGCCATCTTAAATTTTTTTAAGATCTGACTTGCCGAAATATGTTGTTTGGAGAGGTATTCAGGGGAGTAAAATTGGTGAACTCTCTTAGTCCTGAATTATATGAAGTTCTGGGCACCATTCTTTTTCTGGGCTTCTGACTCTCTTCCTAGCTGTACTAGGCTCCTTCCTATGGTCGTCCTTCTTCTGGTCGTCTTTCTGGGCTTGCTCTTTAATCTTTCGGGAGGTGTCTTTTGGTTCCTTTAGGTTAATGTATTTCTTGGCTCAATCCATGAGGGCTGCCACATCGGCAGGGAGATTTTTTGTCAAAGAATCCCTAAAGCCTTCCTGTGCAAGACCAGAGGCTAGAGCAGCTACAAGGAAACTGGGGCTGCAATTTGTAACTTCAATGAGTTCAGCATTGAAGGGCACGATGTACTCTCTAAGAGACTCCTCCTTAGTCTGTTTCACATCTAACAAGAATTCAAAACCCTTCCTCAGCCTCTTGCTAGTCATGAACCTATCCAGGAATCGCCTACCGAGCTCGTAGAAACTGGTGACTGAGTTCGATGGGAGGTGATGGAACCATTTCAAAGCAGTACCCTTGAGGCTGGTTACAAACGTTTGGCACATAAAGGAGTCAAAAGTGCCATGTAAGGCCATGGTGTGCTGGTAGTGGGAAAGGTGGTCCCCTAGATCCCCTGTCCCATCATAAGGAGTAAACTTTGGGACAACAAATTTCTTCGGCCTCTCATCGGCCATGATAGCAGGGGTGAAAGATATTGCAAACCTTCCGAGCAGCCTACTTAATTCGTCTTGTTTTGGAGGGATTTGAGCACCTCTCATAACAACAGTACAATCCATAGACTCTATAACTTCTTCAGCTCTTTGTGGGCCCCTAGGCAAGATTTGTTGCTGCGAGTCAAGCCTTGCGGCTTCAGGGCCTATATGGACAGGATGATCCCGGCCCATGGCTGGGAGATTACTTGGATCCTCTTGGACTGGAGGTGCGGGAGCTACTTGAGGTTGAGACGCTTGTGGTACCGGATTCACTCCCGAAGCCCCAGGGGTTGGAGCCCTAGTGGTGCTCCGATAATGGACTTCTAGAATAAAGGTTGGTATCCCTCTGCCTGCAGCTGCCGACGGTTGGGGATCTCCATGAATATGAGCAGTAGTAGGAGGTTGTGTCCTTTGATCAGTCGTGTTGATAGGTGGATTAAAGGATTAGCTTCACGATTCTGAGTGAGCATTGCCAGAGTTCTGGACATGGCTAGAAGTTGTTCTTGCATCAATTGGTTTTTCCATTTGACTTGGTCGAGCTCTTTCCGCACGGGATCATTTGTTCGTCCTCTTCTTCGTCCGGTATGCGGTCAGGGTTGAGGGTTTTGAGGATCTTGAGTATTCTTTCTCGATCAAAGATTTGGAGCTATAATCCTTCAGTGAAAAGGAGAATGAGTTTAGTGTAAGTAGAGCACTTGGTGATTGTCGTTTCCCACAGACGGCGCCAAACTGATGTTGCACTTTTTGGTTGATGTGTATTCCGAACTCTGCTCCCTGAAAAACACTCAAAAAAGACGATTAGAGGACCACCGGATTGGCTCCGGTGGTAGCCGCTCCGATGTTTAAGTTAATAAACTGAATTGAAAAGACTGTAATGTAAGCCAAAGAATGAGCATGAATGTAAAAGCATACCTTAGGGTTTTATTTATAAGCTTAGTGATTCCTAAGTTGATTAGGATTTGGAGCCATGAAAGTAGGGATTTGATCATTAGAGAATGGCAGTAACCTTATTGGATATTGTGCTTGAAAGATAACCATGGGTGGCAGTTTCCTTGTAGAAGACTGTTTCCTTATCCTTTACTCGGTAAGGCGTTAAGGCGGTGGTGAGCTCTGAACCTCGGAAAGTGCTCTGAAGGTCTGTTCCTTATCCTTTACTCGGTAAGGCGTTAAGGCGGTGGTGAGCTCTGAACCTCGGAAAGTGCTCTAAAGGTCTGTGCTCAGACCTGTGTGTTCTGGAGGATAAAGGGACAAGTATGTTCTGAATGACCGAGCATCTTAGTATGCTCTGGATGTCCGAGCTTCATAGTCACACGTGTCACATAGGGGCTAGTCTGTCACTTTGTGGTATATCCCCTTATAGATTCAAAGATAGTTTTTTTTTAATTGTTATACTTTTGGGTGATAGATATATACCCATGTTTTGTATATTCTTTTGTAGAGTTTTCGAGAGATTTAAGGCCTTATTGTTATATACTTGATATTTTGTATATTCTTTTGCAGAGTTTTTTGGAGATTTAAAAGGTTCTAAATTTGAGTCGTCTCCTTTTTGTAAAGGGTTTGCCCTCCTCGGGCAGCTCTTTGAATAAAATTTTACTTATCAAAAAAAGATGTACACATGCACCCAAGTTCATAAACACAAATATTTGCACACCCACAAATATGCATATTGGTCCATGGACCATGCATAAAACAAAAAACTAAATAACAGAACTGGAAGAAGAGAATGATATTTACCTAGAAATCCTAGTAAAACTCTGTTGGGATTATGAATCTTGAGAGCATTGTGAAGGCCCCATATGACATTATGTCCTCCGGGAGATTGCCTCTTGCAGAAGACCACTCCCACCTTGAAGCCAATTGCTTATTTAGAATCTATGGTAAAATAAAGCAGATACACAGAGGTATTTCTCTACCCATTAAATTAACACCCAATGATTTCACACCCACCAAAATATATATGGGAAAAAATAGAAAAAAAATGCAGAGAGTCAGGAAAATGCTTCCATAATGCAACTAGGTTCTCATAATGAAAGGGTAAAGACTCTTAGAACAAGAAAAACTAAAAACATTCTGCACACAACTTGTCTATTTTCATCATGGAAAGACTGCTCAACAGAATTATCATGGAACTTCGCCCTCAGGACATTTTGATTTCAAATTTTGTCACGGTATTCGTTTTCCAAAAATAAAAAAATGTCGAAGGTATATGAAATGATCGTCAAATGCATACCTAATTGCTGGGTGTTCAGTAATTATCTGAGCATCAGGGACCTTGGTAGTTGTCCTAAAAAAGTGTGCCAAAGGTTGACCATATGTGTGAGGAAAGTTTCGGCTTATGGTGTGGGCACCAGAGGGGTCTGCTGCAGTAGTTGCATCACCAAATTCTATCTTGACAGTAGTCCTCTGTGTAAACAAAAATTTACATAAGAGTATATAAACTGAGAAAATGTGCCAACACATAAGAGTTGAAGTGCCAAGAACTCAATTCAAATATAAATTATCATCCTGGCAAAGAAAAAAAACTAAATCAAAGGTTTCTGCACACACATACACACAATCAAGCATGTTTGTTACCAAAATTAAAAGGCAATTGTAAATAAATAGAACAAGGATCAAAGGCACATGTCCCAAATTTTAATAAAATTTATTAAGGGGAGGGAAAAGGAAGAAAATTGACCATGTTTGTAAAAACTTCCATTTATTACATCTACTATGTGCACAAGTGGAAGGAACTTAAGACAACTTTACCCATATAAACAAAATAGTACACCAAAAAAGTTGAACTCAAAAAAACTATATTATGCCAATCCATTCTGATGTGAAGACCTACAACGATATTGTATGTCCAATAAATGCAGGAGGCTTGAGCATCATCCATCCTTCATTCATTTAGAAGTTTATAACAACCAACATGAGATAAACCATAATGCTACAAAACATTGACAAAAGTAATATTTTTTTCACTTCGACAAGTACGACACACACCTTAGCCAAATTGGGGTCATGGATTTAAATTGTTTAAATCATTGTTGTAGGATATGACACTATCGCGATGTAATGATATCAGGAGTATTGGGTCATAAGTAACGGTAATCAAAAATCACGACTGTGAATTTCATTAAAAACATTAGCAAACCTCTTAAAAGATACTGATACCCATTTTTTTGATAGGTAAATCTCACACTTACACTTAGCCCCTTAAGGAGGGTCTTGAACCCACAGCCTCCCATATGCGAAGGTAAAGGAAGTACCAAGCTAAACCTTGTTAGTGTTGGAAAAATAGTATAATAGTTGCGGCAAGAATAAAATACTTATCAATTTAGCTGAGGCTTGTGCAAGACATTGTGTTTAAGAGTAGTTTCTGCCCCTCTGAGATTGTATCTCGATGCAGAAGGACTCAGCGATCTACGATTCAACAGTTTCATCTTCACTTACGTGCACACATATAGTGAAGGTCTCAGGAACAGGCTTTAACAGTGCTCTTTGAAGAACAATTGGAATGAACCTAATAACAATGGAAATAATCAAAGAAAAATTGGAACCAATTGCGACAATTAGAACCAAACCAAAAACAACCAAAAAATTGGAACAATGGACACTCTGATAATAATATCACTCGCAGAAATTGTTTTGAATGTATCAGAAACTCTGAACTCTATGTTTAGAACAGTTTAGAAGTTATGTATTTATAGAGGTAAAAATAGAATCGAATCCTTTGATTTGCACAATTACATCACACTAATATCGTGGTGGGATAGGTGAACTCGCTCAAAACTTTGGACGGTTGGGAAATTCTAACCAATTAGTTGAGTCACTCAAACAACCTCGCGTTAATTACTAACAGAATTGACTCTCTGAAATATGAGGTTTCAATTTAGAGAGAGTTTTCATGGATGGGTCAGGGCTTGATTTGTGGTGTTTTAGGAACGAGAAAGTATTCCCCACACATCCAAAAACCCATAGGAGGAAAATAGGAGCAAAACCAAGTCTATAACTTCACGAAATAGAAAAAGATTGCCTCGCCGAAAAGACAGGCCCTCGCTAGAGCCTGACTGTAACCTTTTATTTCGGCGACCTAAAGTGTGTGGAATTAAAATGTAATTTTAGAAATAAAACCCTCACTAAAAATAGGTTCGAACCATGTTGGATTGTGGCCGAAAAATGATCGGCAATGATCGTCGGCACTAGAGAAGGCGACCGAAACCCTCGCCAAGACATTGGAGAAGAAGAACAGTAATCGGGTCGGGTTACGGGCCGGATCTTGGCTCAGGTCACGGGCCAAATCTCTGGTCAAGTCTTGACCCACTATTTAACTGGATCTGGTTTTAAAATGAAACGGCGTCATTTTGCTAAAAAGAATTTAAAAACAAAAAAAGTAGGGCTAACGTCATGATGACGTCGTCATGACGCAATCGATCGAACAGAACCGGTTGGTTCTTAACTATTTTGGACCTGTTCACTTGGAACCCAACTGAACCAAATGGTTTAGGGCTTTCTAGTTTTTGAATTTACAGATGGACCCCCAGAACCTTTTGATAATTATAAAATAACCCCAACAGTTTTGATTAATTACGGATTGACCCAAAAATTAATTAAATATTAAATTTAAATCCTTTTAATTATAAGAAAAATTACCAAAATGCCCTTAGGTCAAAAATAGGTCAAATAAAGGCCAATTAAAATGAAAGAATAGTGTAACCCAATATTTTTGGGCGTTTCGGACTCAACAGTGAAGTCCGATTGGTAAAATTAAATCTCAAAAAAAATGAACAGGCAAACTGAAATAATTCCAAAAATGTCCTAATGATTAATTAAGTGACCAACCGAATTTCAATGACTATGAAAATACATACTTTAACATTTTAAGACATTCCAGACCCAAAGGCAGGATCCGTTTTGTGAAACGAAGTCCCGAAAATATAAACACGTGAAATGTCAAAATTACCATTTTACCTTTAGTAATCCAAAAAGCAATTAAATGTCAAATGTGACATATTCTGACTTTATTTGACATTCCGGACTCAACGATGGTGTCCATTTTAGCAAAAAAAGTACCAAGAAATGTGACACATGAATTGCAAAATTACGAAAATGCCTCTAAGCTTAATGAAAGTCACATATAGGCAAATTAAGATCCGGAAAGCCTAAATTAATTAAATTCAATACTCCGGACTTGAAGGTTCCTATAATCACATTTCAAAGTCTGGTTAAATTCTATAATAACACTCGATTTAATTATCACTTAAATCTCTTTCTATTCTAGTTACCTTCTCTTGGTAGCCTCTTTAAATCTTAATGGCGTATTAATTTCTACAACTAGTCAATTTCATATATCAATATTTTAAGTATCTTATTTAGTAAAACAGACTCTACCATTGAGTCCAGAATGTCGAAGAAAGTCGGTTTAAGCTTTTACGGACTTCTATTTGGCTTCGGGTGGCACTAAGGGCAAAATGGTCATTTTACACTTTTACGTGTCTTTATTTTTTAGAGTCCTGTCTTGTAAAACGGATCCCACTATTGGATTAAGAAGGTCCAAAATAATAAATTTATACTAATTCATTTTCTAAATTTGGACATCAGGATCTATTTTAACAATTACCTTATTTAATTAATTAATTATATAATATATGTATATTATCTTCATATTTAACCACACGTGCTTAGTGGCATGGTGGTGGGCATGTGGGGGATAAGTGCCTACACGCGCCTAAGGTCCCCTATTCGAACCTTAGCCGTAACAAGTATTCCCCCATTTTTCCAAAAGAAACAGTTTCTTATTTAAACTATCCAAGGCCTAAAACGATGTAGTTTCAGATTGCCCATCACTATGCTTGGGCAGGTCCTAACCCGACAACCTCCCCCTTCTTCTTCCTGTCTTTCTGGTGACGTGTTGTAGTTTCCAGTCACCTTATCTGGCACCAATGACCGGACTACAACTTTTTTCCCATTTTTTTCTTCATTTTTTCTTCTTTTTAAGCTCTGTTTTGATTTCTAAACATCCTAAAACATAATTTGGGACCTTTAGATAGCATTTTAAACACCTAAAACACATCCAAAATTCAAGTTTTCTAAATTTAAACTTTCCGATGAACTCTCATATCTCCTTCATTTCTTCACCATTTTACATGCGGTTTCTTCCTATGTGTTCCATTTTCTTCATAGATTCAATATATACAATCATTTCTAAGCTTAAATCAAGTCTACATAAAACCCAAAATTTGAAAAAATTGAACTTTTCTTACCATTTTCTTGTTGTTTCTCCTCTTTTCCCTTATGTTCCTTACTTCTGAATCTCCAAAGACTTCTTAGCTTCTTGTTTCCCTTCCAAAATACATGCTTGGTGCATGTACATATATATATATATATAAGTTTTGGCCACCCCTCTCTCTCTCTCTCTCTCTCTCTCTCTCTCTTTGTAGAGACCTGAAAAATCAGGGTAAATTTTTCCTTTTTTCAATAGGGCACTATTCATGCACTGTTTGCTAGTAAGACGTTATACATGCATCATTTAGGCATAAGTCATGTTTAGAAGCATATTTTGAGTATACCATAGAATAGAAATATTCTTAGAATGTTAAAATACACCTCCTGTAAAAATTTAAGCCTAATTGGAGATAGTTTGAAAAATTAGACCAAAAGGGCATCTCAGGAGGCCCGGGTGGACTCGGCCAAACCCGCCCACAGGCGAAAATAAAATTTTTGAGAAACTATCATTTAAAATAATTTTAAGAACTTTGGCTAAAGCAGAATATCGAATTGAGGCATTTCGGGACGGGTTATAGTGTAACGGGGTCCCAAATTCATTAAGGGCAGAAGGGTCATTTTACCCCTTAGCCCCTTTAGTATAAATACAGCCTTTTAGAGATAGAAACATCATAAATGGGTCTGAGAAGGAGCAGCAACTCGTGCATGGAGAGAAAAGTGAAGAAAACCTAGAGTTTTCCAAGTTTCAAGCCACCAAAACACATCTCCAGGCTAGGATTCTTACAATGCTTCCTTCTAGGAAGTTGTTCCCCACATCAAGGGCTACATTCTCACCAATTGGTTCAACTGAAAAGTGAACACAACTCCCTAGGGTTGAGAAAAACCCTTTTAGGTATGATATCTTGCTAAGTTAGGAATAGATTTAAGTTTTCTTGCCCTTTTTATAAGTTGATTGAATGATTTGTATATTTATTTGCTATTAGAAAGTCACTTAGGATATAGTTGCTTTGAAAACCTAGGGTTGGTTGTTCTGTACTTATGTGTTCTTTGAGTTCTTTGAGAATTTGTTACAATGACAAAGATGTAACTTGAATATGTGTTTAAATTATTACATGGTGGCTTATATTCATGTGGATAGATCTTGTGTTTTGGAAGATATGGTTGTTTAATGTATTGATGCTTTGTGTAATTATGTGTTCTTTAAAAATTGGTAAGATTATAAACATGTAACTTGAGCTTGGGTTTAAATTGATTGTACATAACATGTGTTCATGTGGAAGAAGTCTTGGGATTTGAAAATTATAGTTGACATCATGAATGATGCATGATTTAAGGTGTATACCGTGTATTTGATAAAATGCTTTATTGATATTGCATGAAAAAATCAAGGCATTTTGGCATACTTGAATTTTTGGAATCATGGTGTGGGTTGAGCACTTTAGTGCTATGCATTATGAGGGTGTAGATCCTGTGGTGAAAAATCCAAAATCTAGCCAATGACAGTACTCGGGTGCTGACGGGGGTGGACCGTAAAGCAAGACATACTACAGTACTTGCGGGCTGACGGGAAAGGACCATGAAGCGAGACATGGGTGTGGCATAGAGTTACATGTGTGTGTCATGCATATTGACATTGTATAGCATTGAGGGATTAGGGGTTGTAGTTTATAAATGTACACTTGTTCATGCCATGCCTTAACTTTGTTTCTTGCATTAGCACTATGTCATATCAGCGGTTATGCTGATCCCTCGTGGGACATCATATTACAGATGAGGCTCCCGGTACTTGAGACTTGAAGAATGGAAGGGACATGGTCCATCAAAGATATTTGGCCCTTGGGGCATATTTTCGTATATATGAGGGCATAAGCCCTAAGACATGTGTATTTAAATAATAGAAATCTTGTGTGGTATGAAAACAATGGGCAAGGCCCTAAAATTGTAATAAACATGAAGTTTGTAACATTTAAATTTCAAGCATATGTGTATGTATGGACGATTATATATTTTGAATGATATATAGATGTTTAGTTGGATCAAATGACATAATTGGGTTGCTAATTTGAGAAATGATAGGTTGTGTTATGAAAAATTAAGTGGAAAAAGGCTTAATAAACAAAGGAAACCTTGCTAAATTTTGTGAAATTAAAAGGTTAGTCAAGAGTGTAAAACACCCTAAATATAGGTGGAAAAAGTGCCAAAAAGAGGGGGTTAAAAACCTTAAAGAAATAGGCTAAAAATGGAGAAAAAAATATCTTGTAAAACTTTTGAAAAAAATTTAGAAAACAGAGAAAATTGATTGCTGGACAGAGAAATTCAACCGCAGCCAGCTATAGTAAACCTGCTGAAAAAAAAAATAGTCCAGACCTGCCCTAGCCGCAACCCCGTGCCCTGCGCGCGTCCACGCCCTACCTGCCTCTACCCCCCTGCGCGCACGCGTGCGCATGTACGCCCTACCCCTGGGCGCCCCGTGCGTGCTGCAGCCAGCCTACTGCCCTGCCCCCATGCGCACCTGTCTTGACAGCCTCTTGACACTTGCCTTGGCCACCTTTTTGAGCCATGTTTGGCCACTCTCATATGCCATGTTTGGCCACTTTCATAAGCCATGTTTGGCCACTTCCTTAGACTACCTTAGGTAGAATTTTTGACTTATTCTGGGCCTATGCCTTAGGGCAATTGGGGCCATTTGGGCTATTATTCCAAGGCATGTTTAGAGAAATTTTTGGGCTATTTTAGAGGCCACTCTTGAACATGACTTAGACCTATTTTAAATAGTGATTTGGGGAGATATTTAATTGGTATTAGAAAAGTATTTTGGTTAAGTCTAATAGAGAGTTCTCATTTCTAATTTTGGGGAAATAGGGGGAAATGAACATGAAATCAATTAAATCAATCTTAATGGCCTTTCATTTATTTTTCTTATTTCTTTTCACTCACTCCCCGAGTTTATGAAAATTCGGGATGTGACACTCCTCTTTCCCTCCATTCTTCTCAGTTTATTCTCCCTTTTCGGCTTCATTAAATTCCTTTGTTTCATGGAGGATATTTTATGTATTATATTATATATATAATCGGTTTACATAAGATATTATATATATAATAATATATATATGTGACAGCACAACACACACACTCTAACACACATATAGTAGGCTACCGACACCTACACACACTTCCTCACCTTGTTGCACACACACATTATACATATATATACATCTTTATATATATATATATATATATCCTTATACATATATACATATATATATCCTTATACATATGTGTATATATATACAAATATACATACATGTCACTTACATACACACACACACACATAGCAACACACATACTTCATTTTTTATTTCTTCACATAGTTTCACACACATATACACACCTATGTGTGTATATTATATATAAACATATATATATACTATTATGTATATACATATATATGTATTTACGTGCTCACATGTATGCGTATATATATATATATATATATATTGTTCACTTATTTGCATTGTATTCGATTACTTGGGCTTTATATTTTTAAACCAAACTATAGTTTTAAATCTCAAAATACGAGCCAATTGCTCGGATGCCTTTGGGTCGGGGTGTTACATTTACCATTGGAGTTGGTCTTAGTGGAGGAATTATTGACCACAAAATAATCAAAAGGCAACAAAATTCATACAAAATAAATATTTATGAATGTGTAAGAACTTATTTGAAAGTTTAGGAGATAAAGAAAAGAAAACTAAATTTAAAATAGAAGAGAAAAGAAAAGATAAGAAAAAAAAAGTATTCATCTTTATCTTGTTTAAAAATTTATGAGAGAAACGAGAAAAAAAATTATTATTTCTTATTTGAATAGTCAATAGAATATAAAATAAAAATTCTTATTTGAAAATTTTATCATTTTTATTTTACAATTGTTTAGTTTTAACTCATTCATTTAACGATTTTTATGTGTTTTAACAATTTTTATTAAATTAACTTTTTTTCTTCTTTCTACTTTTGAAGAGATTGAAGAAGCAATTCTAATTATTCAAACTTTCTGTCGTAATCTTCTTTTGTCTCTCTGTCATAAAGATCTAAAAAAAAATTGGTAATATCATTCAACTTAAATCTTTTCCTTTCTTTTTGAATTATTCCATTCAAATGATA
Source organism: Nyssa sinensis (assembly GCA_008638375.1). Lineage (NCBI taxonomy): Eukaryota > Viridiplantae > Streptophyta > Magnoliopsida > Cornales > Nyssaceae > Nyssa > Nyssa sinensis. The sequence continues at coordinate 23,091,630 of CM018045.1, read as the reverse complement.
ATTTAAAATAAATCTCTTTATTTGAATTATTCATATAAATCAAGTAGTAAACAAAGTTTGAAGTGTGATGTCATTGGTTAAATATTTACTACCACTCTTGTTTCTTAAGAATCTTAAAGGATAAAAAAATAGAAAGTATAAACTTATTTTATTTTTATATTACTCTCATTGCTCATTTTTTTTAAAGATATATTTGATAATTCGTTATTTTCTCATACATATATATATATATGTATATACACCATAAAATGATGAAACACATATACTTAATTTTAAAATCAATTTATATCCTTTACAGTGATACAAATAACATAAATTTTCTCTAGGAGAAGAATAATTATTATTATAATAATTTAAATTTAAGAAAATTAATTCGAAGGAAAAATATATAATTTTAATAATTTAGTCTAATAGGATTCTGATTGATATTTTATTTTTTTTAAAGTGCTTGCTAGTCTTGGTTGAATTGAAGATTATGAGTATTGTATATTTGATTTAAAACGTATTTATTTATGTGGTAGACGATTTTCTTTGGGCAAAAAAAGCTCCTATCATATTTGTCATGTTTTTTTAAAAAATTTTAAATCTGTCGAAAGATCAGACTCTGATGTCACTTGTTATCCATGAATATACCCAGGGGTGATTTGGGTATTTAGTAAATAATTAATATTTTTTACAATATTTAAAATAAGCACATGTAATCAACAAAGTAAATAAGAAGAGAGAGTAAGAGAGTTACATCGAGAATTTTACTAGGTTTGAATCACTCTACGTCGTTGACTTAAACTTTTCACTTGGGTATCCCATCATGCAAACTCTTTACAGGTAGAGAACAAACATTTACTACAAAAGCTCACAATTCTTTAATCTAGTAAAAATCCATTTTCTGCTTCACAATGATAACCTAACCCTCATAATCTCACAACAATAAGAAGAATTATTTACTAATAAATGTGCTATCTTTTTAGAGCTGATTTACAATGAAAATCACTTTTTCTAATGATTAGACAATACATGCTTTGAGTATTTGATAAGTAGTACAACTTTGAGATATAGAATATGAAATAAATGCAATCTTAAGTCAATAAATGCTTATTGAACATCTCTTATTGAGAGTTTTTAACCCGAGGGTGAGTGAAAATGAATTAAAAAGAAATTAATAAATAATAATTAAATAGATTTGGTTGATTACTCATCTATTTCCCCATGTTTCCCCAAAATGAAAATGAAAATTCGTTAACTAGACTCACCCAAGATAAGTCTCAAATGGTAGTTAAATATCACCCTAACCAATGGCCAAAAATAGTCTAAGGCATGTTCAAGGGTGGCCTCCAAGATAACCCCAAAATGTCTTTAAATATTCCTTGGAATAGTGACCCCAAATGGACCCCAAAATGACCTAAGTCATAAGCCAAGAATAGGTCAAAAAGTCTACCAAAAGTGGTCTAAGGAAGTGGCCAAACATGGCCCCATAAGGTGGCCAAACATGACCCAAAAGAGTGGCCAAACATGGCCCAAAATCATGGCCAAACATGGCCTAAGGATTGGCCAAACATGGCCCAAAAGGATACCCAAACATAGCTAAAAAAGGTGGCCAAAGGGTGGTGTCAAGGGGGCTATTAGGCTGGGTGCCATGATAAGGCAGTAGGCTATCACGCATAGGCGCGCATGGGGGCAGTAGTAGACGCGCAGGGGGCTGGCATGGCCTAGGGCTGCTGGACCTGATTTTCTGAATTTTCACTGTAACTAGCTACAAGCTGATTTTTCTTTTTTTCTGATTTTTTTCTTCAAAGTCTTGCAGCTAGTTTTTTCAATTTTCACCTACTTCCTCAAGGTTTTTAACCCCCAATTTTTTACACATTTCCCACCTATTTAAAGGGTGTTTTACACACCTAACAAATTCTTTAATTTTTCAAAATTTCAACATAATCCCCTTTGTTTTCTAAGTCTTTTCCTCACCTAATATTATGATACTTCATATAATAAAGGGTTTATGCATTCCATCCTCACTCGATGGCCACAATTTCTTAGAAATTAAATATACCATCCATCATACATACACATGTACTTGAACTTAAAGGTTACAAACTTCATGTTCATTACAATTTTTAGGGCCTTACCCATTGTGTTCATAATATAGAAGATTTTCACAATTCATTACATATATCTTTGGGCTTATGCCCTCATACAACTCAAAAATTATGCCCTAAGGCCGAATATCCTTTGTAGTCCATTTCTCCTCCACTCTTCAAGACTTCATCAAGTCTCAAGTACCGGAAGCCTCATCTGTAATATGATATCACACGAGGGGTCAGCTTAACTGTTGGTATGACATAATTCTAATGCAAGGAACAAGATTAAGGCGTGGCATGTGCTAAGTGTACATTTACAATCTACATGCCTTCCAATTCATCAATACAATGCAATGGCAATATGCGTGACACACACATGCAAACTCTATGCCACACCCATGTCTCATTTACGGATCGCTCCCGTTGGACCACTGAATACCAACACCCGTTCACGAATCACTCCCGTTGGATACTGGGCACCAATGCAATGGCCAATTTTAGGTTTTTCACCATAAGATCTACACCCTCATAATGCATAGCACTAAGTGCTTAACCCATACCATGTTTTCAAGGAATCACAATATGCCAATATGCCTTGATTTTTTTATGCAATTTCAATGAGGTATTTTATCAAATACATGGCATACACCGTAAATCATGCATCATCCATAAAGTAAATTCTAACTTTCAAACCACACAACTTCTTCCACATGAACAAATGCTATATACAATCAATTTAAACACATGCTCATGTTACATGTTCACTATTACCAATTCTCAAATAACACAAAGTTACACAAAGCATCAATGCATTAAATAACCATATCTTCCAAAACACAAGGACTATTCACATGAACATGAGCCACAATGTAATGAATCAAACATATATTCAAGTAACGTGTGTATCATTTTGACAAATTCTCAAAGATTACAAAATACATAAAGTACCAACACATTGAATAAATCATAACTTCCCAACAACAAGATTTTGTCTCCATGAACATAAGCTAGAATATAATGAATCATACATATAGTCATGGTTCATGTTTATCACTTTACCAAATTCTCAAAGAATACAAAGAACACACAAGTACATAAACAACCAACTCTAACTTTTTAAAGCAACTATATCCTAAGTGACTTTCTAATAGCAAATAAACATATAAATCATTCAATCAACTTATAAAACACTCCTAAACTTAACCCTATTCCTTACTTAGTAAAATATCATACCTAAAAGAGTTTTTCTCAACCCTAGGGAGTTGTGTCTGCTGTGCAGCCGAACCAATCAGTGAGAATGTAGCCCTTGACGTGGGGAACAACTTCCTAGAAGGAAGTCTTGTGAAAATCCAAGCCTAAAGATGTGTTTTGAAGGCTTGAAAGTAGAAAAACCCTAGGTTTCTTTCTCCCTTTTCTCCATGAACGTGCAGCTGCTGTATTCTCAGACCAAATAATGAAATTATATTACTAAGGGGTTTTATTTATAGTAAAGGGGCAAAGGAGCAAAAAAGACTATTTTGCCCTTAATGAGTTCGGGACCCCGTTACATTACAACTCGTCCCGAAACGCCTCAATTCGATATTTTGTTTTAGCCAAAATTTTTAAAATCATTTTAAATGATATTTTTCAAAAAAAATTATTTTCACTTGTCGCCGGGTCCACCCAAGCCACCTGGGATGCCTTTTTTGGTCCAGTTTTGAAACTATCTTCGAATAGGCTCAAATTTTATAGAAGGTGTATTTCAATATTTTAAGCATATTTCTCTTCTGTGACATACTCCAAATATGCTTCTAAAGATGACTTATAGCTAAATGATGCATATGTAGTGCCCTATCGGCAAATGGCACATGAATAGTGCCCTACCGACAAAAATGAAAAATTTATCCTGATTTTTCCAATCTCTACAACTAATGACCCATAAATATGAAAGCAAAGGTGTAAATAATAAAAATATTTAATCTTAAATTAGAGACAACTAATGTGAGAATGTAATTTAATGCCGAGGGCCATGATTTGATAGGAGTTACGAATAGTGTTAATCAAGGATTAACACACAAGTGAATGTGAGAAATTAGTGCACGAAGTGCACTTGAGCAAGATTAACATAACGCAAGAGGGAGCGCGTTTAATTGGGATTATTCCGATAATTATAATGGACTATTAGAATAATTAAAATACATTTAAATACATTAAGACGAGACAATGAAGGTTATGAAAACTTGATAAGATCTTGATTTATGAAATTGACATATGAAGAAAATAAATAAGTCATACAAGTACATGAGGAAGAAATAAAATTAATCATGAATTTTCTGATAAAAATAATATATTTTTGGTATAAACTAAATATGATGGAACGTATCAAAAATAAAATAAAAGGCATGTGGGTGAAGCATACAAGAATAAAAAACATTGCAAGAATACCAAGAGATTTTATGACAATTGAAATGCAATTTTGAAAATTCAAGAGACATACTCAGAGTACCAAACAAGGCATAAGAAGAGAAAATAGAGAAAATAAGGCCAAAAGTGTTGGTCTAAAGGCTTGAACCCAAAACCAAAAAAAAAAAAAAGGGAGAATCTTATGCCAAAAATAATAGCTAACTTGGCTGCAGCACTTTTATGTTATATATCTCACAATATATATATATATGAGCTACATAAAATTTCAAGTTTGTATGCTAAAGAGCTGAGGTGTCAACACCTCATTAGACCCTCACATAGGCTAATCACAATTCATGCAAACTTAAATATATATATATATATGTATATATATATGTGTTGTATATATATATATATATATTATGTGTATATCATATGTGAAATAATAAAACCAAACTGTGTGTGTGCATGTGTGTATGGGTAGAGAAAGAGAATTGTATAGAGAGAGAGAGAGAGAGAGAGAGAAAGCTAGAAAAGAAGAGGAAGAAAGAACAAATCAGAAGCAAGAACAAGAAGGAAAAAGGGGAGAAGCTATAGAGAGGGAGGAAAGGCTAAAGAGATGTAATTTTCTCTCTCTAGTAAATTTGCCCAAAAAAATTTATTTTTGAGCTTGTTTATGGCCTAGAATATACATGCATGTGTTTTATATTGTAGAGTTAGAAAATAGAAGAGGAATGGTGAGGTTGGAACTTGAAACTAAGAAATCCTAAAATCGAAATATTGAAAATTTAAGTTTTTGATCTAGTTCTAATAAAACTTGAAACAAATTATACAACTCAAAAAAACATCAAATTTGGAACATTCTGCAACTTGAATCAATTAAAATGGTTAAGAAACCATGGTACAATTTAGAGAGAGAGAGAGAGAGAGATAAATTGAATAGATAATTTAGAGCTTGACTTGTGGTGTTTTAGGAACGGGAAAACATTCCCTGAGTTCCCCAAAACCTATAGGAGAAATTTGGGAGGAAAATAGTATCTAGAACTCCACAAAATAGAAAAAGAAGAGCTCAACGAAAAAACTACCCTCGCCGAAGCAGCCACTATGAATGGATATTCGATGGCCAAGGGTTGACCCAAAACCAATTTCAACACTAGATATGAAATCCCCAACAAAATTGGATTCAAATCACGTTGGGTAATGGTTGGAAATAAATCGGCAATAGTTGCCGGCGTTGGCGAAAACCACCAAAGCTTTCGCCAGAGTCTTGGGGAAGAAGAACAGTAACCGGGTCGGGTCTCGGATCGGATTCGGGACGGGCCCCGACTAAATTAATAAATGGTTTTAAAACTTTAAGTGAAACATCGTCGTTTTGGCATAAAATAATTAAAAAAATAAAAAGGTAGGGCTGACGTTAGCATGATGCAACAGACCGGACTAAGCCGATTTGTTCAGCACTATATGGGACCAGTTCACTTGGAACCCAACAGAACCTAATGGTTTAGGGTTTTATAGTTTTTGAAATTGTAAAATAACCCCCAATAGTTTCTATTAATTATGAAATAACCCCAACAATTTTGATTAATTACAAATTGGCCCATAAATTAATTAAATATTTATTTTAAATTCTTTAATTATATAAGAAATTATCAAAATGCCCTTAGGCCAAAAATAGACCAAACGAAGGCCAATTAAAATAAAAGAATAGTGTAACTCAATGTTTTTGGGCATTCCGAACTCAACGGCGAAGTCCGATTTATGAAATTAAATCCCAAAAAATATGAACGGGCAAATTAGAATAATTTTAAATACGTCCTAATGATTAGTTAGGTGACCAATTAAACCCCGATGACTGTGAAAATACATACTTTACATTTTGGGACATTCCAGACCCAATGACGGGATTCGTTTTTCTGAAACGAAATCTCAAAAAAATAGATACGTGAAATGTCAAAATTATCATTTTATCCTTAGTAATCCAAAAGCCAGTTAAATGTCAAATGTAACATATTCTGGCTTTATTTGAAAATTTGGACTCAACAGTGAAAACCATTTTAGTAAACAAAGTACCGAAAATGTGACACGTGAAAGTGTAAAATTATCAATATGCCTCTAGGCTTAATGTAAGTCACATAAATGCGAATTAAGATGTAATACCCCGACCCGAATTAGGGACTATTAAGCTGTTGTGTTAAAATTAGAAATCGACGCCTTTAGTAACGAGGTCGGTGTCAACCCCGACGCGCGAACTTTTAAGTAAATGTCCTGAAAAGTCAGGACGACTGTACATCACTTTCGTTGCAATCACCAACATGTCGATTCTGTGATAATTATATTTTCACATCAACTACTGATTGTTGATACGAGTATGAGAACTTGACACGTATTACGAGGATACGAAGATTAGTACCAAGATGATACATTTAAGAAAATAATTAATTTTTCAAGTAATTAATTATTTTAAATATTATTATAACAACTAATATATATATATAATTAAATGCAAAAATATATATACTATATAAATGATTATAACCTTAAATATATATATATATAATTATACATGAATATATATATGAGTGTGTGTATGCATGTATGCATGTATGTTAAAATATGAAATGTATGTATATTATATATGGGATAAGAGGGCATGCTATGGTCCAAAGTGTATAAAAGTGAGTGTGTGTCAAGAGAGGTGTGTGTATTATCCAAGGGTATTAGGGTTAAACCATGTCACATCCCCCAGACCCACCCTGTGCGGATTTGGGGCACGTGACAAGGCCAGTTAGGCACCCATCGGGTTTTATCAGTTTTTTTTATTTAATTTTTAGGAAGCAAAACCCCGACGGTAATCCTAACCACAGGCCATTCCGATATAAATCCCAAGCATAATGCATTCGACATATATAATTTAAGCAGCGAAATTTTCACAAGGGAATGTATACATATATACTTGGCAGAGCATTCAGGATACATCATAGTCAGTTTTATCTTATCAAGATTACAAAACAGTTTCACTACAAAAGTCATAATCTGATCAGTTACACAAAAAGTACAAAAATGGTATAGGTTCACAAAAATGGGTTATCATTTTATCTGGGGGGTCTCCAACATTTTCCCCCTAACTCCTGAACCTGCTAAACCTGTCCATCTGAGAGTTCCCCTGAAATTATTAAAATAATGGAATGAGCTTTAAAAAGCCCAGTGAGTAACACAGATATCCAGGCAAGAGTTTCGAGTTCAATCTTTGCTTAAATCACATGGTAATTAAATCAGTTGGAATTTATAGTTCAAATAATCCAAGACAAGCTCAATAGATCAAAACAGAATAACGGTTCAGAATGCTAGCATATCAATCAGAAGTATAGTTAATCATTTGAGAAACTAAAAACCATGTCATCAGTAATAAAAGCATGCATTTAAAACGATTGCATTTAAAACATATGGTATCCGAAACAATTTAGCAGATCAAGGAGCAGTAACTAAACAGTGTCAGAAGTTACTCACCTTCCATATTTGAGTTTGAAGCTATGAACGGAGCCTTCCTCTTTTTCTCCTTAAGCCTAAAACAATTTATAAAGATTTATCAACTCATGACCTTAGACTGAGTAAGTCTACCCTATGATGGGTTTCATGGAACTAACTTATAGTGGCTAGTTCATAGGTCTTACCTCTTAAGCATTTGGCTTAGGGTTTCAGTATCTTCCTGTTTTTTCATCTTGGCCTCGGCAATCATTGCCTTAGTAGGTGTCTTATATATGAAGGGCCGGACGGAGACGATTTCAGTGGACTTAGCTATTCTAATATGGCGCTCAATAACTTTTTGCTGCCACAGTAAGTCTTGCATAAACCTTTGCTGTTTCTCATCGGCTAACCTTTAAGCCTTAGTCATGATGGTGAATTTCTTGCCCCGATTGTCCATGGTAGTTTAAGTGATATTTTTACCTAGAACACAGTTTAACATGTTAGAACAGATCTCATTACTCTTCTGGTAGCTTCATGCCTTCACACATTTATCGGTTCTGATTTTCATAATATGGACCTAACTATTGAGTTCGGAAGGTCGAAGAAAGTCAATTTAGACTCTCTTGGCTTTTAAATCTAGGTTCGGGTATATCAGGGGTATTTCGGTCATTTTTGCCGTCACATAATTTCTGTCTCGGATTTGTCATCTAATCATGTATATAATCTCACAAGTGTCAGGCCTACCACTGGTATTAATTCCGTTTTAATCGGACTTCATTTGGGCCTTGTACAGTGTCAGGGTATTTTGGTAATTTCATATGTTGTATTTTTTGGTACTTTATTTGCTATTACGGACCTCACCATTGAGTCCGGAATGTCCAACATAGTTAAAATGGACTATCTTTCAGTGTAATTTGGCCCTATGTGTCATTAGGGGTAGTACGGTCATTTACCCTTTACATGTCTGTATTTTTGGGACTTGGTTTCACAAATCGGACTCCACCGTTGGGTCCGGAATGCCCGAAATAGTAAGATTACACTATTTAATCATTAAATTTGGACTCCGTTTGATCCTTTTAAGGTCTAGGGGCAATATGGTAATTATTCCCTTTTAATAAAATAATTAAATAAATTATTTTATTATTTTAATTAATTTTTCAGGGGTGTAATTGCATAAGATTTTCAAAATCTGGGCCTTAGTATAATTCTGTCAAACAGTGGGGGTCACTTTGTAAATATTTAAAAGTTCAAAACTGAACCAAAGGGTTCAGTCCCTTTGTAATTGAACTAGTCCGGTTCCAACCAGTTCTGTTGCATTGCTGACGTCATGATGACGTCAGCCCTTAATTTTAAAAAAAATCGGTTTAATAAAACGACACAGTTTCATTTAAACGGTGGCACGCCCGTTGTTTGACACATGTCCGAGTTGGCTCGGCCCAACTCATCTCGACTCGGTCAACTCGGTCGAGTCAACTCTGTCTTCCCCACTAACTGCCTCAGTGTTGCCCTAATTTCTGCAGATTTTCACTTTCAAATTCGTGATATTTTGGACAGGATTTCTTGCTCTTTTCGATCCTAACAGGTTTCTGCATGTTATATCCATCACTTTACATCGATTTTAAGCATCGAATCACTCTAAACCATTCTGTTTTCAAAACGATAGCCGTGACCTGTAACACGATCTAGCATCCTCATTTCTCAACCATTTTACACCAAATTTGTTGCCTCGTGACCTACGGATCATAAGGATCGACTTCTCGTTTTTATATTTCGGTTTGGTTGCATGTTTTGGCAAATTGCAATTTTTGACCCGTAGCTTTGATTTCAAATTCGTGGGGCTACAGTGAGTCCTGGGGTCGCATAGGTAGATCTTTGAGATCCCCTTGGGGTCTATTTCAGGTCCTAACACTCAAGGTTTCATTCTGTTATGGTCGATTCAGACCTGGTGTTTCAAGGTCCATTAATGGAGGTCATCCTCGGTTTTCATGGTTCTTGACCATTTCAATACCTCTATCACACACAGTATGCTTAAAACAGTTCCTAGAGTCAATAATGAGGCATGCATGTAATCTATATCCTTAGTAACCCATCAAACAGTTCTAAAATTCAAAAATAAGAAATGAAGGAAATTGGTATTTACCTTCAACAGTGCCTCTTTCTCTCTGTCACGACCCAACTCAGAGCTTCCTCGGTTGCTGCAGGTATGTCCAGTTCCTTCTTCCCGTACACACAGTGCTTATACTCACTTGTATCAAGGCTTTTCACTCTCTCTAAGAATTTCTCCCACTCCAAACCTCTCATGCATTCACCAACCTAATATATATAGAGACATGGCAGCACACAGCTTGCTAGGTGGTTTGTCTTCAAAACCATGGTTTAGGTTTTGCATGCAATTTGGTTGGTGGATGAGGGTGTATCTTGACCATCATGATGTCTCTTATATATGTATCCAGATATACATATCAATGGAGTCTCGGTTGATTGAAAACCTGATGTGAGAGGAGATGAGGTAAGCTAATAATGGGAGTCTTGCATGTAAGGCCATTGGCCAATTTGGGTAGTGGCTTGAGCAAGATTATAGGTTATAGACATATATTGGTGTATATATGCACAAAGTAACCAACAGCCTAGTTGGTAACTTTTTGGAACAAAATTGCTTACCTTGGTAGGTCAAGGGTTCAATTCCCCTTGGCCTCCCAAGTGACCATTTTCTTATATTTTTCTGGTTAAGGCCCTGTTTGGTTGTCGCGGAATTCCAGTTTCACTGTTTTGGCCTTAACTTTCAATCCATAACTCCTTTTTCAGCGCGGTTTCTTTCTGTCACTTCCTACTCAGAATATCTTTCATTGACTATGGTCTAATGTCGGTTTTTATTTTCTCGAGTTTCCCATAATTATCTAATTCGAGTTTTATCACTATTAAAAATAGACATTAAATTAGCTAAACCCGACATTTCATTCCCAAAACAGTTTCCCATATACAAAACATGTTGGTTAAGTAATTGGGGTGTTACAAACCATGTATATATACATATATATATATATATGTAAGTCAAACACCACACACACACACAACCGGCCACTCATGGCCTGCCCAACAGTGGCAATTCAGACCCACTCATGAAGAAGCCTGAAATTGGCTAACCCAAATGGAGGGGCAATCAAATTTGCCATGATTCACTCTCCTTATACAATATGCATGGTCCTTGTACACACACAAACACAACCATCCGAGAGTGAGGGAGAGATTGAAGGAGATTCTAGGACATTCAGAAGTGGGAAGCAAGGAGCAAAGGAGAGAGAAACAATTTGGAACAAGGTAAACCCACAAAACACTTGAATTTCTCTCTCTAGAATTTACCTACGTATAAATCTGTTTTAGTCTTTGATTTAATATATATGATGATTAGGATGAATATACATAAATTAGGCATGAAAATTTCGACCTAAAACACCTTAGAAACATCAGCCGTACACAAGGCAGCCATTGAAGACCTTGTTTGAAGCAGGTCTGAACCGACTTCTTCCAAACCCAACTTGGTTTACCAAGACTTAAAGTAGAGACCATGAGGGTTCTAATAAACCCAACACACGACCAAAAACCTAGATAAATGACCCTCAGAAGTCGAGTTGCAGGTTCGGGTCTTGAGGACCCATATTAAAAATCGACCATTAAACCTTTTCCTGAGAATGGAGGATGAATCCCATTAACTTGAGGGTCACACAGAACCAAACCACGCTAAAAATAGTGAAGAAACAACGGTTTACCAACCAGTTGCAGGTGGGAATTATCGACCCCCTTCCCGAGCTCGTTGGACCATTTCAAACCCTAAAACGAATGCCAAGTGGATCCTTAGTGCCCCAGAAATCGATTGAGTTAAAAACAGTAGGGTTTGAACAACCCAAAACGCACGAAATAGAAGCTTTTAAGCTTCGAAAATTAGGGCAACAGTCGCAGGTTGACGAGGAAGACATGCTGAGTCGACTCGCCGTCTTTCAAGTTTGACGGGTTGGCTCGGACACGTGGCAGCCTCTGGGCTTGCCACCGAATTAATGAGGCGACGTCGTTTTGGGCCTATTACGTATATATATATATATAACGGTTTAAGTTAAAAGAAAAGAGGAGAAACTCGCGGTCAGTGGGGTTCGAACCCCTGACCTCACGCGCCCACGCGCATTCCTTCCACTCGGCCACGCACTCGCGTGTGCCATATATGCGAACGAAATATATATAATATATATATAATAAATCAGAAAAAATAAAAGGTGCATTTTGCACCTGGTGGGACTCGAACTCGGGTATATGGGGAGGGAGGTGACACGCTGGCCAGCGTGCCACCCTATTCAACCTGTCACTTATTCCCCTTTAAAAATATATATATTACATTTGATAATTTAATTTAATTAAATGAAATTAATTAAATTAAATACTCCAAAATGGCCCGTTGTCCAAAAATTACAAGTTATATATGTAACCTTACTATCTTGGACCCTCTGAGTCCATTGGTGAGGTCTGTGACATGAAATGAGGTCCCGAAAAATTAAAGACCCCTAAAAATGTCAAAATGACCAAAATGCCCCTACCCCATAAATAAGTCAAATGAAGTCCAAATTAAATAATTAAATAGTGGATTCTAACTATTTCAAACATTCTGAATCTAATGGTAGGGTCCGTTTCATGAGGCGGGACTCTGAAAAATTTAGACACGTTAAGGTATAAATTACCAAAATACCCCTTGACCAAAATTAACAAGTTATTAGTGTAATCTTACTATCTCGGACCTTCTGAGTCCAATGGTGAGGTCCATGACGCGAGATGAGATCCCGAACATAAAGACACGTGAGGGGATAAAATGACCAAATTACCCCTAGTCCACCAAAAGCCAAATTAAAACCAAGGAAGGTCTAAATTGACTTTCTTTGACATCCCGGACTCAATAATGGAGTCCAAATTACGAAACAAAGTACGGAAAAATATGACACATAAAACGATAAATGACCATTCTACCCTTTTACATACAAAAGTCCGAATTAAATTCTAGGAAAGCCTAAACTGACTTTCTTCGACGCTCCGGACTCAATGGTAGAGTCTATTCGACCAAAAGAAATGTCTAAAATAAAAATACATAAAATTTGATGAATAGCATCTGTTAGATGACTATAAATTAAAGTAATGCCAAAGTACTAATCTACGGCATATACGAGGACATGACAACACATCAACCTTAGAATAAAATTTCTAACTCATGAATTGATCTTAGGTGATAATTATGGAAGAACAACGACCCAAGTACACGATCATGACCAAGGCCCAAAGGGCCAAGGACCCAAAGCAACAGGCCTTCGTGCAAGAACTGTTGCATCGTCAGAGAGTGATCGACAGTTTCGTCAGGATAGCCAAGGCGACAGAAGTCGTCTCGGTGAGCCCCTTCATTTTCAAATCACCCACCAAGGCAATGGTGGCAGAAGCTAAGAAAAAGAAGGAGGAAAAAGGAAATTAGAAGAGGAAAGAGAGAACACGGAAACCTTAGCCGAATGGCGTCGCAGGTAATATTATTATCATTAAGTACATAAGTTACTAGATCTATAATACAGCTATAAGTCGGATCGGTATAAGAATTTAGGCTTCTCACAGTCTACACTTAGTGAGTTATGAAGTTGATTTAGCACATATGAAATTTATGGAATCTTCATAAATCTTGATAGGCTAAGGAAAGAGAAAGGTAAAGGGAAGGCGCCTCTGTAGAGCTAACCCTAAAGGACCAAGGTGAGTAATCTTACATTTGAAGTGGAGGCTCTAACTCCACGGATTTCAACGGATGTTTTTAAGTTCAAAATATTTACAGCATTGATATATCAAATTCAGTATTCATGATTTCTATTTTCTTAAATATTCTGCCATGACATGCTTCACGATTATTTACATATTATATTCGTAAATGTTTCCTTTTCAAAATAGTTAGCATGTCTGATTTCCTCAAACATCCTGAATTTGATTACTGCAAGTATTGAAGCATCACTGCAAGAGTTATACGTCACATGTTTTAAATACTCATAAAAGGCTTTTATATAAAAGTCATATGACAAATGTTTTGCAAGATAAATAATAAGCACATAGGTAGTGTTGTGAGTTGTACGGAACTCAACGGACCTATCATGCGCATCACCACATAGGTAGTGAGTAGGGTCGTACTGAACCCCGCGGATCTATCATGTGAAATGCCCGATAGTAGGATCTAATCCCCCAGGCAAATGAGATATCTCCACGTATAAGTAAAACGGGAGTCTGGTTCGAAACAGATTCCACCTAATCAGAGAGAAAATATGACAAACGATTTTGGAAATGGAAGCAGGTTTTATCCCCTATTTTCACTATACATGTTTACATGATTTTAAGTTACATGTTCTGAAATACACATACTCTTTTATGGAATTATATGTTCTAGCTTGAATACCTTGAATGTTTCAAAGCTACATATTTTAAGAATGCATGTTCTTTATGTTCAAGTATACGACCAATTGGTAGTTGAGTATTTTATAAACTCTCATGTACGAAACCTCTACCAATTGAAAACCCATGACAGATGTAGGAATTACTCATTGGGCTTTTCGAAGCTCACCCCACTCCCTAACATTTTTCAGGTGATGATCAAGGTTGGACACTTGCTCAATTTGGGGAGCAATGAATGGCAACTCCAATAGGTCCTTGGAAATATTTTGGTAGTAGTAGGACCCATTATCAGTCAAACTTTTGTAATGGAAATTTTGGACAATGATGTACTTAAGCCTGAGGGGCACATGGATATGTACTATGTAGAACCTTTAGTTATTATTATTATGCTCTGATTATTATATTTATGTGTGTCGCTATAAAGAGTGGCAGTATCAGGCGGATATGCGACAGATGTTTTATTGTAAAAGAAAAGAAAAAAAGTTTTTCACGCTTCCGTAACCACAGGTCGCATCGCTGTTTGATATTGTTGCTTATGTACGAGCCTTGTCCCGAGGCCTTCGGATCTCGGGGCGGCGGTCGCGATCCGGTAATCCGCGTAGGATGGGTTTCGGGTCGTGACATAAGATTTACAAAAGTCTAAATTAATTATATTCGATCTTCCGAACTTGATGGTGATGTCCCTTTGAGAAAAATAAGACTCGGTAATAAACTAAAAAATGACGAATACGTCCTTAGGACTTAATAAAGTAACGAGAAGTATAAAAATGAAATTAATAAGTACACATAAATGTTATAAGGACCGAATGGACTCAAAATAGAGTCCAAGTAAGTATATCGTGTACGAGAAAATATGGGACATTAAAAAGTGTAAATTACCAATTGGCGCTTGAAAGGCCAAATAAGTTATGAGGCATTAGGGAATCCTAATTGAAAAATTTGAAGACCCTTAATTGAATAGACTAATTTCAAAAGAACTTAAAAGACTGAATAACGATGTTTGAAATCAGAATGAATACTAATTCATTATGTAATGTATTTTGATTCATGGTTATAGGATTACCCAAACGATGAAAAATGGAAAGAAAATTATGGGATAGTTATTATGGTACCCGCATGGGAATGCAATGCTAAGAACCCAATGTAAGTAAACCCGAACTCTAATATGTGGTATTTCTTAAACATGTCACAATTATATTTTCTCGATGCTGCCAATTTGTACTCTTATACATACCTAACAGTTATTTGATTCCACAATTTAACACTTGTACTTCTTTGTGAATATGTTGAGATTTTATTTGTCAATATCTTAATGTGATTTCTTGTACATTTTTATACCTTTGATTTGAATATTGGAAAACTGCTATGTTTCTCACTGTTGAGAATTTGATATTCCACGTATATGTACATTCCTTATGGAATTTCGCTGATCATGATATTATTATGAGTATCGGGAGTTGTGTCTATCACAACGTCCATCCTGATTCTATAAATGTTGATTTGGACTTACGGGTTGGTGATTGGGAATGATACCCAACACTTAGTCCATGGAGGACATGATATATGATAAGATCTCTTAGTGCTATTCAGGAACCCGAATGAGGGGTGAACTTGAATGAGTGCTTTTGGGGGTAGCCGGGCCCTATTTGTTGATAGCATTATTTTGTTAGTATCATATATCTTATTTTTTATCATAATTTTATGATGCACTCTTTGATTATGGATACGATTTTCAAGCCAATCATTGGTTTCGATTTGATATCTTATGATATTTGGCAGTTAATTATTGTATGTGCTAAATCTCTATTGTTGACTTGTTAAATTGCTTACATTATCTTTTTTTCAAACTACTTTAGGACTTACCCTTAGACCCACGGGTCATCTTTGGTGATTTATTTCTCTTTGTAAGTGACTATTGTTATATATCCTTTCGCTTGCCATTTGGATGCATTATATTACCTAAACTAACCTTGTTCCATGATAAAGCAAGAAAATTTACTTACTGGGCTAAGTTAGCTTATTCTATATTTATAATAATTTTTCAAGTAGCACCATATAGGAGGAAATGCAGTGATGTGACTAGTGGAGCTAGTGATGTGCTTGTGAGAAATATTGTTGATGTAAAACTCCAAGTCATAATGTCACACCCCGAATTTTCACAAACCTGGGGAATGAGTGAAATAAACAAAAAGGGAATAATAAAAGACAATTACATACATTTCAAACACTAACCCAGTTCATGTTCTGATACTAATCCATAAAGCCTTGCCCGTTGTTTCATAACATACAAATAAACATGTATAGTTTAGGGCTTATGCCCTTCTACAACATCAAAATATGCCCCTAAGGGCCAAAATCCTCCATGATTCACATCTCTTCTGCTCTTTAAGACTTCCTCAAGTCTCAAGTATCAGGAGCATCATCTGTAATATGATATCCCACGATTGGGTCTGCTCAACTGCTGGTATGACATAATGCTAATGCAAGAAACAAGATTAAGGCGTGGCATGTGCAAAGTGTACATTTATAATCTAGACGTTTTCCAGTTCATTAATACGACGCAATGAAAATATGCATGACACACCCATGCACTCCATGCCACACCCATGTCTCGTTTACGGATCGCATCCGATGGATTTGAGTACCAACACCCGTTCACGAGCCTTCCCACCGTTGGATCTGGGTACCAATACAATGGCCAATTTTGGGTTTTTCACCACAGGATCTACACCCTCATAATGCATAGCACCAAGTGCTCAACCCACACTATGTTTCCAAAGGATTCACCATGTGCCAATATGCTTTGATTTCACCACATAATAATATAATCTCAATGAAGCATGCTTTAAATAATGTATCGTACTTGAAGCTATGATAACATTTAAATCACAAAACTTGTTCCATATGAATATATGTCTCATACAGTCAATTTAAACACATGGTCACAATTCACGTTCATCACTTTACTAAATTCTCAAAGAATGCCAAAAACACACAAGCACGTAAACAATGAACTCTAGGTTATCAAACAAATATATTCCAAATAATTTTCCAACAACAGTTAAGCATATAAATCATTCAATTTACTCATAAAATATTCTTAAACTTAATCTTATTTCTTACTTAGCAAAACATCATACCTAGAAGGGTTTTTCCCAACCCTTGGAAGTCGTGTCCACCGTGTAGTCGAACCAAACAGTGAGAATGTAGAAGGTCAAACCGCCTTCTCTTTTCCTTTCAGTGTTCCTAAAAATCATGAAATATAACTCAGTCTATTGCTACTTGAATTATGTTATTCATCAAATTTTATGCTTTTATTTCATGAGTTTCTATTTTACTAAAATAAACTCTACCATTGAATTCAAAAAGTCAAAGAAAGCCGGTTTAGGCTTTCGTAGAATTCAATTTGGGCATCTGTGCTAAAAAGGGTAAAATGGTCATTTTTCACTTTTTTGGGTTTTTATTTCTCGAGACCTCTTTTCATAAATTGGACTCTACCGCTGAGTCCAAAATACTTGAAATAATAAAAATTCACTATTCTTTTATTTCAATCGGAGTTCGTTTGACTACTGTTTGACTTAGGGGCATTTTGGTCATTTTAGTATTCCTACTAGTCTTTTATTTTTTGGGACCTCTTCTCGCATCACGGACCTCACCGTTGGTCTCAGAAGGTCCAAGATAGTCAAAATACCTAATAACTTGTCTAATTTGTACTCCGGGTCATTTTGCCATTATTTAATTTAATTAAATTAATTTAATTAATTAATTATTATTATTAGATAATATATATATATATATATATTTGTGCCAAAATAGGACACGGGATTGTCCTATCCTAACCGGTCACACGCGTCACTTTTCACACGTTCGGTCACAGTTCGAGTCGCAAGGCTGTGCCCTTATGCATTTTTTTTCCATATTTCTTAGCCCCAAACAGCGACTAACGCCCCAATTCTAGGATAGGTTATCCCAATTCCAATTCGGTCCCTATTCTAATTTCAAAAGCCCATAGCCAAACACCCCTAATCTAGGTTTTAAATTTAAAACGGCTTTAAACCAAACGACGTTGCATGGCACACTATTCATCGTCCCCCTTGATATTCCGGTGAAGCAACCCTAGGGTTCCATCGCCATCTCCAGCGACGGCGACTATTTTTTGGCTAGATTTCAACATTTTTGAAATTCAGTTTTCTTCCATTTTCCCTATAGATTCCATTCCTAACCTTTGTTTTCATTTTTATCCATTAGATCTTCACGAAACAAGGAAAACAGTAGCTCTGGTCATACATGCGATTTTCAGGTGAGCTCTATTTCTCTCTTATTTCGTTGTTGTTTTGAGTCTAGTTTTGTTCTAATCTTTTTCTACACCTAAGAGGAATGTTTTCTTTCCATTTAAACAAAGTTTGAAGCCTAGATTTACAAAAATTCGATTCTCACTCTCCACCTGCAACTTGGGTTTTCTCTTTCATTTCTTGATCATTTTAAGTGATTCTTTTTTCTATTTAACCCCCATCTCATGCTTAACAAGATCCAATAATTTAAAACTAACTATCATGCTTTAAATCTAAAAACAGAACCTAAACGAAACATACCTATTTCTGTACTTTTCTTGGTGCAGTCTCTCTCTTCCTCTTCTCCCTCCTTTTTGGTTCAAGCCTCTGAATCTCCCAGTGTTTCACAACCCCTCTAACTCAGCCTCTCCCTTTCTGATTTTCTCTCTAACCAACGTACACAGCTAATATACACTCTAAACCACTCTCCCGCCCAAGTCCCATCTCACTCTCAGTTCTCCCCCTTTCTTTTTCTTCTCACCCTTTTTCTGACTTCCTTACAGCTTTCTTTCTTCTCCCTCTGATTTGCATTTAATGTTTGCTTGCATTTGGATTTACATATATATGTATATTATATTACACATACACACACACCAACGACACACACACACAAACATGCATTACACTTGCATTCACCTACTGCTTAGGCAGATTTCTTTCCTTTCCTTTCTTTTATTTTTTTCTTGTATTTTATATGTGAATACATGTATACATATATCACATAATACTATATATATATATACACATATATAATACATCACTCATACACATTATTATACTTAGTTTATACATGCTTATACACTCATTTACACACGTGCACACACATTTATGAAATGAAAAATTTATTCCAAAAATTCAGATCTCTACATCCTTCACCCCTTAAAAAAATTTCATCCCAAAATTTAGAAATATAAACCAATGAACAACAACTCGGGATACCTAGCACGGACTTTAGCCTCACATTCCCAAGTAGCTTCCTCGACCCCATGATGGCTCCAAAGGACCTTGACTAAAGGGATGGTCTTGCCTCGCAGAACCTGGTCCTTAGAGTCCAATATCTCTACGGGTCTCTCGTCATAAGAAGCATCACCCTCCACTTGAAGATCTACCCAATCAAGTACATGTAAAGAGTTAGGCTCGTACTTCCTTAACATCGACACATGAAAGACATTGTGAACCCCAGATAACTGTGGCGGTAATGTCAGCTTATAGGCCACCTCACCAACCTTCCCAAGGATTTCAAATGGGCCTATAAACCGCGGCGACAGTTTCCCACTATGCCCAAATCTCCTCAATCCCCGTCGTGGGGCTACCTTGAGGAACACATGTCCCCCAACATCAAATGACAGAGGTCGTCGCCTCTTGTCTGCATAACTCTTCTGGTGGCTCTGTGCGGTCAACAAACACTATCTAATCACCTGTATCTTGTCTGTGGTCTCACGGACTATGTCTGGCCCTAAAGCAGCTGTCTACCCTACCTCAGTCCAACATACTGGTGAATGACACGGTCTATCATACAATGCCTCAAATGGTGCCATCTCAATGCTAGACTGATAGCTGTTGTTGTAGGCAAACTCTACTAAGGCAAGGTAATCCTCCCAGCTACCCCTGAAGTCATAACATAGGCTTTAAGCATGTCCTCAAGGATCTAAATGGTGCGCTCTGACTGACCGTCAGTCAGAGGGTGGAAGGCAGTACTAAACAATAGCTGAGTCCCTAAGGCTGTCTAAAAACTCTGCCAAAACCGTGCAATGAAACGTGGGTCTCTATCTAAAACAATGGAAACCGGTACCCCATGTATTCATACTATCTCTCGGACATACAACCTACTGAGGACATCCACTGAATCAGTTGCTCTAATCGGTAGGAAATGTGCGAACTTCGTCAACCTGTCAACTATAACCCAAACTGCGTCGTGACCTCTAGGTGACTTCGGAAGACCCATCACAAAACCCATAGTAACGTACTCCCACTTCCACTCGGCCATTGGCAATGGCTGTAATAAACCTCCAGGTCTCTGGTGCTCAGCCTTAACCTGCTGGCACGTGAGACACCTCGATACAAACTGCACCACATCTCCCTTTATCCCCGTCCACCAATATTGGCGGCGTAAATCATGATACATCTTAGTGCCCCTTGGGTGCACTGCTAGGCGTGAATGATGGAAATCTCTAAGGACGTCAGCCCTAAGAGACTAGGGAACAAAGACTCTACCCATATACCTCAAGCTAAGGTCAGAATGAACTATCCACCCCTCAAAGCCCTCGGTGCTAGCAACTCGTGCTCGAATCTGCTCTGCCTCTGTGTCCTGTAACTGTGCCTCAATAACCCTACTCAACAGTGAAGGTTGTGCACATACACTGAACAATGTGGCATGTCCCTCAGACTCAGCAAGGTCTAAGTCAAACTCACCAATATCTCCCATCATCTCCCACTCTCTAATAGCAATGCTAGCTACAGTGCTCCTCAGCCTCCTACTAAGTGCACTGCTACGACATTAGCCTTCTCAGAATGGTACTGAAGGTCAAAGTCATAGTCCTCCATATACTCCATCCATCTCTTCTACCGAAGGTTCAAGTCCTTCTACATGAAAATGTATCTAAGGCTCTTGTGGTCTGAGAACACCTCGAACCTCACTCCATATAAGTAGTGTCGCTAAATCTTGAGTGCAAAGATGACGGCAGCTAACTCTAAATCATGTGTGGGGTATTTTGCTGATGGCTCTTCAACTGACGAGAACCATAGGCCACCACTCTACCCTCCTGTGTCAACACACAGCCTAATCCCTCTCGTGAAGCAGCACAATAAACGGTATAGCCCAAACCTCCCTCAGGTATAATCAAGACGGGCACTGAAGTCAGCCTCCTTTTCAGCTCCTAAAATGACTGCTCACAGTCATCTGTCCACTCAAATCTAATGCCCTTACGCGTTAGATGAGTCATCGGTGCAGCAAGATAAGAAAACCCCTCTACAAACCGATGGTAGTATCCTGCCAATCCCAAGAAACTCCGAATCTCAAACACATTCTTCGGCCTCTCCCAACTCAAAACAGAGTCAATCTTAGAAGGATCCACAGACACCCCACTACTTGACACAACATGGCCTAGAACTCTACCTCCTGAAGCCAAAACTCACACTTTGAGAACTTAGCAAATAAACGGTGTTCCCTCAAGATCTGTAACACAGTCTGTAGATGAAAGGCATGCTCATCCTCAAAAGGTAAGTAAATCAAAATATCATCAACAAACACTACGACAAACTGATCTATATAAGCACTAAAAATATAGTGCATCAAGTCCATGAATGCCGCCGGGGCATTCGTCACATCGAATGGCATAACTACAAACTCATAATGGCCATAACGAGTGCGGAAGGCTGTCTTCGCTATATCCTCATCCGTACACTCAACTAATGATACCCAGACCGAAGATCAATCTTCGAGAAACACCTCGAACCCCTAAGCTAATCAAAAAAATCATCTATCCTCGGTAACGGGTACTTGTTCTTGATAGTAACCCAGTTTAGTCTCCTATAATCCACACGCAAATGCAGTGTCCCATCCTTTTTCTTCGCAAACAGTGTCGAAGCACCTCACGGAGAAGTACTAGGACGTATAAAACCCTTACCTTAGAAATCAATCAGCTGCTCCTTCAGCTCTCTCAACTCAACTGGAGCCATACGGTAAGGTGGAATGGAAATAGGCACAGTGCCTGGGATAAGCTCTATCATGAACTCTATCTCTCGTCTTGGCGGTAGGCTAGTCAAGTCATCCAGAAGACACCTGGAAACTCATCCACTAGGGGTGGTAACACACTCTCCGTAGTCTCACTCCCATCTACTACCAAACTAGCTAACATGTAACTATGACCTCCCAAACTCCTCGAGTCGTACAAAGGTGGAACTAAGAAATCCCCACGATCTCTAGTGAAGTAAAAGCTATCCCCCTCGGGAGTACACACTGTCACTCTCCCCCTGTAACAATCTATACTCACCCGGAAAGCAAACAACCAATCCATCCACAAAATAATATCAAAACCAGTCATGTCAAGCAAAATGAAGTCAAAGTAAAGGATGCGGTCAGCTATCTCTATCGAGCAATCTCTACAGATCCTCGTCAATATCACACTACCCCTAACTGGTGTGTCAACATATAATGGTGGATCCAACCGATCTATGTCCAACCCTAATGTCATGGCAAGTATAGTAGATATGAATGAATGAGATGCACCCGAGTCTATCAGTACACTGGCCCATGAACTAAACACAAGGAATGTACCTCGAACCACTGAAGGTCTAGAAGTAGAGGCCTCTGGTGTGGCTACTGCATAAACACGGCCCTGAGTAGTCTGGCCCTGCCTACCTCCCCCTCTCTGTCCCTACTGACCCCCTCCCCTCTGTGCAGAAGCTCTAACACTTAGTGCGAAGGGTGCAGACTGGAAATATGGTGCCAGGGGTCTATAGCCTAGCTCTGGCTGTGGCTGTGGCAGAGGAATCTGGGTATGCTGATAATAATGTGGCCTCGGCGTGCTCTGTGAGGTCTGCCCTTGAGGGCAGTTGGCCCTAATATGGCCTGTTTGGTGGCAGGTGTAGCAAAGTTGTGGAGCTCCCTACCCCTGACTCTGTGCCTGAGGTGGAACTGACATCTGACTCGGTCCAGCCCCATATCCCTAGCTGGGATCTCTCTGTGGGCAATCGGCCATTCTATGGCCAGGCTGTCTACACCAGTAACATGTAATGGGTCCCTGTGATGCCCCCCCTCGAGGAGCAACAGACAAAATAGGTTGGGAGGCTAAGAACTGAACAGGCCTTTAGGATGTCGATGGAAAAAATGCACTGGTCCGGGACCTCTTCAATGGTCTCCCACCAATGTGAGTCAGGGTAGGCACAGTAGGCTGGGCAGGCATAGACACCTGTGATATGGCTGTCCTGCCCTGAGTCCAGGATTCCCTGATCCCTTTAATGCCAGCCAACTCCCTCTCCACTCTAGTGGCCCTGGTCACCGCCTCCTCATACGTGTCCATAATGTGTCCAGCCAATCTGTCCCTAATAGAGGTCTTCAACCCCTTGACAAAATGAAAGACCCTCAGACGCTCCTCTCTAATAATGTGTGGGGCAAATCTCCCCAATGCAGTAAATCGGGACTCATACTAAGTCATTGTCATATCCCTCTGAAGTAGTGTCCCAAACTCCTCCATAAACCCGATCTTGGCAGTCTCTGAAAAATAGTGGTCATTGAACATGGCCACAAAAGTATCCCATCCCTCACCAAACCTATCTATCCGGTCAGCAGCTACTCTCCACCATTGATCAGCCAACTTAGTAAACTGGAAGGTGGCACATCGGATCCTCAAATACGGCTCAGTAATCCCATGTGAGTTTAGGATCCTGGTGATCTGATTCAGCCACTCCTCTACTACCAATGGGTCAGGCTGCCCAACAAATGTAGGAGGTCTCATCCTCTGGAACACCTTCATTACAAAGGTATCCCTGGTCTCGCCACCCGTGGCCCTAGCCTCCTGTATGGCTCGAAAACACTCTTATATAATGGCTGCCATATCTCAGGCACCAATGGTCTACTCTACCTCCTCTACTGGAGTAGGCACCGGAACAGGTACAAGAGCAAGAGCAGGGGCAACAACCTCCTCAGTTGTACTATAGGCTGGAGTAGCAGCTCGGGGTCTACCACGCCGAGGTGGTGTAGCGGCCCTAGGTCTACCTCGCCTAGGTGGTCTAGCTCTCGCAAGGGCTCTCCTCAGTGGCATGAGTCTACAAGTCCAAGAAAAAAAAATTAATACCCCTTTTTACATCTAGAAATAAGCATTAAAAAGAATCTCAGTCTTGTTCTTATCCACAACTTACACTTAACAGGTAGTACAGATTAGCATGTCATAATGTACACTTAACAAATTCTCACACATCACTCACATCATGCATCATAATATAATATTAATTAACACATAATCACAGTAAGTCATGCTTCAAGTATAGATAATCATATAACACATAAAATCCTATCGCATACTACCGACAATTCACACTAAGTCTCACTCTTTCCTCTATGGTCTCATGGTGTTCAACAACACCCCACAGTCTCTGGGTATTCGAACCTATGTTCTGATACCACATTGTCACTCCCTAAATTTCTACAAACCCGGGGAGTGAGTGAAATAAACAAAAAGGGAATAATAAAGGACAATTACATGCATTTCAAACACTAACCCAATTTATGTTCTGATACTAAACCATTAAGCCTTGCCCGTTGTTTTATAACATACAAATAAACATGTATAGTTTAGGGCTTATGCCCTTGTACAACATCCAAATATGCCCTAAGGGCCAAAATCCTCCATGATCCACCTCTCCTCTGCTCTCCAAGACTTCCTTAAGTCTCAAGTATCAGGAGCATCATCTGTAATATGATATCCCACGAATGGGTCAGCTCAATAGCTGGTATGACATAATGCTAATGCAAGAAACAAGATTAAGGCGTGGCATGTGTAAAGTGTATATTTATAATCCAGATGCTTTCCAGTTTATTAATACGATGCAATGAAAATATGCATGACACACCCATGCACTCCATGCCACACTCATGTCTCGTTTATAAACCGCATCCAATGGATCTGAGTACCAACACCCGTTCACGGGCCTTCCCCCCGTTGGATCTGGGTACCAATACAATGGCCAATTTTGGGTTTTTCACCACAGGATCTACACATAATTTGAACATATATTCTATAAGGGTTGATCGTAATATTAGGTATTACGATATTGTATCATTAGTAATGATGTTAGACTTGAATGGTGATTCATGATAATCCAAATTGCACTTAAAGATATTCTGATTGATGGTTGTTAAAGTTCAATTTGTCATCAGATGAGTTGCATATGTATAGCTTTCGCATTTAAAAAAAGTATCACTCTTGTGCAATTCATTTGATTTTGGACGGCATGTCTGAGTGGCAGGGTTAATCGTTGCCCCTAATCCACATAAGGTGGGTTTTGGGTCGTGACAGAGAGTTTTTGAGATTCAATTGTTAAAGAACAATCATTCAACTGCTCTTTTGGATTAGTCAATTGGTTTTGATGTATACTGTTCTAACCTTTGAAAAATAGTCGACTGATTTGTCTATAAGGTCAACTATATTAGACAGTAGGTTTAGGTTGTTTATACAAAAACTCACTCAGTTAACGTGTCACGACCCGAAACCCACCCTCTGCGGATTTCGCATTGCAACTGCCACCCTCAGGCCCGAGGACCCTTGAGCGAAGGCTCGCATCTGCAACTGTATCGAATAGATGTGTTTCAAGTGGTTGCGGAAGCGTGGAAAACCTTTTTTTTTTCTTTTCTTTCTTATTTTAAAATTTGCACATCCGTCCGGTACTGCCGCTCTTCACATTTCGGTATACATGTATAATCATACATTCAGAGCATATCTAAAAACTTAAAGACTTTATAATATTACATATCACTGCCCTGAGGGCTTAATACATATTTGTATTGTTTACTACTACAGGAGTTCGTACTAAAAATTCACATGGCTTCATAAGGAAACTACTTAAGTACAACTTCCCAAAATGGCAAATCCATCATCTTCATCTTCAAATCAAAAACTGCCTTTTGTCATTTACCTGAAAAGGGGATCCGAACAAAGTCCGGGTAAGCTAATCTAAGCTTGTGAGTAATTTCAGTATTCGTCATGGGGTTTTCAATTAGCAGTGGTTTTTAGTACATAAGAGTTTGCAAAACATTCACTGCCAATTGCTCGTACATTTTAGAATACAGAGTATATGCATTCTTAAAACAAATAGTTATGAAACATTTAAAGTATTCAAGCTATACTTATACTTATGAACTTCAAAACATATAACATAACATGTAATCCTTAAATAGAGTATATAAAACTCGAAACATATGTATTTCATAAAACAGATAGCTTTGAAACAATTAAAGCGTTCAAGCTAAACTCATACTTCGTTAATAAAGTATATAAACTTTAAAACACATAAATATGTATTTTGAAAATGAGGGTAAAACCTGCTTTCATTTTCAAAATCACTTTGTCATCTTTTCTCTTTAATTAGGTGGAATCTGTTTCGAACCAGACTCCCGTTTTACTGCAATGCTACAATGGAGATATCTCATTTACCTGGGGGATTAGATCCTTCTACCGGGCATTTCTTCGTATCATAGTTGAATCCCGAAGGATTCAACGTCACATGTGGTGCTTTAAACACCATTTATCTTATAAAACATTTATCATATGACTTCTTCAATAGATACGTTTATGAGTATTTAAAACATGAAATGTATAATTTCTACAATAGAACTTCAAATACTTGTAACAATCAAATTCAGAATATTAAACAAGATTTGTATTTTAACTTAGACATGCTGAGAACACATTTTTAAGAAAACTGTAAAGGAAACATTTACTGAGCATGTCACAATAAGGTTTATAAGAACAGAAATAATTTAAAACTGAAATCATGTAATATACTGAATTTGAAACTTCAAACACTTCATATCTTTGAACTTAAAACCTTTTCAAATCCATGGAGTTAAATCTCCACTTCAAACACAGGGTTACTCACCTCGGTCCTTTAGGGTTAGTGCTAAAATGCGCTTTCCCACTTCCTCTGTAATTCCTAAGAACAATTCATAAACAGTCTCATTAACTTTACATTCACTGCAATATCATCTATCGATGTTTCTTAACTTATGCTTCAATCGTATTTCATCCTAACCGATTTAACTCATACACTTAACCAACGACACAATTTATTATTTTAGAAAATTAATTCATTTCAACCCATACTCTTCTGGTAGCTCCATTAACTTTAATTTAAAGTTATTTACTTCACATGTTAACGTGTCGTGTCTTTTCGTACTTTATTTCCTCGTAACTTGCCTTAGTTTAATATTTCGGCAATACTTTAGTTTATAGTCATCTAACAAATGCTATTCATCAAATTTTATGTCTTTTTATTTTAGACATTTCTTTTGGTCGAATAGACTCTACCATTGAGTCCGGAGCGTCGAAGAAAGTCAGTTTAGGCTTTCCAAGATTTTAATTCGGACTTTTATATGTAAAAGGGTAAAATGGTCATTTATCATTTTACGTGTCATATTTTTTCGTACTTTGTTTCGTAATTTGGACTCCATTATTAAGTCCGGGATGTCAAAGAAAGTCAATTTAGACCTTCTCTGATTTCATTTTGGCTTTAGGGGTACCAGGGGTATTTTGGTCATTTTACCCCTTTACGTGTCTTTATTTTTCAGGACCCCATCTCGTGTCGTGGACCTCACCATTGGACTCAGAAGGTCCGAGATAGTAAGAATATACTAATAACTTGTTAATTTTGGACAAGGGGTATTTTGGTCATTTACCCCTTTACGTGTCTTTATTTTTCGGGCCCCGTCTCGTAAAACGGACCCTACCATTAGTCTCAGAATATCCAAAATAGTAAGGATACACTATTCATATGTTTAATTTGGACTTTATTTGGTCAAGTTTTGAATTAGGGGCATAATAGTCATTTTACTTTATTTATTAAATAATTAAATTAATTATTTAATTATTTTCCAAGGGTCAAATTGAATAATTTTCCCCCAGTTGGGCCACAATAGGATTTCTTAGAAATTCTGGGGTCGAACCGTAAATAGAGAAAGTTTTTGTTTATAACTTTTAAATTAAACTAAAAACCAGTGGGTTCAGTTACAATATAAGTGAACCGGTTCGGTCCATTTATAAACCAACCGGTTTAGTCAGTTTTACACGTAATGCTGACGTCATGATGATGTCAGCCCTAATATCAAAAATATTTAAAATATTCAACCTCCAAATGTCACCGCTTAAATAAACCCAATAACCTATTAGTTCCGGATTTAACCCAGACCCGTAACCGAATCCGACTCAACCCGAACAGTGTCATCTTCCCCACGAAGGTCGACACTGTTCATCCGAAACCCTAATTTTTTTCAGTTTGATTTTGTGGCATTTTTCAATTTCATTTCTTCTGCTTTTCTTTCCAATAATTTCCTAATACCCTAAAACAAGTTTTAGTATCGATTTAGGGCTTCGAATATGGCTCAAGCGCTCGGTTTAAGCCATGATAACCAGACCTATAACCCCATGATTCATGCTTATTTCTTGATGGATATTCATGGGATTTAGCTTGTTATGATCCCCTCTTCATGGGGATTTAGTTTTCATTCATAGATGTTGATTTAAAGTGAGTTTTAAAGGGTTGGGTTTCAAATCGTAACCTGTAACTCGTGTTATGGAGGCTATTTCTTGGGTTTTATGATCGCGTACTAGGGTTTTTAGAACCCTCATGGGCTCAGTTTGAGGTTTTGGTAAGCCAAAACCAGTTTGATGGAAGTCGGTTCAGACCTGCTTCAAGCAAGGTCTTCAATGGCTGCCTCTTCTGGGTTAGGTGTTTTTTCATTGTTTTCATGGCCTAAAATCATGCTTAACAATCTTATAAAGATTTATTTAGCATCCTATAATCGTTTACAACCCAAAAACTGTCACGCCCCGAATTTCTACAAACCCGAGGCGCGACTGACAAGACAGAAAATAAAATAAATAAAAGGACAAGGTAAACAAATCCACTAAACATGTATCCATTCCCATCAATACATAAGATAACATAAAATACATCGTTCATAGGTCATTCGGGCTTAAGCCCTTACATTACAATATACAAGTCCCATGGACCAAAATTATATCACGTGCTCCACCCTATCAGAGTATCATAGAGTCTCAAGTGGCTGGAGGGTCCTCATCTGAAAAATGTTGCCCACGAATGGGTCAGCTCAACTGCTGGTATGATGAAGTGCTAATGCAAGAAATAAAGCTAAGGCGTGGCATGTGCAAAGTGTACATTCATTTCTAAATGACATGCAAACATCGCAGTAATATATATGAATGGCATGCATAACGCACCCATGCACAACTCTATGCCACACCCATGTCTCGTTTACGGGTACTCCCCGATGGCTACGGGGTACCAATGCAATGGCCAATTTTGAGTTTTTCACCACAGGATCTACACCCTCATAATGCATAACACCACGTGCTCAACCCACACCATGTTCTCAAAGGATTCATCATATGCCAATATGCCAATGCAATCTCAATGAACATGGATCTCAATAATATAGCATACTTGGACAATAACAAATAAATCATCAGTCAGTTTCATACCCATGCATATCTCATGTGTTCATACATCATAATCCATATTCTTCACTTTACTAAACTTGCAAGTAACACATAAACATGTGAACAACGAATTCCAATTTATCAAGTAAACATATTACAAATGAACACATAAAGCATTCCAATCATTCACAAATATTCCTAACTTAACTTCATTTCTAACATTAGCAAAACACCATACCTGTCGGGTAGTCTCAACCCTAGAAGATCGTGCACGACACGTAACTGAACTGGTCAATGAAAATGCAGGAGATCAGATCGCTCTCTCCTGTCCTGTCAGTGTCCCTAAAAGCATAAATTACAACTCAGTCTATTGTCATTTGAATTTATTCTATTCATCAAATTTTATGTCTTTTAAATTCATAGGTTTCTATTCTGCTAAATTAAACTCTGCCATTGAGTCTAGAACGTTGAAGAAAATAAGTTTAGGTTCTCGTAGAACTCAATTCGGACATCTGGGTTCAAAAGGGCAAAACAATCATTTTGCACTTTTCACGGGTCCTTACATTTTGTGGCCACTTTTCACAAATCGGACTCCACGGTTGAGTCCGGAATGTTCGAGATAATAAAGTTTCACTATTTTTTTACCTAATTCGGAGTTCGTTTGACTGTACTTCAATTCAGGGGCATTTTGGTAATTTTAAAGGCTACTACAGGTCTTTTATTTTTTGGGACCCCGTCTCGTAAAACAGACCTCACCATTGGTCTCAAAATGGTCGAGATAGTCAAAATACACTAATGACTTGTCCCATTTGGACTCCGGATTAATTTAGAATATTTAAATAATTAAATTAATTAATTAGTTAGTTAATTTAATTATTATTTTATTAATATTTAATTCATGACGGTCAGATCATAATTTTTCTAAAGTTCAGGGGCCAAAGTGGAATTTCAAAAATTTCTGGGTCAAGGTTTAATTTCCAAAAGCTCAAGGGTCAATTCGTAATTTCTAATTTCCTTATTCCCAATTCGGTTACCCAAACAGGGGTTAGTCCAGAACAGGGATAGGATATCCCTGTTCCTATTTCAATTTAAATTTTTAATTTCTTAAGGCCATAACCAAACAGACCCAATTGGTTTTTAATTTAAAACATGGGAGCGACACGTGGCAGGGGCAGTTCTGCCCCGCCCGACCCGGACCCGAAACCCGGCCCGCACAGTGCCTTTCTTCCCCGACTTTCCGGTGAGCTTCCGGTAGGGTTCCGGCGCCTTATCCGGCGCCGGCGACATTTTTTTGGTGAGATTTTTACAGTTTCTGAATGTGGTTCTCTTCAATTTTTCATGTAGGTTCCATATCTAGGGTTAGTTTTGGGTCTAAGCCACTAGATCTCCACGAAATAGAGCTCAAAGGTCCATGGCCGAATCTCCGGCCAACTGTAAATTCTTGATTTCATGCCTATTTCCCTACTGTTTTTCATCCTTTCTTTTTCATTTAGTTTTCTGCACTTCGTAGGATTATTTCCCTATCATTTACATGGAGTTCTACACATAAAATAACAAGACCCAACCTCCATGACCGAAACCTGCAACTAGGGTTTTCTATCTTGTTTCTTAACCATTTCCTTTCATTCTTTTTGCAAAATAAACCCTACAACATGCTCTCTAAGATCATATGCATAAAATTAATTATCATGCTCTAAATCATCAAAATAGAAACAACCCACTTACCTATAATTTCTGTTTTTCTCTTTGTGTAGGTTTCTTCTCTCACTTCTGTTCCTCTTGATCCACTTCTGCCCTTCAGAACTCTCTCTCTCCCTTGCTCTCAGTCTTTCTTCCCTTCTCTTTTCTTCCCAACTGAGACCAACCCTTATACACCACTCACCAACTCTCACAAGTCTCTCACACCACAGCCCCTTTTCCTGACTTCTCTCACCCTGCTCAGCCACCCTGCTATTCTTCCCCCCATGCAGTTTTGCATTTAATGCAAAACTGCCCTATACACCTATATATATATATATATATACCTATATAACACTCATTACACACACTAGACACACACACACAGCCGACACCTCACACACACACACACACTCATCCGATTTCACCCACACATAGTGCACACATGCACTGTTCTTTACATATACACATCTACATATACATACACATGTTGTATCCCACACACATATACATATGCCACACATATATATAATCCATACACATTAACAATTTATAATAATAATAATAATAAAATTTTAATAACCAAGAATGATAATAGTAATAATAAAACAATTAATAATAAAAAAAAAATTTCCATGTCATAACAAAAATAGGTCCTAATAATACAAAATTCTAGAGAGAGAAAAATGAAAATTTGCATATTTCTTACCTTTTTGGTCACTGGTTTTCTCCCTCTTCACTTCTGATTCTTCCTTAGCTCCTTAGTTTCCTTCCCTTTGATTTCTTTCACAAGAAACAAGCATGGTTTGCATGCTTTAAAAGAGAACAACCGACTTCTCTCTCTCTAACTTTTCTCTCTCTCTTGACCTCACGGCCACCCTACTTCTAGCCTTTACTTCTGCTTCCTTTCTAATCTATTCAATCTCTTTTCTTCCAATTCAGATTTTGCATTTAAAGCTTGTTTAAGATTTGTGTGTGTATATATATATATATATATATATATTATACTAACACACACACCAATTCACTCACTTACACACACATGCTAGCACACACTCTAGCTGTAGGTCTCCCTTCCCATCACACCTCTCAAATCAGCCCACTTGTGGCTTTACATTAAAGTGTAGAATATTTTACATTGTAATATATATATATATATATATATATATATATATATATATATATTACACACACTATTACACATGGAGATACACACACATATTACTACACATGAGAACACACACACACAGCCGACACACACACCTATGATATTTTGGGTTTTAATATATCTTAATATATCTATACATACATATTATTTTAATTATCTTATATACATACTTATACATATATATGTGCATATATATAAACACGTACTTGGCTCATATACACATACATATAGATATTTACATATTAAATATATTTTCTCTTGTGTACATGTATATATAGATATACATATACATACTTACATGCACTTGATAACATACACACAATACACCATAAATGTGTGTATATCTGTGTTTATTTGAATTTAATTTTAATACTTAAATATATTCTCATATTTTAAATTAATTAATTATTTAATTAATTAATTTTTCTCTTAAGTGTAAAAAAAACTTTTACACAATTTTTCATTGCCTCGTAATGCGTGCCATATGACCCGGTATCTCGGGTCGGGATATTAAATAACTGGTTCTAGAAACTGTTCGACTGGTTTAATCTGTGTTAAAATCATCTTTAAAAATCAGTTGACTGGTTTCATAAATTGGTCGACTGGTTTGGACAATAGATGTCTTCTTGCTTATTTTTCACAATGTACTTTTATCAAAACCTTTTGATCTTTCAAAAATTAAAGTGTGGCAATGTTTTGTTTTAAAGAATCACTTGAGATTTCTTAGTTGATCATTTTAAATAGTAAGAGCTTACGACTAACGATCAATTTAATCATAAATCACTCAAAACCTAAAATAAGAAAAATAAAAAGTTTTCTTTTGACTTTTCTTGATTCATTAGGCTTGAGTGTGTCCATTTGTTTAAGTTATCATGAGAGCATTCCACTTGATTTGATTTTGAAGCTTCTACTTGAGTAGAATTCTTTAACTTTGATAAACTTTGCCAACAATATTTTTTGACCTAAATGGCATAGTTGTATTGTCACTTAAATAAAACATTAGTCCACATAGATAATGTCTTGTTATAATCAAAATTACTGAGATGTCTTTAATTAAAAACTCTTAGGACTAACATCTTTGTTATTATCAAAATTACTAGGATACCTATGGTTGGAATTTTTAGGGCTAATAATCTCCCTGTTTTTTATGATGACAAAACATTGATATTTTTAAATGAAAATGAAGTTTGACATTGATTAGGAGTAAAGATAAGCAATTATAAAGCTCCTTTATGAATATGCATATATGCCAGAAATATCAATTTATACCTTAAATTGAATTTGCAACATTTTTAAAAGGCATTTAAAGTAATATATCGAAAATTTAGAAAAAAATAGAATTAGCAATATAAATATAAGTATCAAAAATTAAGGAAAATACTAATAAAATATTAAATAAATACTAGATATTTTTTCGGCATCTTATTTAGTCCAAATAGACAATAAGCTAGGCCAACATTGATTAATTGTCCAACCATTATAAGTCAACAGATAAAATAAATAAATAAAATATATATGCTTGTAATATATATATATACAAGTGTGTAATATATGTGTGTGTGTGTACAAGTATACAAGTGGCCCCTAAAGGTGACCCTTAGTAATAATAGCTCCTATCAAAATATTTAAAGGCCAACTAGTGTGAAAGCCATGTGATGGCTAGTTGTTTAGAGAGAGAGAATGGGAGGGGGATGATGAAAGCATGGTGAGCTGGGCATGAAATAATCAACTCGGTCCCTAAGAATAGATTGCCTATATATGTAGGGTATATGCAACCCACATGGGAACCAAGGAAAACTTGGGTAGAGAGAGAAAGTTATGTATATGTATGAATATATATATATATATAGAGAGAGAGAGAGAGAGAGGAAGAGAGAATTTGTATGTCTGATATAGTGTATATACATATATGCATACACATATATAGATATGTACGATTACAACAGACACTTACACACACCAATGGAGAAGGTGGAAAACCACTATTAAAGCTTCGGACAAGATGGTATAATGCTTTAAACTCTACACCTTTCATTATCAATTATGTTATATGTATAACAATAGGTTGTAAACATAAGAAAAAGCTGCAGAAATGAGCTAGGAATCCACCATGGCCGAAACTTAGGTAAGAAATGGGAGTACTCAAAGTCTTAACCAAACTTACTTTGAACACTTGGGACTTGTAGCACTTTAGAAAAATGAGCTATAGGAAAACAAATCAAGAAAATTACGAAAAAATGAAGGAGAAAAGTACAATTGCAGGTCACGAGGTCAATCTGTGTTTCACGTCAAATGACCACTAAACTAGTTTCCAACATTTGGGGCACCTATCTCATGCCCAAACAAAGCCATAGAAATAAAAATGAGACAAAACCATGTAGAAATGAGGAAGATATCATGAGATGTAGGTCTAGGACCAAGTATGGTTTCTTGCGATTATGAATCATTTTGATGAGATTTAATCGATAAGATGACAATTATGAATCATATACAAGCAATGGGAGTGATTTTGATATAAAATATAGGAAAAAACAAGAGAAATGGGATGAAATTTGGTTTCCTTTCATGACGCTACACTCGGTCTTGGGTTACAAATCTAGGTTCGGGTTGGATTCTGGCCAAGTCAAAGAAAGGGTTAATTAAAATGTCACCATTTTGATGTTATGTTAAGAAAAGGCACAGAGATGCGCATTAGTGCTAAGCCCATGGTTGTGTAATTATTTTTCAAATTAAATATATTTATAGTCTTTATCAAGATTTAACTTTATAAACTGTATTGCCTTATTAATTCCCAATTAGATTGCATGAAGGGCTACCCAAGATTTTTCGAAGCTCCACACTCAAATACAGTGTCCGTTTGGACTAATTAGCCTCCGAAAATTACAACACACATTTTAGTAAATTATAAAAATACCCTTACACATAATTTAATTACTAATCATGCTGCAAAAATTTTGAAAAAGTCTAATTTGATATTTTTGATGACTCTTAACTTAGTTATACAATATATTTTTAAAAATTAAAATTTGAAAATAGTGATCTCATAACTTTTTGGGACATGGTTAATCAAAATAGATAAAAAAAAATTTCTATAATGACATGTCTTCACTATTTTGATCATAATTTAAAAAAATTTTAAATTTTTAATTGAGACCAATTGAATATGAAAGTATACTTCAAGATCTTTTCAACGATAGGTAGAACGCCCTGATCAGACTTTGTATGAGTGAAATAACGTTGTTCAAAATTATGGAATACATATTAGAAAATTAACACCTATAGATATCTGAAAAACCAGGGTAAATTTTTCATTTTTGCCGATGGGGCACTATATATGCATTGTTTGCCGGTAGGGCACTACACATGCATTATTTAGATATAAGTCATGTTTAGGAGCATATTTTGAGTATTCCATAGAAGAGAAATATGCGTAGAATGTTAAAATACACCTCCTATGAGGATTTGGGCCTAATCAGAAACAATTTGAAAAATGAACCATAAAGGGCATCCTGGGTGGCCCGAGTGGGCCCGCCCGCAGGCGAAAATAAATTTTTTAAAAAATATCATTTAAAGTAATTTTAAAAACTTTGGTTAAAGCAGAATGTCGAATTGAGTCGTTTCGGGACAGGTTGTACTGTAACGAGGTCCCAAACTCATTAAGGGCAAAATGGTCTTTTTATCCCTTGACCCCTTTACTATAAATAGGACCTTTAGTGTTAAAATCATAGAATTTGGTCTGAGTAATGAGCAGTAGATCGTGCATAGAGAGAAAGGTGAAGAAAATCTAGGTTTTTCCAACTTTCTACCTTCCAAAACTCATCTCTAGGCTTGGATTTTCACAAGGCTTCCTTCTAGGAAGTTGTTCCCCACGTCAAGAGCTACGTTTTTACCAATTGGTTCGGCTGCTCAGTGAGCATAACTCCCTAGGGTTGAGAAAAAACTATTTTAGGTATGATGTTTTACTAAGTAAAGAATAGGGAAAAGTTTAAGAGTGTTTTTATATGTTAATTGTATGATTTACATGCTTATTTGTTATTAGAGAACCACCTACCTTATAGTTACTTTGAAAACCTAGGATTGGTACCTTATGTACCTATGCATTCTTTGGGAATTTGTCGAAGTGACGAACATGTAATATGACTATATATATAATTCATTGCATTCTAACTTATGTTCATGTAGACAAAGTCTTTAATTGGAAAGTTATGATTTATTCAATGCGTTGGCACTTTATGTATTTTGTAATCTTTGAGAATTTGGTAAGGTTGTGAATATGTAATATGTTTATATGTGTAATTGATTGGATTATATGCTAGGTTCATGTAGGCAAAGTTTTGTGATTCAAAAGTTATAGTTGCTTTAAGTGTAATGCATTATTTAAGGCATACACCATGTGTTTGATGAAATGCTTCACTGGAATTGCATAGAAAAATCAAGGCATGTTGGCATATTGTGAATCCTTAGAAATATGGCATGAGTTTAGCACTTTAGTGCTATGCATTATAAAGGTATAGATCCTATGGTGAAAAACCCAAAATTGGCCATTGGTACTCGCGTTCCAACAAGGATGGACCATGAAGCGAGACATACGATTGGTACTTGCGTTCCAACAGAGAAGGACCGTGAAGCGAAACATGGGTGTGACATAAAGTTGGATGTGTGTGTCATGCATATTGCCATTGCATTGCATTGATGAATTGAAAGGCATATAGCTATTAAATGTACACTTTACACATGCCACGCCTTATCTTTGTTCTTTATATTAGAATTATGTCATACTGGGCTGTCGTGCTTACCCTATACGGGATTATATATTACAGATGAGGCTCCCGACACTTAAGACTTGACGAAGTCATTGGAGCACGGAGGAAAAAGTAGAATTTGAAGCATATTTAGCCTAAGGGCCACATTTTTTTGTATGTATGGGCATAAGCCTAAATAGCGTGTTAAATTTGAAGAATAGCGAATTATAGGCCTTGGGCCATTTTGTAATGTAAAGGTTTAAACCCAAATGAAAAATGGGATGTTTTGTTTAATGTGCATCACGTGTTAATATTAAGAATAATAGTTGTGCGTTTAATTTCTATGAATTTGTGGACATCGAGTGAGGGTGAAATGTATATATCCTTGTAGATATGAATTGTCGTAAAGTATTAGGTGAAAAATGCTTAAAAAACAAAGGAGATCATGCCAAAATTTTGTGAGTTAAAAAGGGCCATTAGGTGTGTAAAATTCCCATGAATAAGTGAGAAAAGTGCCAAAAAGTGAGGGTTAAAAATCTTGAAGAAGTAGGTTAAAAATTGAAAAAAATCAACTTTCAACACTTTGGAAAAAAAATCAAAAAATGGAAAAATCAGCTTGCAGGAAATACACTGTTGCTATAGTGTCATGCAGTAGACCAACCCCCCGTCGCAACCGCAGCCCTGCGCGCGCACTCTACACCTGCCGCTTGCCATGCCGTGCCACGCCTGCCCCTCCATGCATACATGCCATCCTGCTATTTTGCCCATGCGTGCCCAGCCTGACAGCCCCTTGACACCACCCCTTGAACACCCTTTTGGGCCATGTTTGGCCATCTTTTTAGACCATGTTTGGCTACCCTTTTGGGCCATGTTTGGCCACCCTATTGGGACATATTTGGCCACTTTCATGGGCTATGTTTAGCCACTTCCTTAGACAAATTTTGGTAGATATTTTGATCTATTCTTGGCCTATGTCTTAGGGCATTTGGAGCCCATTTGGGCCATTGTTCCAAGGTATATTTAGAGACATTTTGGGGCTATTTTGGAGGCCATACTTGAACACGACTTAGACTAATTTTGACTATTAGTTGGGGGAGATATTTGATTGGCATTTGAAACCCATCTTGGGTAAGTCTAGGAGCACATTTTCATTCTAACTTTTGGGAAAATATGGAGAAACAAGTGAGTAATCAACTAAATCCATTTAATTTCTTATTATTTATTTTTCTTAGTTCATTTCACTCATTCCCCGGGCTTATGAAAATTCAGGGCGTGACAACACATGTACGAATGGGGGAGCCCTCTTCGTTCGGACATGAAGCTTTATTTTGCATTTTTTATGGACAAAACTTACTATTTGCGACCATTCTTGTGCCCCACTCATTAGGAACATTTTTTATAAAGTTTTAGTGCTATAAAATTTTCTTTTTTATAGGAAACTTATTCTATCTCAACCAAGGGCTTCCCACATTATAAATACACATTTCTAAGGTTAATTCTAGTTAGAGAGCACATATAAAACATAGAGAGAATGGTGAGAGTTATTAGATAGCCATCGTATATATCATGTTTTTTATACTCTCATTATGCTTTGCATTCTAACCATCTTCTTGGGAGTTCTTTTGCATTCTATGACTTATATTCACATAATTGAGTGCTTGAGAGTTTTTGCATTCCATAAATCTTGAAATCATTATTAGAGGCCATAAGACCATTTATTTGATTTCTTACGGTCTTGAATTATACAAAACATAGTCACGTGGAAGAACATAGTCTGCAGGTTCGGCATACCCCGCATTATCATTTCAGACAATGAGACCTAGTTTGTAGGATAGGTATTCGGGAAGTTCTGTGAAGACTTGCATATCAGCCACCACTTCTCCTCACTAAGGCATCCCCAAGCTAATGGGCAAGCCGAGGTCACCAACCACATGATTATTGACGCCATTAAGAAGAGCTTGGAATAAGTCAAAGGAAGATGGCTCGAGGAGTTCCCCGAAGTGCTCTGGGCCTACCAAACCACTAAAAAAACACCAACTGCGGAGACACCGTTCTCACTTGCATACGGTACTGAGGTGGTCATTCCTATCGAAGTTGGCATGCCAACCCTAAGGACGAATGCCTTTGACAAGGAAACCAACGATCATCACCTTGCAAAAAATCTAGACCTGTTTGAAAAGAGGCACAAGCAAGCCCGGATCAGGACTAAAGCATACTAGCAGAGAATGGCCAAGAGCTTTAGATAAGGGCTAAGACTTGTCCGCTTCTAGGTTGGGGACCTCGTCTTAAGGAAAGTATTCCCAAACACCAAAGATCCCACTATGGGAAAGCTCTCCCCTAATTGGGAAGTGCCTTATAAAATAACCAAGATCGTCAAGCCCACGACTTATTGGTTGGAAGATGTAACTGGGAAGCTTGTGTCTAGGCCATGGAACATTAAGCACTTATGAAAATACTATCAATAAAAAAATTTATTTTTCATTACTAAGTGCTCTCATCTCAATGTACAAACCCCTAAAAGCCTTGCATCCATTGTAGGTGTTATAGGTTTGGTCCATCTCAATGTACAGACTCCTAAAAGCCTTTGTAGCCATTGCAAGTGCTACAAGTCTGGTCCATCTCAATGTACAGACCCCTAAAAGCCTTTGCAGCCATTGCAAGTGCTATA
This sequence comes from Nyssa sinensis, assembly GCA_008638375.1. NCBI lineage: Eukaryota > Viridiplantae > Streptophyta > Magnoliopsida > Cornales > Nyssaceae > Nyssa > Nyssa sinensis. The sequence goes on along the minus strand of CM018045.1, from coordinate 23,051,504 downwards.
GGTCTGGTCTATCTCAATGTACAGACCCCTAAAATCCTTGCAGCCATTGTAAGTGTTGCAGGTCTGGTCCATCTCAATGTACAGACCCCTAGAAGCCTTATAGCCATTGTAAGTGCTACAGGGCTGGTCCATCTCAATGTACAGACCCCTAAAAGCCTTACAGCCATTGTAAGTGCTACAGGTTTGGTCCATCTCAATGTACAAACCCCTAAAAGCCTTGAAACCATTGCAAGTGCTACAGGTCTGGTCCATCTCAATGTACAGACCCTTAAAAGTCTTGCATCCATTGCAAGTGCTACAGTTCTAGTCCATCTCAATGTACAGACTCTAAAAGCCTTTGCAGCTATTGCAAGTACTACAGGTCTGGTCCATCTCAATGTACAGAACCCTAAAAGCCTTGCAACCATTGCAAGTGCTACAAGTCTAGTCCATCTCAATGTACAGATCCCTAAAAGCCTTGCATCCGTTGCAAGTGTTAGAGCTCTGGTCTGTTTCAATGTACAGACCTCTAAAAGCCTTGCATCCATTGCAAATGCTACAGGTCTAGTCCCTCACAATGTACAAACCCCTAAAATCCTTGCATCCATTGCAAGTGCTACAAGTCTGGTCCATCTCAATAAATAAACCCCTAAAAGCCTTGTATCCACTACAAGTGCTATAGGCTTGGTCCATCCTTTATTCAGGCGAACAATGAAAGTATCCAAAGCCTTGATCTGCCAAGGCCCCCCTCTTCTATGAAATTAAAAGCTTGATTTGATTACAAGTTATAAATACCTTGGTTTAATCTCAAGTTTTTAAGGTCTACGCTTACAAGTGGTGAATATCTTAATTAAATTACAAATTTCAAAGATTTGTGCTTGATTTAATTACAAGTGTTGAAGATCTCTGTTCAATTACAACTTTCCAAGATCTATGCTTGACTTAATTACTCTGGATTCAATTACAAGCTCTGAAGATCCATGCTTAATTTAATTAAAAGGTATGGAGATCTTGATTAAGTTACAAAGTCCCAAAGATCTGAATTCGAAACTTGATTATAAAGCTGAAGGTGAAGCTTTATTACGAGTTTTAAAGCTCGGTACATCATGACTTACAATATGTCAGCATATGAAAATCCTACAAGTATGGCTACTCTGCGTATTCTGTTGACAAACTACATAAATGCTTTGAAATTAAAAAGTAACACACAAAGTTCTAAAGAAGACAATTTCATTCATAAATAGCCCAAATTTGGGAAAATTACAAGGAAGAAACAAAAAAAATACAAAATTTTCTTAGTATATTGCTAGTTCGGCACTGATTACGCCCAAAGAATAACGCGGTAATTGTAGTGTAGCTTTGGGGTGTCGATTCCACAAGGAGACAGATTAAAAGAATAACAGACAGAATAAAAAAACTAAAAAAAATATTCGGTGATTAATGAGAAAATAAAAAGTGATTTTAAATGCAAATTGAAATTTAAACAAAGTGATTAACGAAAAAAGTACTCAAATTAACGAATAGTAGAGCGTCGGGAATCCCTTGCACATATCCGGTATTTTAATTATTTTTAATTCACTCATAACTCAATTGAGAATTTAATTCCAAAAATCCTAATCAGAAGATTTAGAATCATAAACCAAAATTAAACTAAATGTAACCTTTTGAAAAATCATTCATCACTTTTAAATCACGCAAATTGTTATTCACATTGAAATAACCCAACGACGACAATATACCCAGGGAGCAATATTGCAGTAAAGAATTAAATCAATATAAATAATCAATAAATCTAAACATAATCAAAGAACTAATCCATTCAGAAAATGCCTGATTGAATCTATAAACGGAATAAACTCTATGATTATTCGGAGAAGAAAATACCAACAATAAATTGAGAATGATAAAACAAAGAATTTTAATAAATGAAAATTCAGTACATGAATCAAAAATAAATTAAAAATATCATCTAGTGTGCAAGTTCATCCCTAACCCTACTTAGAAATTTAGTTACCCATATATATGATGGACAACATAAATCCCAAGGAAAAATAAACCTGAAGCATCTGGTGGCACACCATTTTTTTCACTTTTGCTTTCTTCCTGCCGCTCTCTGGAAAAACAAAACAACGCCTCCTAGTCCTCTTCTTTTTTTCCTTTGACTTTTCACAGCCCTCACGTGTTCTCCCCTTGGGCTTTTTTCTCTTTTTATTTCTTTCCTACTGGCCCACACAGTGCCTCCGCACGTCCCTGGTTCAGCTGCACGCCCAAGCCCAGCGCCGCAACTTTTGACTTTGTTTTCTTTTCTTCTTCAGCCGTGCTCCTTTTTTTTTTTTTTCTTTTTTGTTTCTTTCTTTTCTTTAATTCCTGCCTTGTCAGCGCCCTGCCAACTTATATGAAACACTTTCAGCGCCGTTCCAAAAATCAATTTCAGATTTTAGGCTTTATAGTTTGACGACTGACATATCATGGATCGAGCTCACAAGCCTAATGAACAGGTTGTTTGGCCCAAGTAGTCCATAGACAACGGGCTACTCCAATTTCTTCAAATCTGAAATAAAATGTAAATAATGACAACGAAGCCTAAAATCAACCAGAAAATATTCCAAAAATGTTAAGTGTGAAGCACAATTACAAACTATCTCTCACCAACAAATAATGCAATATTTGAGATTTAAAATATTATAAAATAATGTTCAAACATATCTCACTGTAAATAGATATTAAATTAAATAATATAAATTAATTCCAACATTTTTATTCATATTTTAGCATTTTAATCTAATAATAGGGTATTTAGAGTGCACTTTCGCATACTCATCACACCCCCCAACTTGCTCATTGCTAGTCCCTAGCAATTTCTATGCAAAAATGGCAAAAGAGGCCAAAGAACATCACACACAGAAGGCATCTAATCACACTTTTCAGATTCGCTTATCAAAGCAATTTCAGGAATTCAATAACCATATAACAATCAATCCACTTATAGCAATTCGCAGAGTGTATGTGTGTGTGTGTGTGCTCCAAACCATATTCATCTAACCACAAACCATGACACATGCAACATCAAGAACATCTCAAGCAAAAGGTTCAACTCCATATCTCACAATTATAAAAGTGTTTGATGTAGGGGTTCTCTCTATGGAGTTGACAAGGGGTGTGCACGCTCAATAAATAATTAAGCAATTATGTGCAAACAACAAGCAAACATTGATCTTATGATAGGAGCACTAACAAATGAGACTTCTACCACTCTTTCCACAGGCTTACTTAGGATTAGAACGATCAACATAAAAAAAAGGTTGTAACGTGGCTCGGGTTAGGGGCTATGTCAAGAAAATGATAAAAAGGATTCAAAAACTTCCAAGTACATACTAAATGAATTTTATTAAAACTTCTCACTTGAAGTACTCTTCAACTTTTCAGATCATTGAATCACAATACTTCTCCTTCTTCTTTCTCTTCTCTCTCTCTTTTGTTTTTTTTTTTTTATAATGATGCTCACTCAATTGAACACTTTGAACTTGTACTCTTTCCTTTTCCTTTTTCTTTTTCTTTTTTTTCTAACTCAACACAAAAGAAAAGAAATGAAAATTCCACACCTAGTACACACTTGGAAGCAAAAAGGGTAGGAAAATCAAAGTATAGGCTATACTCCAATGTAGAGCGGGATGGATGATGTGGGCACATGAAAAAAAAAACTATATATGTTTGTTGGCTCAAAGTTGGCTACTAAGGGTCTATGATGAGAAGGGCTAGCTTGAAAGGCTCAAACGTTAATCCTAAGTTGACCTTCATCATATCCCAAGTATATCCGCCGTCATACCACCAACCATGTAATGATATTCTCAAAAAAAATGCCCAATTCAACAGATCAATGAACGCTTATCACAATTTCTTGCATCTGTAGGCTCTCAATTCTCTCCAAAGCTCACATGAATACTTAAGCAAAAGAGTTCTCTAGCTACATGTGTCAAACCACCATCTTACCGCAAAGTTTTGATAAGTGCATTAAAAATTCTGTGAATGCCTCAGCAAAATGATTATAGTGGATTCAGTGAATTCGTGAAGATGGCTATGAATGAGAATGAGTACTCATGTGAAAAAGATGCACGTGTGATGCAAGAATTAAAAAAATTTTGACACGTGAAAATATGCCATAGCATTTTAAATGTTGAATTTGAACCACCACCACCCCAACTTAAATGAGACATTTTCCTCAATGTTTAACAATCAAAATTGAATGAAGGGTACTAAAAAGGGTAGAATACACCTGATGAGTGACGTGGGCAGCTCGCTAAGCACCAAAAATGGCAACCTGAACTGACAAAATGAAATTAACATGCAGATAAAAACAAAGAAAATAGTAGCACACAAAAAGAAAAAGAACGAAAATAAAAGAGAACAAAAACAAAATAAAACAAATAAAATAAAGAAAGAAGACATCCTTGCATGGAGCGATCAAGGTTGATAGACCGGGTCCATAAGTGGAATGTCTTCCACTTCCAGAACTTGCCTATCAATTAAAATTTTAAGGCGCTGACCATTTACTTTAAAAACGCGACCATCCTTGGGATCCTCTATTTTGACTACCCCATTTTCAAAAACATTCTTCACTATAAAGGGGCCTGTCCACCTAGACCTGAGTTTTCATGGGTGCTTATGGAGTCTAGAATCATATAAGAACACTCGATCATTAGACTTAAACATTTTTCTCAAAACATTTTTATCATGAAACGCTTTCATTTTAGCCTTATAAATTCTAGAGTTCTCATAAGCATCATTTCTCAATTCCTCTAACTCGGTCAATTTCAATTTTCTTAGCTTACCTGCTTCGCCCATGCCAAAATTGAAATGCTTGACGGCCCAATAGGCTCGATGCTCGAGCTCCACAAGTAAGTGGCAAGGCTTTCCAAAAACAATCCTATAAGGTGACATGCCTAAGGGAGTTTTGAAAGCAGTACGGTAGACCCAAAATGCATCAACTAGTCTCAAAGACCAATCTTTGCGATCCAAGTTGACTGTTTTTTCTAAAATTTGCTTAATTTCCCTGTTTGCTAGTTCTACCTGTCCATTTGTCTGAGGGTGATAGGCAGTAGAGATTTTATGTACCACCCCATATTTTTTCATCAAAGCCTCAAAAGAACGGTTGCAAAAATGTGTGCCTCGGTCACTAATGATAGCACGTGGTGTACCAAATCGAGACAACACATTCTATTTGAGAAATTTAATCACCATCTTATTATCATTACTCCTGCAAGCTGGTGCCTCTACCCATTTTGATACATAATCTACTGCCACAATAATATATTGATATCCAAAGGAAGGGGGAAATGGTCCCATGAAATCAAGCCCCAACAATCAAAAATTTTAGTCACTAAAATTGGGTTTAAGGGCATCATATTACGACGGAACATAACTCCTAACTTTTGACACTGTTCACATGAGTGACAATAGATGTTGGCATCCTCAAACAAGGTAGGCCAATAAAAGCCACACTGCAGAATTTTTGCAGCGATTTTCTTCATTGAAAAGTGGCCCCCACAAGCTTGGGAGTGACAAAATTCTAAAACACTAACAATCTCTTCATCAGGGATGCAACGCCTTAAAATTTGGTCAGGGCAATATTTGAAAAGAAAAGGGTCATCCCAATAGAAATTACGTACCTCAATCATGAACTTCCTCTTATCCTAAGCGCTCTAATCCACCGGTATCTCACCTGCAACCAAATAATTCACAATATGAGCAAACCATGGTAGAAAAGTAATAGAAAGTAAATGTTCATCGGGAAAATCATCCCTGATTGGCAGGTGGTCAGAAGTGTCCTCAAATGTGAACCTCGAGAGATGGTCAGCCACTACGTTCTCCACTCCTTTCTTGTGTTTAATGGTGATGTCAAATTCCTGCAAAAGTAAAATCCACCGTATTAGTCGCGCCTTAGCATCCTTCTTTGTGAGAAGGTACTTAAGGGTTGCATGATCTGTGAAAATAAGAAAAGGAGAACCAATTAAATAAGCACGAAAATTATCTAAAGCAAATACTACAGCTAACAACTCTTTTTCAGTAATAAAGTAATTCATCTGAGCATTATTTAAAGTTCTACTAGCATAGTAAATGACAAAGGGCTTCCTCTCCCTTCACTCTCCAAGAACAGCACCTACAGCATAATCACTGGCATCACACATAATCTCAAAAGGCAAAGTCCAATCAAGTGGCTGCATTATGGGTGCTAAAGTAAGCTTGCCAATTAGCGTTTTAAAGGCCTCTTGACAAGCTTGTGTCCACTCAAATAGGGTATCTTTAGCTAGGAGGTCACATAGTGGTCTAGATATGATGGAAAAATTTTGTATGAACCTCATATAAAAGCCCGCATGACCAAGAAAATATCTCGCATCCTTTACTGTCCTAGGTGTAGGCAATTTAGAGATTAATTCAATCTTAGATTTATCAATCTCTATCCCCCTAGAAGAAATAATATGCCCTAAGACAATACTTGAAGGTACCATAAAGTGGCATTTTTCCCAATTCAAAACCAAGTCCTTCTTCTCACAACGAGTCAATACTCTCTCTAAATTCAATAGGCATGCATCAAAAGAAGATCCAAAAATAGTCACGTCATCCATAAAAACTTCCATGCAATTTTCAACCATATCACTAAAAATACTCATCATGCAACGTTGAAAAGTAGTAGGTACATTCCACAATCCAAATGGCATTCTACGAAAAGCATAAGCACCAAAAGGACAAGTGAAAGTGGATTTATCCTGGTCTTCTAAGGCAATTTCAATTTGATAATAACTAGAAAAACCATCCAAGAAACAATAAAAAAGACGACCAAACATATGCTCAAGAATTTGATCAATAAAAGGGAGAAGAAAATGGTCTTTCCGAGTGGCAGCATTCAATTTTCTATAATCAATACACATCCGCCATCCAGTCACAAGTTTTGTATGGACTAACTCTCCTAGGTCATTTTTCACCACAGTAACACCTGACTTTTTAGGGACAACCTGTATAGGACTAACCCATTTACTATTAGCAATAGGATATATGATTCTTGCATCTAATAGTTTCAACACTTCATTTTTCACCACTTCTTTCATAGTAGGATTAAGCCTACGCTGGGGGTCTTTACAAGGGCTAGTTCCTTCCTCCAAATTGATTTTATGAGAACAGACCAGGGAACTAACACCTTTTATATCAGCACTGCTCCAACTTATAGCTGATCTATACTTACTTAGGGTCTGAATTAATTTCTCACCTTGAGACTTAGACAATTCAGATGATATAATAATAGGAAAAGTATCACCTGGACCAAGGAAGGCATGCTTTAAACCCTTGGGCAAAAGCTTCAACTCAACTTTTGGTGCTTCCACACTTAAAGGTTCTACTCTTCCCTTTTTTTAGGCAACTCCTCAAACTTCAGTTGCCATGCCCGTGCTCCATAATCTTGAGTTTTGTCAAAAATAGCACAAATATCAACCACATCAGATGGATTAGTAATATAATTAAACTCATAATTAACAAGAAAATGCTCAAGGGGATCAAAATCATAAGTTGGAGGAACTCCCCTATCAACAAGTGAATCAATCATATACGTCTGGCAGTCCTCGTCCTCCTCTTTTGGCTGTTTTGCAATATGGAACATATTCACCTCGAGAGTCATGTTCTCAAAAGACGGCTTTATGAGCCCATTCCTACAATTAATAAGAGCATTAGTAATGGCAAGAAAAGTCCTACCTAAAATCAAATGAATTTTTGAAGTAGAGTCAACAACAGAGCTAGTGTCAAGGATTATAAAATCAACAAGATAATAAAATTTATCAATTTGAATCAGAACATCCTCTATCACACCCCGTGGCGCTCTGACTGAATGGTCAGCCAATTACAATACCACAGAGGTTGCTTTGATTTCTCCCAACCCCATTAGCAAATAAATAGAATAAGGCATTAAATTCACACTAACTCCTAAATCAAGAAAAGCTTGCCCAAACTCATGATTTCCAATACTGCAGGTAATGGTTGGACAACCAGGATCCTTATACTTGGGAGGAATCCTCTGCTCAATTAGAGAACTAACTTGCTCTGTCAAGAACGTTGTCTTCTTCATATAGTGCTTCCTCTTAACTGTACACAAATCTTTAAGAACTTTTGCATAAGTAGGAACTTGTTTAATCACATGCAAAAGAGGAAGATTGATTTTTACTTGCCTGAGATTCTCTAGGATTTTATTGTTAGGATCCAAAGTTCGCTTGCTTGATTTTAAAGCTTGTGGAAATGGTACTTTAACAGGGCTCTTTGTCACCTCCAGTTCCTTGGGCAACTCGGCATTACTACCATCTTGATCCTTTTCCACATCCCTCGATTTGTCCATTGTTGGAATGTGTAATGACTTACCACTTCGAGTCACAATAGTGTTCGCATCCTTCAAATTCTCTTGCACCATGTGTTGACCATGGGGTATGGACTGAGCTTGGGAAAGGAATCTACCTCACTCATTCACACTCAAAGAGCTCATCAATTTAGACACTTATCTCTTTATCTCCTTGTTTTCTTCCACAACCTGAGTAATCAAATATTCACATTTTTGGTTAGTCTTACCTTGTGCTTCAATAAAAGCATGCAAAGTATCTTCTAAAGAATTCCTAGAAGATGAAGGTGCATGATATGGTTCAGGGTATGATCTAGGGGGTTGTGCAGGTGGCTGGTTTTCAGACTTCCAGCTAAAATTGGGGTGATTGTGCCACCCCGGATTATAGGTCTCAGAGAAGAGTGTGAAAGGCTTCTTTTACATACCTAAGGTATTACATTGTTCCTCATACATTCCTCTCATCTCAGCAAATGTGGGACACTCTTGGGCGAGGTGATTTACCCCGCCACACACAGTACATGGTCTAAAAGACTCTGCATGACTAGCCAAGTGTGTTGGCTTTAAGTCCCTAGCCTATAACACCTCTAACTCCCTAGTAAGTATCTCCACCTTAGCCTTCAAGTTGCCCTCCTCCCCGAGATGGTAAATTCCACCACCATTTTGGTTCCCTGTAGGTCATGACCTATTTGTGCTCTCAAGAGCACTAGGTCCTATCCAAGTGTGAGCTTTTTCAGCAAGCTCATTAAGGTACTCTATGGCCTCATCAGGATCTTTCTACAAAAACTCACCATTATACATCATCTCTACAAATTGACGCTCTCTAGGTGTAAATCTCTCGTAGACGTAACTCACTAGACGCCAACTCTCATACCCATGGTGTAATACCCCGACCCAAATTAGGGACTATTAAGCTGTTGTGTTGAAATTGGAAATCAACACCTTTAGTAACAAGGTCGGTGTCGACCCCGACGCACGAACTTTTAAGTAAATGTCCTGAAAAGTCAGGATGACTGTACATCACTTTCGTTGCAATCACCAACATGTCGATTTTGATGATAATTACATTTTCACGTCAACTACCAATTGTTGATACGAGTACGAGAATTTGGACAAATATTACGAGAATACGAAGATTAGTACAAGATAATACATTTAAGAAAATAATTAATTTTTAAAGTAATTAATTATTTTAAGTATAAGAGATAAATTGTAACAATTAATATACGTAATTAAATATAGAAATATATATATACTGTATAAATAATTATAACCTTAAATATATATATATATGTAATTATACATGAATATATATATATATGTGTGTATGTGAATGCATGTATGCCAAAATATGTATGTATGAAATGTATGTATAATAGGGCATGTTATTGTCCAAAGTGTACAAAAGTGGGAGAGGTATGTGTATTATCCAAGGTGTATTAGGGTTGAACTATGTACATATACATATATATATATATATATATGTGAGTCAAACACCACACACACACACAACCGGCCACTCATGGCCTGCCCAACAGTGGCAATTCAGGCCACTCATGAAGAAGCCTGAAATGGGTTAAACCAAAGAGAGGGGCAATCAGAAATTGCCATGATTTCTTCTCCTTATACAAAATACATGGTGCTTATACACACAAAACACAACCATCCGAGAGTGAGGGAGAGATTGAAGGAGTTTCTGGGACATTCAGAAGTAGGAAGCAAGGAGCAAGGGAGAGAGAAACAGTTTGAAACAAGGTAAACCCTCAAACACTTGAATTTCTCTCTCTAGAATTTTTATATGTATGAATCTGTTTTAAGCCTTTGATTTAGCATATATGATGGTTAGGATGAATATACATGAATTATGCATGAAAATCTAGACCTAAAACACCTAAGAAACACAGGCCGTACACAAGGCAGCCATGGATGGACCTTGCTTGGAGCAGGTCTGAACCAACTTTCCCTAAACCAAATTTGGTCTATCAAGACCTCAAGAAGACCCTAAGAGCATCCTAAAAACCTATATACGCGATCAAAAATCCCAAAAAAAGACCTCCAAACATGGACTTGCAGGTTACGGGTTTACAACCCAAACCCTTAAACTCTCATTTAAACCAACATCCATGAATGGGATTTGAATCCTCATGAAGAGGGGATCAAAATAAGCCCATCCTCACTAAAAATGGTGAAGAAATGAGCATGAACGAGCCACTTACAGTCAGGACTATCGCCCCTTTAACCGAGCAAATGAGTTCGATTCGAACTCTCAAACGAATGCCAAGTTGTTTAGTGATGTTGTAGGAAGGGTTTCCCATCAAAACAGAGAGAAATGGTTGAGAAAAATGGCACGAAATAGAAGCTTTTGAGCTTCGGGTTCTAGGGTTACAGAGAGGGATCGTTGGGGAAGATGAGGCCGAGTCGACTCGCAAACCATTTAAAACCGAGTTGAAGGGTTGGCTCGGACACGTGGTGATATCCGGGGCTGCCACCGCATTAATGCGGCGGCGTCGTTTTGGGGCGCATATATAGGGCTGTTTGAAATTGAAAAGAAAAAGAGAAAAAGAAGGAGGATTGCGGTCAGTGGGGTTCGAACCCCTGACCTACGCGCCGACACAGCCTTCCTTTCCACTCGGCCACGCATGCGCGTGTGCCATATATGCGAATCAATAAATATATATTATATATCTAATTAAATCCGAAAATTAAAAGGTGCAACCGCACCTGGTGAGATTCGAACGTGCGTGGTATGGGGAGGGAGGTGACACGCTGGCCAGCGTGCCACCCTATTCAACCGGTTCTAATTATGTACAAAATAATATATGTATTATGCTTAATCAAGATTAATTTAATTAAATGAAATTAATTAAATTAAATGCTCCGAAATGGCCCGTTGTCCAAAAATTACAAGTTATATATGTAACCTTACTATCTCGGACCCTCTGAGTCCATTGGTGAGGTCTGTGACATGAGATGAGGCCCCGAAAAATTTAAGACTCCTAAAAATGTCAAAATGACCAAATTGCCCTTCCCCCTAAACAAGTCAAACGAAGTCCGAATTAAACAAATAAATAGTGTATCCTTACTATTTTGGATACTCTGAGACTGATGGTAGGGTCCATTTTAAGAGACGGGACCCGAAAAAATAAAGACACGTAAAAGGGTAAAATGACCAAATTACCCCTAGTACACCAAAAGCCAAATTAAACCAAAGAAGGTCTAAACTGACTTTCTTCGACGCTCCGGACTCAATGGTAGAGTCTATTCGACCAAAAGAAATGTCTAAAATAAAAATACATAAAATTTGATGAATAGCATCTGTCAGATGACTATAAATTAAAGTGATGCCAAAGTACTAATCTACGGCATATACGAGGACATGACAACACATCAACTCTAGAATAAAAATTTCTAACTCATAAATTGATCTTAGGTAAATCATGGAAGAACAACGACCCAACTACACGATTATGACCAAGGCCCAAAGGGCCAAGGACCCAAAGCAACAGGCCTTCATGCAAGAGCTGTTGCGTCGACAGAGAGTAATCGACAGATTTGTCAAGATAGCCAAGGCGACAGAGGTCATCTCGGTAAGCCCCTTCATGTTCAAATCACCCACCAAGGCCATGGTGGCGGAGGCTAAAAAGAAGAAGGAGGAAAAAAAAAGGAAATTGGAAGAGGAGAGAGAGAACACAGAAACCTTAGCCGAATGGCGTCGCAGGTAATATTATTATCATTAAGAACATAAGTTACTAGCTCTGTATTACAGTCATAAGACAGACAGGTATGACAAGTTAGGCTTCTCACAGTCTACACTTAGTGAGTTGTGGAGTTGATTAAGTACATATGAAAATTTATGAAATCTTCATAAATCTTGATAGGCTAAGGAAAGAGAAAGTTAAAGGGAAGGCGCCTCAGTAGAGCTAACCCTAAAGGACCAAGGTGAGTAACCCTGTATTTGAACTGGAGATTTAACTCCATATATTTGAAGAAGTTTTAAGCTCAAGTCATTGCAGCCTTTGAATATCAAATTCAGTCTTTATATGATTCCGTTCTTTTAAAATATTCTGTTACGGCATGCTTATTAAATGTTTTAAATTCAGCTCTTTTCTTAAAAATACATCAGCATGTCTAAATCAATTGCAAACCTCTTTAATATTCTGAATTTGATTATCACGTGTATTTGAAGCCTTTGAATATCAAATTCAGTCTTTATATGATTCCGTTCTTTTAAAATATTCTGTTACGGCATGCTTATTAAATGTTTTAAATTCAGCTCTTTTCTTAAAAATACATCAGCATGTCTAAATCAATTGCAAACCTCTTTAATATTCTGAATTTGATTATCACGTGTATTTGAAGCTTTATTGTAGAATTTGTACATTTCATGCTTTAAATGTTAATGAAAAATATCTATTGAAGAAGTCATGTGACAAATGTTTTATAAGATAAACGGTACTAAGTACCACCCTCTATGATGGTTGAAATCCTTCGGGATTCAACAGTACATGCCTGGTAGAAGGATCTAATCCCCCAGGCAAATGAGATATCTCCATCGACAGTATTGGCAGTAAAATGGGAGTCTGGTTCGAAACAGATTCCGCCTAATAAAAGAGAAAAGATGACAAGTGATTTTGAAAATAGAAGTAGGTATTATCCCTATTCTATTTCACGTGTTTATATGCTTTTAAATTGCATATGCTCTATTTGAAGAAAATGTGTATTTAGCTTGAATACTTTAATTGTTCAAAGCTATTGTTTTAAGAATGCATATACTCTGTGTTCTAAAATGTACAAGCAATTGGTAGTGAGTATTTCATAAACCCTCATGTGCTAAAACCACTACCAGTTGAAAACCCATGACGAATGCAGGAATTACTCACAAGCTTTGATTAGCTTACCCGGATTTTATCCGCCCCCCTTTCAGGTGACTAAGGGCAGATCGATTATTGAAGACTATAAGGAGAAACCTAGCTTTTGGGAAGATTTGCTTGAGGAGTTCTTTTGGGGAAAAATCACATGAACTCTGATTAATATGTTTTATATTAGCTGATATTTTAAGGACGTGTATTAAGCCCTACGGGGCAGTTGAATTAAGATTTTAATTATGAAGCCTTTTAAGTTTTAGTTACGCTCTGATTTAATATGAATGTATGATTATACATGTATACCGAAATGTGAAGAGCGGCAGTATCGGACGGATGTGCAAATTTTAAAATGAGAAAAGAAAAGAAAAAAAAAAAGTTTTTCACGCTTCCACAACCACATGACGCACATCTATTCGATACCGCTGCCTATGCGAGCCTTGTCTCGAGGCCTTCGGGTCTCGGGGCGGCGATCGCGATCCGGTAATCCGCGCAGGGTGGGTTTCGGGTCGTGACACATGGTGAGGACACATACTCAATAATTCCTTAAATCTCTCCCAATACTGATATAAAGTCTCACTGTCATTTTATGCAAAGGTGGAGATCTGTCTTTTTAAAGCATTGGTCTTATATTGGGGAAAGTATTTAGTAAAGAAAACTTGAGTTATCTCATCCCACGATCCAATCGATCGTAGTCTCAGTGAGTATAGCCAACTCTTTGCTCTATCCTTCAAAGAGAAAGGAAAGCACTTAAGTCTCGCAATGTCATTTGTTGCATTTTGACTATGGAAAGTCGCAACTACCTCTTCAAACTCCCTAATGTGCGCATATAGATTTTCATTTTCTAAACCATGAAATGTAGGGAGTAAATGTATCACCCTCGTTTTAACATCAAGTTAACTAGTATTGGATGGAAACATGATGCATAATGGTGTGGCTGTGCATATAAGGTGGAGGTAATCTTGAAGGGTCCTAGTGGGTTGATCCTCGTGTTCACTCATACTTTCAGAATTAGAAGAATTATCAAACAAAAAATTAGAAAAATTAGACTCTAAATCTGGCTCTAACACAGGCCTACAAGCAAATCGACCTAATGCATCCCTATACCTATTATGCATGCAAGATAACAATAAAAAAATACGAAAAGAAAAATAAAATAAAATAATAATGCAACAAGTAAAAAGAGGGAACGAAGTTACCGCTTTTACAAACTACTGAAAAGAAAAACTATCAATGATTCTTCTACAGTCTCCCCGGCAACGGCGCCAAAATTTAACTTCGCCGAAAGAATAACGCGGTAGTTGTAGTGCAGCTTTGGGGTGTCAATTCCACAGGGAGACAAATTAAAAGAATAACAGACAAAATAAAGAAACTAAAAAAAAATATTAGATGATTAATGAGAAAATAAAAAGTGATTTTAAATGCAAATTGAAATTTAAACAAAGTGATTAACGGAAAAAGTACTCAAATTAATGAACAGTAGAGCATCAGAAATTCCTTGCACATATCCAGTATTTTAATTATTTTTAATTCACTGATAACTCAATTGAGAATTTAATTCCAAAAATCCCAATCGGAAGATTTAGAATTATAAACCAAAATTAAACCAAATATAACCTTTTGAAAAATCATTCATCACTTTTAAATCACGCAAATTGTTATCCACATTGAAATAACCCAACGACGACAATATACCTAGGGAGCAATATTGCAGCAAAAAATTAAATCAATATAAATAATCAATTGATCCAAACATAATCAAAAATCTAATCCATTCAATAGAAAATGCCTGACTGAATCTATAAACGGAATAAACTCTATGATTATTCGAAGAAGAAAATACCAACAACAAATTGAGAATGATAAAATAAAGAATTTTAATAAATGAAAATTCAGTACATGAATCAAAAATAAATTAAAAATACCATCTAGTGTGCAAGTTCGTCCCTAGCCCTACTTAGAAATTTAGTTACCCATATATATGATAGACAACATAAATCCCAAGGAAAAATAAACCTGAAGCATCTGGCGGTACACCATTTTTTTCACTCTTACTTTCTTCCTGTCGCTCTCTGGAAAAACAAAACAGCGCCTCCTGGTCCTCTTCTTTTTTTCCTTTGACTTTTCACAGCCTTCACTTGTTCTCACCTTGGGCTTTTTTCTCTTTTTATTTCTTTCATGCTGGCCCAGACAGCGCCTCCGCAAATCCCTGGTTCAGCCGCACACCCAAGCCCAGCGCCGTAACTTTTGACTTTGTTTTCTTTTCTTCTTCAGTCGTGTTCCTTTTCTTTTCTTTTTTTTCTTTCTTTTCTTTAATTCCTGCCTCGTCAGCACCCTGCCAACTTATATGAAACACTTTCAGAGCCGTTCCAAAAATCAATTTCAGATTTTAGGCTTTTTAGTTTGACGACTGGCATATCATGGATCGAGTTCACAGGCCTAATGAACAGGTTATCTGGCCCAAGTAGTCCATAGACGACGGGCAGCTCCAATTTCTTCAAATCTGAAATAAAATGTAAATAATGACAATGAAGCCTAAAATCAACCAGAAAATATTCCAAAAATGTTAAGTATGAAACACAATTACAAACTATCTCTCACCAACAAATAATGCAATATTTGAGATTTAAAATATCATAAAATAATGCTCAAACATATCTCACTGTAAATAGATTAAATTAAATAATATAAATTATATTCCAACATTTCTATTCACATTTTAGCATTTTAATCTAATAATAGGATATTTAGAGTGCACTTTCGCGCACTCATCAGGCACCTTCTGGAGTATCAGCATGAAGAAGAGCTTTGAATCTTCGTTGTCTTGCACAATATCAAGATCACTCTCTTCTTCGTCTTCTTTATATCAAAATCATTTTCTTCTTCCTCTTTTTCATTCTCTTCAAACTCAACACACAATATCCAGGTCACTCTCTTTGCTCAAGTGCGTCAGTTGGAAGAAGTTCGGGAGCCGCTTCCTCCTCCTCATCATCCTGCACCCCGACCTCACCAGAAGAGACTTCAATGTCGTCAATCCTAGCTAGATCAAGGTCAGGGTACTTCTTAAAAAGCTTGGCTCTAAAGGTGCGGTACCTATACTCGATTAGCTCTCCACCTATGTCCTCGACCTCAACCTTTATATTAGCCTCGACTCGAGCTCTGACAAAGTTGGCAATGTCTTGGACTTTCTTGAGGGAGGCGAATTCGAAGTCTTCGAACCTCTTTTTGAGGTCTTCTAACTCTATAGCAAGGGTGTCCCTTTCAAACTCCAAGATGCAATAAGAGTTAGTGGCTTCCTTCAGCTTCTCCTCAACTGCAGAGGCAGTGGACTGGGCTGTCCCCAGCAGTAGCCTGGCCTCATCGAGCTCAGATTAAAGGTTATTAATCTGCTCAGAGTCCGTCAAAGAATCCATGATGATAGTAAGGCCATGCATGGTCCGAAAATGAGAAACAGACAAACAGTTAAAACAAATGACAGCAGAAAAAGATAGCTAAAAAAGAAAGAAACAAAATGAGCTCATCAAAGCTTACCTCCAACTGGAAAGACAGCAAGTCTTTGGCAATTTTCTGCGCCTTCAGACCTTTAAATTTACTTGGGCATGCAGCCCAAGACTCATCAAAGGCCTTCTTCGCGGCTAAATAGCCGGAGTCATCAGGTACAGCAGTAGTAGATTTCCCCTTTCTCCTCTTTTTCATGGGGACTGTAGGGGCAAGAGGAAGAGCAGGTGACCCCCTCATGTCCTCAGACACCGTCCGGTCTAGGGAGTTAGAGAGCAGCCTCCTCCTCTTCATTTGGAGGGGAGGGGAGGCAGGGGAAGAGCTCTTCCCCACCGTTTTCTTCTTCTTCCCTGGAGCCCATCCGGACATTAAGCACTTCTTTAGATTTTTGGCCTTGCCTTTTACCAGCCCGGCCTCCATCAAGTTTTGGGAAAAGATAATGGTGTTGTGCGCGCGGTTACTAGTCTAGAGTAGTCTTCGGTATTTCTCTTGGAGGTCAACAAAGAATATGGACCTTTTCCAAGCCCTCTTGTCTGCACAGAAAACACAAGATTCGGATCAGGCAATGAATAAATGAAATAAAACAAAAATAGAGGCAAAAATACTAAAAATGGGGATCTCACCCTTGATCCCAGTACTTTGGGGGAAAGTCGAGGTTTGGCCCTCGTAGTCTTCAAGCTCCCATTCCACTCCTACGAATAAGTAACACTTATTCTAAGTTTTATTATAAGTGGGCACTAAGGAAAGGGGTTTGAACCTATTGTCAAAAGACATGTATAACATGTCTTCCAACCTCAGAAAAGGATCAACTGAAGATCTACTTCGACACCGTTCATATGGCCTAAAACTATGAACCCTAACTAATGCCTCCAACTATTGATATTGAGGTCAGTAGGGCATATGTTGAACCATTTGAAAAAATCCCTAATCAAAGGATGGAAAGGAAACCTAAATCTCGAATCACTCGAGATATACATAAATCTCTCCTCGACCAATGTCGAATGGGCGATCCAATGGTTCGGGCACCCTACAAGTCACATTTTGGGGGAAGTCGAAAATAGCCCTCATAGCACCTAACATGCCCTAAGTGATGGCGCTTTCTCCCTCCTCCCGTTGGGAAGGCCTACCTGAGCTTTTCCCTGCTACATTCCTAGGCTCAATGAAGGCCTCTAAAATCCTAAATTAAGGACTAGGGGAGGGATACTCAACTACTCTATTTTCTAAGTCCCTAGAGGAACTGCTACCTATGATTTGAACTTCTGATGGCTTAGTCATCTCAGAGGAACTCTCTGTGCCATAGCCTATCCCTGACAAGGCATCTGAGGCCGACATGATTAAAATAAAGGAAAAGAAAAGAAGAAGAATAGAAGGAAGAAGGATGGTCGAAAACAAACCAGAGCTGATTGGAGGTTTGGTCAAAAATGAGCTTCTCACGGCGACGATCTTCTCACTCTGTTTTTCCCAATATGCGGAAAAGTACCTTTTGAGCAATGGAAATAAAGGAAAAAGGGCACACGCACACTTCTTCTCCTTTTATAAAGGTTGAAGTTGTCACGACTCAAAACCCACCCTGTGCGGATTTAGAATCACGGGACCGGCCCTCTGGCCGTCCCTACTTTTTTTCTTTTAACTGTGTCAGTGATAACAATGTGTAATATAAAAATTTTAACAATTATACAACGGAAGTCATAAATAAGGTTCCATACATATCAAAAGAGAACAAACATTACATCACCCTTAGGTGGTGAATACATAGGAGAGCTAAAACATCATTCCTATTACATTTCTCAAAAATGCCCTCTATCGCCTACAAGCTCCTACTATCTACTTGTAGCATCCTTTCCTGAAATAAATAAGTAAGTCTGAATGAGCTAACAAGACTCAGTAAGTAAATTCCCTTCTCTCTGCCGTGGGTCAAGGTCAATGTAATAAAAAACATAATCTAAGATAAACAGTGATATGATAACATGATAGCCAGTCAAGAAATAGGATGCCATAATTGCAAATTAGGACCATAGAGATCACAATAACCAGTCAAGAATAAGTGAATGAATGGTACAAGGTATATGAATCATCAATAGGGATTTGTCAAAATAATAGTTATATTGCCACAATCAATAGGTAACTAATCAATTGTAAACCAATGGATAAACTTTCAACATATGATCATTCATAGGGAAAATATGATCATTCTACGGATTCAATAAGCGATGTGATAGCAATAAAAATTTTTATGCAAATTACTATTAGGGCCTAGCATATCCTCTGTCCTTGCGTATACAAAGCCATGCGTCCATTCCAGGACTGTTTGTCACCTGTTTCCACACCTAAGGTTCTAAGAGAAGGGGTTTGCTGGTCTGACAGCGCCCTGCACCCGGGTCCAGCCTCTCCCGAACCAGTGAATAGCCTCGTGGACTTTAACCCGTAGGTCCAATAGCATCTCAGTAACCAACCCATTCAGGAAAAGCATCGGATGGACGTTGTGACTGAGCACAACTCCGGATACTCATAATATATCATGACTATCATAATTCCACGAAGGGTGTATATAAATGTGAAATATCATTTTTCTCAGTAGCGAGAACATATCTGTTGGCCTTTCAAGGTATGGTACAAAGTGTACAATCAATCACGAATATAACAGTCAATAATGTCCACAAGATTAAAAACAAGTATCACATTGTGGAAATAATAAGTATCAGGTATGTATAAGAGTACAACTTTGGTAGTAGAATGAATAAGCATGACTGAGAATACCCCATGTAAGAGATCGGGTTTTACTTACAGTAAGAACATATCAATTTGCCTTTCAAGACATGGTACAAGGTGTACTAACAATCATGATCTAGGTATAGCAATTCAATCCTCAATAATTCTCACAATATAGAACAAGTATCCAATTGTAAACATTAAGTCCATAGTCTAGCTATAGCAATTTAATTCTCAATAATTCCCACAATATAAAACAAGTATCCAATTGTAAACATCAAGTCTATAGTCTAAATATAGCAATTCAATTCTCAATAATTCCCATAAGATAGAACAATCATCAGTTTGTGGGATCAATAAGGTCAAATAGGTATAAGAGTACAATTGGGCAATATCAAAAATAATATTGACATGGCTAAGAAATACCGTATATTAGAGATCCAAGATTTACTTACCTTTTAACAGTCCGTTCTATCTCTGTAATTGGTCACTTTTTCTTTTCCTTTCGATGTCCCTATTCATTTAGTAAAACAGTTCTTAGTTCAATGCCACATACTGCCTAATGCCCTAAAATTAGTCAATTTCATACATCGATATTTTAGGTGCCTTATTCAGGAAAACAGACTCTACTGTTGAGTCCAGAATGTCGAAGAAAATAGGTTTAGGCTTTTACGTATCTCTAGGTTTAGGCTTTTACGGATCTCAATTTGGCTTTGGGCATCATTAGGGGCAATATGGTAATTTTGTACTTTTAAGGGCCTTAATTTTTTGGGACTCCGTCTTGTGAAACGAACCCTTCCATTGGATTTATAATGCCCAAGATAGTAAGAATACACTATCTTTGTGTTTTATTTGGACATCGAAAATAATTACAATGATTTATTTAATTTAATTATTTAATATAATGTTTTATATTATATTCTATAAATATTGACACATGTGCCTTAGTGGCACAGTGGTCAACACGTGGGACATAAGTCTCCACACGTATGCATGTCTGGTGTTCGAAACTCAAGGGTAGTAGGCCCTTTTATTTTTCAAAGTATTTCAATACCAAACAGTGGATATGAACTTATCCATGGATAGTATACCCTTTATACTTAATAGGTTTATCAAATTTAATTAATTAACCTTATAACCAAACGCCACCAATTTTAAAAACCAACCTCCAAACGTCACCGTTTTCATTAACCCTTTTATGTGGTCGAGCGGGTTCCAGCCCAAGTCTGGATCCAACCCAAACTTGACCCAACCACTGTTCTTCTTCTCCGGTGACACCTCCGGTGTCTTCTCTGGCATCAGAGACTATTTTCGGTGAGATTCCGATGTTGGCCCAATAGGGTTTGAACCCAAATTTCATAAGGTTTCCATATCTAAACTTGGTTTTGGGTTTCATTCATGGCCGAAATAGAGGAAACCAGTGGTTGTTCCGACGAGCCACGATTTTTCGACCACCTCTTCATCTCTTATTTCGTGGCTTTCTAGCCACTCTTTTTCTTCCCTTTTTCTTCCCTTCCACTTCTGGGATTAAGGGGAACATTTCCCTAATCCTCAAATGGCTTAAAACTACCAAATTTCATTGAACCCACAATTATCCTTCCACCTACAACTTGATATTTTTTCTCTCATTTCTCCACTAAATCATTCCCTATTTCTTCCTAATTTCACTATTTTTCCTATACTCTTTGACCTGATAATCATTTAAAAGCTTTATTGTAAATTTCATAAACCCAAAAATTCAGAAACATGAATTCACTAAGAGGCCTTACCTTTTTCTCATTTGCAGCAATGCCTTTTCTCATCTTCTTCCTTCACTGGTCTACTTTTTTTTTCCTTTCTTTACTCCTTTTTGTTTTTCTACTGCATGCAGTGTGTAATACCCCGACCCGAGTTAGGGACTATTTAACCGTCGCATCAAATTAGTAATCGACGCCTTAAATAACAAGGCCGGTTTCAAACCCGACGCACGGACTTTTAAGTAATAGTCCTGAAAAGTCAGGACGACTGTACATCACTTTCGTTGCAATCACCAACTTGTTGGTTTGATGATTTTATTTTCACGCCAACTGCCGATCATCGATACGAGTATAAGAATTGGGCACGCCTTTCAAGGGTACGAAGGATTAGTGTAAAGGGTGTACACTTAAAAAAATAATTAATTTTTAAAGTAATTAATTATTATGATATAAGAAATTAATGTTAGTATATATATACATAGATAATGATAATAATAATGATAATAAATAAATAAATAAATAATAATAATAATAATAATAATAATAATAATAATGATAATAATACATGTGTAAAAGTATAAGAGTGGGTATGTATAGTTATGAAATTGTAATTATGTATATATGTAAATATGATCATATATATATATATATATATAAGTTGAAGGACATGCAATGGTCCAATGTGTACAAGAGGGTGGGAGAGACCATTGTGTATTAGTATGTGTGAATATATATATATATATGTATATATATATATATATAAATCCAAGTCAAATACCACACACACACACAACCGGCCAACATGGCCTGCCCCAAAACAGTAGAAATCTGAGAAAAGAAGCTGCCACAAGTTAACCAAATTGGTGGGGGAAATCAGAAAGTACCATGATCAAGCATGGGCTTATATGCATGTATACACATAATTTTATACACCTGCCCCCAACACCATTCCATCACACAAAAGAGAGAAAGAGTAAGAGAGTGAAGGAGTTCTGGACATTCAGAAATGAGAAACAAAGGGAAAGGAGAAGAGAAACAGTGAAGGAAGGTAAGAAATACTTTAAGTTTCATTTTTCTCTCTCTAGAATTTCTCTATGTATAAACTGTTTTTAAGCTTTCACATTGTATATATGGCATGTAGAACATGTTTAGACAAGATTAGGAATGAAATTTCAGCTTTAAAACACTTAAAAACATGGGACCCGTAAGCCACTCCATTGATGGACCTTGGAAAACCCAGGTCTGAATCGACCATGACAGTATAGGATTCTGAGCATCGGGACTCAAAATAGACCCAGAGGGGGGTCTCAAAGACATGCCTGAATGATCACAGAACTCACTATAGCCCCTCAAAATTGGAAATAAAGCTACGGGTTTAAAATTCAATCCGTCAAAATACACGACCAAACTGAAAATATAGAACGGGGACTTGAACCCCATGACTTTTAGGGCACGATGCAACAAGTTTCATGAAAAATGGACCTAAAATGAGGGTGCTAGAACGAGTTGCAGGTCACGGTTATCATCTTGAAAACAGACCACTTAGAGTTTGATTCGAAGCTTGAAATGCATGTTAGATTAATGGTATGATATGCAGAAACTGTTTTATATTAGAAACAGTGAATAACCGGGCTCAAAGCATCACGAAATTGAAAAGAAAATTTTTTGAAAATTAGGGCTACAGTAACCCTAGAGTTGGGGAAGACGATCTACAGTAACGGGTCGGGTCTCGGACCGGGCATCGGGTCGGGCACCGACCCAACCGAGAAACGGTTAAAATCTTTTAACCGAAACTACGACGTTTTAAGCTTGGGAATTTAAAATTTAAAATTTTAGGGCTGACGTCATCATGACGTCAGCATTACGTGCTGAACCGGCCCAAATCGGTTGGTTCAATAGAAACCCAAACCGGTTCACTTAAATCCCAACTGAACCAACTGGTTCAGACCGAAACTTGTAAAAATTAGATTTTGACCCCCAACTGTTTTACCGATTTATACTGTGGCCCAATTTTTGGAAAATTTATGCAATTAAGCCCCTGGAAAAATAATTTAATAATTTATTTAATTATTTAATAAATAAAGCAAAATTACTATTTTGCCCTTGGGTCATAAATGAGCCAAATGAAGTCCAAATTAAACATATGAATAGTGTACCCTTACTATTTTGGATATTCTGAGACTAATGGTAGGGTCCGTTTTACGAGACAGGACCCGAAAAAAATAAAGACACATAAAGGGGTAAATGACCAAAATACCCCTTGACCAAAAATTACAAGTTATATATGTAACCTTACTATCTTGGACCCTCTGAGTCCATTGGTGAGGTCCACAACATGAGATGAGGTCCCGAAAAATTAAAGACCCCTAAAGAATGTCAAAATGACCAAAATGCCCCTGCCCCATAAATAAGTCAAACGAGGTCCAAATAAAATAAATAAATAGTGGATTCTAACTATTTCAAACATTCTGAATCTAATGGTGGGATCCGTTTCACGAGGCGGGACTCTGAAAAATTTAGACACGTTAAGGTATAAATTACCAAAATACCCCTTGACCAAAATTAACAAGTTATTAGTGTAATCTTACTATCTCGGACCTTCTGAGCCCAATGGTGAGGTCCACGACACGAGATGAAGTCCCGAAAAATAAAGACACGTAAGGGGGTAAAATGACCAAATTACCCCTAGTACACCGAAAGCCAAATTAAAACCAAGGAAGGTCTAAATTGACTTTCTTTGACATCCCGGACTCAATAATGGAGCCCAAATTACGAAACGAAGTACGAAAAAATATGACACGTAAAATGATAAATGACCATTCTACCCTTTTACATACAAAAGTCTGAATTAAATTCTACGAAAGCCTAAACCGACTTTCTTGGACACTCCGGACTCAATAGTAGAGTCTATTTGACCAAAAGAAATGTCTAAAATAAAAAGACATAAAATTTGATGAATAGCATCTGTTAGATGACTATGAACTGAAATATTGTCAAAGTACTAAACTAAGGCAAAGAAATACGAAAACACACGACACGTAATTATGTGAAGTAAATAACTTTAAGTTAAAGTTAATGGAACTCCCAGAAGAGTATAAAATAAAATAAACTTAATTCCTAATACATTAAGATGTGTCATAGGTTAAGAATGAGTGCGTAAGAAATTTATGAAATCGTGTTAGGATCTAATACGATCTAAGCATAAGCTAAGAAGCATCAGTAGGAGATGTTTGAAGTGAATGTGAAGTTAATGAGGTTATTTATGAATTGTTCTTAGGAACTACAAAGGAAGTGGGAAAGCGCATTATTAGCACTAACCCTAAAGGACCAAGGTGAGTAATCTTGCATTTGAAGTGGAGGCTTTAACTCCACGGATTTCAACGGATGTTTTTAAGTTCAAAATATTTACCGCATTGATATATCAAATTCAGTATTCATGATTTCTGTTTTCTTAAATATTCTGCCATGACATGCTTCACGATTATTTACATATTATATTCGTAAATGTTTCCTTTTCAAAATAGTTAGCATGTCTGATTTCCTCAAATATTCTGAATTTGATTATTACAAGTATTGAAGCATCATTGCAAAAGTTATACGTTACATATTTTAAATATTCATGAAAAGTATCAATATGAAGAAGTCATATGACAAATTTTTTTACAAGATAATAATAAACACATAGGTAGGTCTTGGGGTGTACGGAACTCAATGGGCCTATCGTGTGCATCAACACATAGTCAGGATTTTGGGTTATACGGAACTTAATTGACCTGTCATGTGAAATGCCTGGTAGCAGGATTTAATCCTACAGGTAATGAGATATCTCCACGTATACGTAAAATGGGAGTCTGGTTCGAAACAGATTCCACCTAATTAGAGAGAAAATATGACAAACGATTTTGGAAATGGAAGCAGGTTTTACCCCCATTTTCACTATGCATGCTTACATGATTTTAAGTTACATGTTCTGAAATACACATACTCTTTTATGAAAATATATGTTCTAGCTTGAATACCTTGAATGTTTCAAAGCTACCTACTTTAAGAATACATGTTCTCTATGTTCAAGTATACGACCAATTGGTAGTTGAGTATTTTATGAACTCTCATGTACGAAACCTCTACCAATTGAAAACCCATGACAGATGTAGGAATTACTCATTGGGCTTTTTGAAGCTCACCCCACTCCCTAACATTTTTCAGGTGATGATCAAGGTTGGACACTTGCTCAATGTGAGGAGCAGTGAATGGCAACTCCAATAGGTCCTTGGAGATATTTTGGTAGTAGTAGGACCCATTATCAGTCAAAATTTTGTAATGAAAATTTGGGACAATGATGTACTTAAGCCCGAGGGGCACATGGATATGTACTATGTAGAACCTTTAGTTAATATTATTATGCTCTGATTATTATATTTATGTGTACCGCTATGAAGAGCGGCAGTATCAGACGGATATGCGGCAGATGTTTTATTCTAAAAGAAAAGAAAAAGTTTTTCACGCTTCCGCAACCACAGGTCGCATCGCTGTCTGATATTGTTGCTTATGTATGAGCCTTGTCTCGAGGCCTTCGGGTCTCGGGGCGGCGGTCGCGATCCGGTAATCCGCATAGGGTGGGTTTCGGGTCGTGACACAGTGCACGCATGTGCCTTATATAGGAGGTTCATCCCACCACCTTCTCCATTTCCTTCTCTCTCTCTCTCTCTCTCTCTCTCTCTCTCTTCCGATTTGTCCCATTCTAATATTTGCTTGGTAAGATATTTATGCATATAATATATGTATATGTTAACATGCCATCGCCTGATGAGTGCGCAAAAGTGCACTCTAAATACCCTATTATCGGAGTAAATTGCTAGAAAGTGAATAGGAATATTGAGATATATTTGATATTATTTATTTAATTTCTATTTACAATGAGATTGGTTGGAACGGTATTTTATAAGATTTTAAGTCCCAAATATTGCATCTTTGTTGGCGAGAGTTAGTTTGCAATTGCGCTTTATACTTAATATTTTTGGAACTATTTTTGGCTTTTTGGCAGATTCGACCATTGAGTTTCAATTGAGATTTGGATGACGTTAGGGTTTCAAAATGAGAAAGCGGTCTCCATGAAATATTTAGAGGATATCTTGGGCTTTTCAGAAAGGTTTGGTTTGCAAAAATCGGAGTTCGTTTGAGCCTCCAAACATTGTTTCGAAATCAGGTCTGGAAAGCTGTCCCAAATTCTGTCCGTCTAGCCAACTTGAAGGGCCGTAACTTGAGCTTCCAAAGTCCAAATCAGGTGGTTTTTGAGCCTAAAATTATCTACTCATCCAGGGCTAAAACTTTCGTGAAGGGCCCGAGTCGAGATTCAATTGTTATCTGATAGAAAACGGGGTGTAAAGTTTGTGGCAACTGATTGTGCGCGGAAATAAGAAAAGTAAAATAAAGAAAAAAATAATGGGCCCATGAAGCTGGAAAGGTGCAGAAACGGCTGATGAGGGAAGACCAAGAAAAGTCAAAGAAGCAATAAGAAAAATCAAAGGAAAGAAAAGAAAAAAAAAACCAAAGAAAGTAAAGGAAAAGTTGTGGCTATGGGACCTGGCTATGCAGAACAGGAACAAAGGGGAATTAAAAGTTACTGGCGTGGGCCCAAGCGGCTGTCTGCTGCGTTGGGGGCTTGGTGTGCGCTGGTTTCATGGGCTGCTTTGAAGAAAAATGGAGATTTATTAGTGTGGGGCCCGACTGAAATAAAGAAACCAAGCGCTGATTGAAGCCAAGAAACAGGCCTGGGCGTGAGGTGCATTGGGTCAAAGCTGCGTGCAGTTGTGAGGCTTGGGCATGGGGCTTTAGGGCGCGGCGGTGGAGTATTTAAAAGAGAGAAAAAAAATAATACAAAGAGGAAGGGAGAACAGCTTATGCACTGTTGCGGCGCAGGATATTACAAGAGAGCTGCGGCGGCGACTGTACGGAGAAGACAGAAGCAGTTCTGGCGCAGAGAAGTCGTAGATACTCCATGGCTCAGTGTTTCTTCGTGAGGTTTATGTTATCCATCCTGTACATGGATAACTAAATTTTCGAGTGGGGTTAGGGATGAACTTGCACCATAAATGGCTATTTTAATTTATTTTGACTCCTGTACATGGTTTTAATTTGTTAAATTCTTCGTTGATCATTCATAATTAATTGTTGAGTTTTATTGTCCGAATAATTAAAGGTTTTAGTTCGTTTATAGATTCAGTCATGCTTTTTCTATCGAATGGATTAATGTTTTGATTATTTTTAGAATAATTAAATATTTATATTGATTCAATTCTCTGCTGCAGTATTGCTTGTCGGGTATATTGTCGTCATTGTATTTTATCAATGTGAATAATAATTTGAGTGATTTAAAGATGATGAATGATTTTTCGAAGGGTTATTTTCAGTCTAATTTTGATTCATAATTTTTATATCTTCCGATTGAGATATTTGGAATTTAAATTCTCAATTGAGTTAACAGTGAATTAAAAATAATTAAAATACCAGTTATGTGCAAGGGATTCCCGAAACTCTACTGTTCGTTAAATTTGAATATTTTCATCCGTTATTAAGCTTGTTTAATTCTTAGTTGCATTCAAAATCACTTTTTATATTTTATTTTCTCATTAACCGTCTAATACTTCTGTAGTTTCAGAAATTCTGTTTATTATTCTTTTAATTTAGTCTCCCTGTGGAATCGACACCCCAAAGCTACACTACAATTACCGCGTTATTCTTTGGGCGTAATCAAATTTTGGCGCCGTTGCCGGGGAGACGGTAGAAGAATCAGTAGATAGTTTTTCTTTTCAACAGTTTGTAAAGGCGGTAACTTCGTTCCCTTCTTTTTACTTACTGCATTATTATTATTATTATTATTATTATTATTATTATTATTATTATTATTATTATTATTATTATTATTATTATTATTATTTATTTATTTATTTTATTTTATTTCTAGTTATTTATTTATTCATTTTATTTTATTTCTTTTTTTTTTTTAGTTATTTATTTTATTATTGTAATCTTGCATGCATAATAAGTATAGGGACGCATTAGGCCGCTTTGCTTATAGGCCTGTGTTAGAGTCGGATTTAGAGTCTAATTTTTCTTGTTTTTCTAATTCTTTGTTTGATAATACTTCCAATTCTGAAAATATGAGTGAATATGAGGATCAACCCACTAGGACTCTTCAGGATTACCTTCACCCTACACGTACAGCTACACCATCATGCATCATGTTTCCACCCAATGCCCGTCCAATTGATGTTAAAACGGGGGTGATACAGTTACTCCCTACATTTCATGGTTTGGAAAATGAGAATCCATATGTGCATATTAGGGAGTTTGAAGAGGTAGTTGCGACTTTTCATAGTCAGAATGCAACACAAGATATTGTGAGACTTAAGTTCTTTCCTTTCTCTTTGAAGGATCGAGCTAAGAGTTGGCTATACTCACTGAGACCACGGTCAATTGGATCGTGGAATGAGATGACCCAGATTTTCTTCACTAAATACTTTCCCCAACACAAGACCAATGCTTTAAAAAGACAGATTTCTACCTTTGCACAAAAGGATAGTGAGACTTTGTATCAGTCTTGGGAGAGATTTAAGGAGTTATTGAGTATATGCCCTCACCATGGGTATGAGAGTTAGCGTGTAGTGAGTTATTTCTATGAGGGACTTACACCTAGAGAGCGCCAATTTGTAGAGATGATGTGCAATGGTGAGTTCTTACAGAAAGATCCTGGTGAGGCCATAGAGTACCTTAATGAGCTTGCTGAAAAAGCTCACACATGGACAGGGCCTAGTGCTACTGAGAGCACAAATAGGTCACGACCTATAGGGAACCAACAGAGTGGGGGAATTTACCATCTTAGGGAGGAGGATAATTTGAAAGTTAAGGTTGAGACACTCACTAGGGAGTTAGAGATGCTAAAGGCTAGAGACGTAAAGCCAACACACTTGACTAATCATGCAGAGCCTTTTAGACCATGTTCAGTGTGTGGCGGGGTAGATCACCTTGCCCAAGAGTGTCCCACATCATCTGAGATGAGAGGGATGTATGAGGACCAATGTAATACCCTAGGTATGTACAAGAAGCCTTTTACACCCTATTCTGAGACTTACAATCCAGGGTGGCGCAATCACCCTAATTTTAGCTGGAAGTCAAACAACCAGCCACATGCACCACCACCTACACAGCCTCCTAGATCATACCCTGCACCATATCATGCACCAGATCATGCATCTTCATCTTCTAGGAATTCTTTAGAAGACACTTTGCATGCATTTATTGAAGCACAGGGCAAGACTAACCAAAAGTTTGAATCGTTGATTACGCAGGTTATGGAAGAGAGCAAGGAGATAAAGAGTCAAGTGTCCAAATTGATGAGCTCTTTGAGTGTGACGGAGCGAGGTAAACTCCCTTCTCAAGCTCAGTCCACACCCCATGGTCAACACATGGCGCAAGGGAATTTGAAGGATGTGAACGCCATTGTGACTCAAAGTGGTAAGTCTTTACACATCCCAACAGTGGACAAATCAGAGGATATGGAAAAGGAACAAGATAGTAGCAATGCTGAGCTGCCCAAGGAACTAGAGGTGATAAAGAGCTATGTTAAGGTACCATTCCCTCAGGCTTTAAAATCAACCAAACACACTTTGGATCCTAACAATGAAATTTTAGAGAATCTCAGGCAGGTAAAAATCAATCTTACTCTTTTGCATGTGATTAAACAAATTCCTACTTATGCAAAAGTTCTTAAAGACTTATGTACAGTTAAGAGGAAGCACCATGTGAAGAAGACAGCATTCCTGACAGAGCAAGTCAGTGCTCTAATTGAGCAGAGGATCCCCCCCAAGTACAAGGATCCTGGTTGTCCAACCATTGCATGCAGTATTGGAAATCATGAGTTTGGACAAGCTTTACTTGATTTAGGAGCAAGTGTGAATTTAATGCCTTATTCTATTTACTTGCAGTTGGGGTTAGGAGAGATCAAACCAACTTCTATGGTATTGCAATTGGCTGACCGTTCAGTCAGAGCACCAAGGGGTGTGGTAGAGGATGTTCTAATTCAAGTTGATAAATTTTATTATCCTGTTGATTTCATAATCCTTGACACTAGCTCTGTTGTTGATTCTACTTCAAAGATTCCTTTGATTTTAGGTAGGCCGTTCCTTGCCACTGCTAATGCTCTTATCAATTGCAGGAATGGGCTCATGAAGCTGTCTTTTGGGAACATGACCCTTGAGGTGAATATATTTCATGTTGCAAAACAACCAGAAGAGGAGGATGAAAGCTGTCAGACGTGCATGGTTGACTCACTTATGGATAAAGGAATTCCTGCAACTCATGATTCTGACCCCCCTGAGCATTTTCCTGTTAATACTGAGTTTGACTATATTTCTGCTCCATCTGATATGGTTGATGTTTGTGCTATTTTTGACAGAACTCAGGATTATGGAGCACGGGGATGGAAACCAAAGTTTGAGGAGTTGCCTAACACAAGTAAAGAACAAATTCCGTCAAGTGTGGAAGAGCCAAAAGTTGAATTGAAACCTTTGCCTAAGGGTTCAAAATATGCCTTCCTTGATCCAGGTGATACGTTTCCTATTATTATGTCATCTGAATTGTCTAAGTCTCAATGTGAGAAACTACCTCAGACCCTAAGTAAGCCTAGGTCAGCCCTAGGTTGGAGCATTGCTGATCGAGTTAGAATGAAAGCGTTGCATGATAACAATATTTTGAGAAAAACGTTTAAGTCTAATGATCGAGTTTTCTTATATGATTCTAGACTCCATAAGTACACAAGAAAACTCAGGTCTAGGTGGACAGGCCCCTTTATAGTAAAGAACATTTTTGAAAATGGGGCAGTAGAAATAGAGGATCCTAAGAACAGTCGGGTTTTTAAAGTAAATGGCCAACGTCTTAAAGTTTTGATTGATAGGCAAGTTCCAGAAGTGGAAGACATTCCACTTATGGACCCGGTTTATCAACCTTGATAGCGCCATGCAGGTATGTTTTTTTTTTTTTTTTATTTTTTATTTTTTATTTTTATTTTTTTTTTATTTTATTTTATTTTATTTTATTTTGTTTTATTTTTGTTTTGTTTTATCTTTCTTCTTTTTCTTTTTGTTTGCTGCTGTTTTTCTTTGTTTTTATTTGCAGGTTAGTTTCATTTTGTTAAGTTTAAGATGCCATCTTTGGTGTTTAGCGAGCTTCTCATGACACATCAGGTGTATTCTCTCCTTTTTAGAACCCTCCATTCAATTTTGATTGTTAAACATTGAGGACAATGTTTCATTTAAGTTGGGGGGTGGGTGATTGCAAATTCATATTTTCATGTGTCAAAATTTTTAAAATTTGCATCACACGTGCATCTTTTTCACACGAGTACTCATTTTCATTCATAGCTATTTTTGTGAATTCACCGAATCCACTATAATCATTCTACTGAGGCATTCACAGAATTTTTAGTGCACTTATCCAAACTTTGTGGTAAGATGGTGGTTGACACATGTAGCTAGAGAACTCTTTTGCTTAAGTATTCATGTGATTTTTGGAGAGAATTGAGAGTCTTCAAATTCAGTTGTGATAAGCATTCATTAGTCTGTTGAGTTGGGCACTTCTTTTGAGAATATCATTACATGGTTGGTGGTATGACGGCGGATAAACTTGGGATATGACGAAGGTCAACTTAGGATTAACGTTTGAGCCTTTCAAGCTAACCCTTCTCATCATAGACCCTTAGTAGCCAACTTTGAGCCAGCGAACACATATAGTTCTTTTTCATGTGCCCACATCATCCATACCTCTCCACATTGGAGCATAGCCTATACATTATTTATCCTACCCTTGTTGCTTCCAAGTGTGTACTAAGTGTGAAATTTGCGTTACTTGTCTTTTGTGTTGCATTGAAAAAAAAAAAAGCAGAAAAAGAAAAAAAGGAAGAAATTGCAAAAGTGTTCAATTATGTGAGCATTAAAGTCAATGAGCATCAAAGTTTATTCTATTGAAAAAAAAGAAGGAAAAAAGTTGAAAAAAAGTGAAAAAGGTGAAGAAAAAGAGAGAGAAAGAAGAAGAAGAAAAAGAAGGAGATGTTTTATTATTCAGTGGTTTGAAAAGTTGAAGAGAACATTAAGTGAGAAGTTTGGTTTGCTATGGTTCGTAATGAAATTCTCTTAGTATGTACTTGGAAGTTTGAATCCTTTTTATCATTTTCTTCATATAGCCTCTAGCCCGAGCCACATTACAACCCTTTTATGTTGATCGTTCTGATCTCAAGCAAGCCTGTGGAAAGAGTGGTGAAAGTCTCATTTGTTAGTGCGCCTATCATAAGATCAATGTTTTCTTGTTGCTTGTTCATAATTGCCTAATTCTTTATTAAGCGTGTACACCCCTTGTCAACTCTATAGAGAGAACCCCTACATGAAACACTTTTAAACCCGTGAGATATGGAGTTGAACCTTTTGCTTGAGATGTTCTTGACGTTGCATGTGTCATGGTTTGTGGTTAGATGGATTGGTTTGGAGCACACACACACTCTCTATGAATTGTTATAAGTAGATTGATTGTTATAGGATTATTGAATTCCTAAAATTGCTTTAATTTGCGGAATTGGAAAGTGATTAAATGCCTGTTATGTGTGATTTTCCTTGATATTTTTTGCCAAATGCATGGGAATTGCTAGGGACTAGCAATGAGTAAGTTGGGGGGTGTGATGAGTGCGCAAAAGTGCACTCTAAATACCCTATTATCGGAGTAAATTGCTAGAAAGTGAATAGGAATATTGAGATATATTTGATATTATTTATTTAATTTCTATTTACACTGAGATTGGTTGGAACGGTATTTTATAAGATTTTAAGTCCCAAATATTGCATCTTTGTTAGCGAGAGTTAGTTTGCAATTGCGCTTTATACTTAATATTTTTGGAACTATTTTTGGCTTTTTGACAGATTCGACCATTGAGTTTCAATTGAGATTTGGATGACGTTAGAATTTCAAAATGAGAAAGCGGTCTTCATGAAATATTTAGAGGATATCTTGGGCTTTTCAGAAAGGTTTGGTTTGCAAAAATCGGAGTTCATTTGAGCCTCCAAACATTGTTTCGAAATCAGGTCTGGAAAGCTGTCCCAAATTTTGTCCGTCTAGCCAACTTGAAGGGCCGTAACTTGAGCTTCCAAAGTCCAAATCAGGTGGTTTTTGAGCCTAAAATTATCTACTCATCCAGGGCTACAACTTTCGTGAAGGGCCCGAGTCGAGATTCAATTGTTATCTGATAGAAAACGGGGTGTAAAGTTTGTGGCAACTGATTGTGTGCGGAAATAAGAAAAGTAAAATAAAGAAAAAAATAATGGGCCCATGAAGCTGGAAAGGTGCAGAAACGGCTGATGAGGGAAGACCAAGAAAAGTCAAAGAAGCAATAAGAAAAATCAAAGGAAAGAAAAAAAAAAAAAAACAAAGAAAGTAAAGGAAAAGTTGTGGCTATGGGACCTGGCTATGCAGAACAGGAACAAAGGGGAATTAAAAGTTACTGGCGTGGGCCCAAGCGGCTGTCTGCTGCGTTGGGGGCTTGGTGTGCGCTGGTTTCATGGGCTGCTTTGAAGAAAAATGGAGATTTATTAGTGTGGGGCCCGACTGAAATAAAGAAACCAAGCGCTGATTGAAGCCAAGAAACAGGCCTGGGCGTGAGGTGCATTGGGTCAAAGCTGCGTGCAGTTGTGAGGCTTGGGCATGGGGCTTTAGGGCGCGGCGGTGGAGTATTTAAAAGAGAGAAAAAAAATAATACAAAGAGGAAGGGAGAACAGCTTATGCACTGTTGCGGCGCAGGATATTACAAGAGAGCTGCGGCGGCGACTGTACGGAGAAGACAGAAGCAGTTCTGGCGCAGAGAAGTCGTAGATACTCCATGGCTCAGTGTTTCTTCGTGAGGTTTATGTTATCCATCCTGTACATGGATAACTAAATTTTCGAGTGGGGTTAGGGATGAACTTGCACCATAAATGGCTATTTTAATTTATTTTGATTCCTGTACATGGTTTTAATTTGTTAAATTCTTCGTTGATCATTCATAATTAATTGTTGAGTTTTATTGTCCGAATAAGTAAAGGTTTTAGTTCGTTTATAGATTCAGTCATGCTTTTTCTATAGAATGGATTAATGTTTTGATTATTTTTGGAATAATTAAATATTTATATTGATTCAATTCTCTGCTGCAGTATTGCTTGTCGGGTATATTGTCGTCATTGTATTTTATCAATGTGAATAATAATTTGAGCGATTTAAAGATGATGAATGATTTTTGAAGGGTTATTTTCAGTCTAATTTTGATTCATAATTTTTATATCTTCCGATTGAGATATTTGGAATTTAAATTCTCAATTGAGTTAACAGTGAATTAAAAATAATTAAAATACCAGTTATGTGCAAGGGATTCCCGAAACTCTACTGTTCGTTAAATTTGAATATTTTCATCCGTTATTAAGCTTGTTTAATTCTTAGTTGCATTCAAAATCACTTTTTATATTTTATTTTCTCATTAACCGTCTAATACTTCTGTAGTTTCAGAAATTCTGTTTATTATTCTTTTAATTTAGTCTCCCTGTGGAATCGACACTCCAAAGCTACACTACAATTACTGCGTTATTCTTTGGGCGTAATCATCGCCCCACATACATACTTGCTGACACTGTTGCACTTTATGTATATATATATATATATAACACATACACACTGTTTCACACACATATACATATATACATACTAATACATATATATATATACATACCCATATATGTATATATATATATACATACACATACCCATATATGTATATATATATATACATACGTATATATTTACACACACATACATTATATATATGCACTGTCGTATAGATGTACGTCTATTTATACTGTCGTGTATACGCTCATTCATTGCATATGCGTATTTACCATAACCCTCGGTATTCTTGGCTTTTCGTATTCGAAATCGGGCTATTTATTTATCCTCGAAAAATGAATCCTATCAGTTCGAATTTATAGTATTTACTCGGTCATATTTTTGGTCGAGGTATTACCAAAGTGATAATGGCCCATGATTTCGAACCGTCACAGCGGTTAAGGAAATGATGGCCTCGAAAGGCTAATCGACGGCTGACGTAATAAATGTCACATCAACGACTGTCGTAGAAGGCGAAGCGGCACTTATGACACGTGACCCTTCAGAAACCCCCAACCTCAATTATGCAATTCGTTAAACTAAAGCTCGGGGAGGAGTAGCTGATATACCATAAAAAGACAGACCAGTCTTAACATGACACGTGTATATACAAAGCACCTATGCATACAGACCAAGGAAAACTCTCCAATCCCGAACAGACAGGCATACAGGGTTCAAAACTTCTTTGCTCGAAATGTCGCAAGATCTCTAGTCTTCCCTCTAGAGTAGGAAATACTGGACATGCACATAAGAGGGTCCAGAGCTGATCACCGCCTTACATGCCCTACCGACCTTGAGGTAAGAAAACAAAGTCTAACATGATAACTACTATTCTCGAATATCGTCAAATTCCTATCTTTGCGACTCCAGATTCTAATCAACTTAAGAAATTTATAGCCTATAAATAAAACCTTAAGGTGCATTTTTTAATTACAGTAATTTAATTCATTTTAATTATAGTCTTTTTTTAATCTTACTAACTTTATCATCGAAGCAGTTACCATCGAAGCCAACCCGACAGTTCTCTGATCTCTCTTTTCAAATTCTTGATAGACGACAAAGAAGAAAAACTCTATTAATCAAAAAGTGCAACAACAATTATTATTATGTAAAAAAGATATTTTATTTGCGAAGATTTTAACCCCCACAACTGTCAATACATAAAATTTTAATTTTTTAAAAATTGTTCGGATATGCCTAGAAAGAGATAAAAATAATACATAATTTTTGAGCTGTACGCGTCATCTTCGAGGCCTACGTAATTACAATACTACACTACCAAAGAACGAAAAGGATTGTGATTGGTTATTTTTGTCTTGAACTTATCTACAACAACAGGGTGGTTGTTGTGGATAACGTTTCAAAGCTGACTGAAACAAATCTCCTTTTGTAATAAATATATATATATATAGGAAAATCATGCAATGTCATTCAAACACAAATAATCAGGGCCGTTGGTATTGCTGATGTAATCCAAGCTATTGTGGAGTATGGACCACACTGTCACAATGGGTAGTCGGATGACATATACTTATCAAATCAAACGGGTAAGCATCTAGGAGGGTCGTTTGGTAAGTCGAAATCAATGCCCGCTGACCCTGGTTTGAGGGCGTTTTAAGTAATTTTCTGATGAAATCAACATGTAACGATGCTATAATCTAATCTACCGGTCCTAAAGCTCATTAATCCATCAAAAGCCTCTTTATATGTATCTATCCAGTGCAGTAGTTTTTCGTCTTGAAGAAAAGAAAAGAGGGGAGAAAGAGGGGATCCGTCGATCAGAAGTGGTTGAGAGAGCAGTATCACTTTGGAAGAAGACCGATCCATTCAGCCGTAACAGTCTGTGGATTTGGAACCCATGGCATCTTTTGCAGTTGCTTCAACCGGAACACGAGGTTTGAATTCGGTCCTATATCCATCGTCGTCGTCCGTTAATTCCTTAAGATCCGCCGGCGGTGGCTATGGGTTTTCTGAGAAGAT
Organism: Nyssa sinensis; assembly: GCA_008638375.1. Classification (NCBI taxonomy): domain Eukaryota; kingdom Viridiplantae; phylum Streptophyta; class Magnoliopsida; order Cornales; family Nyssaceae; genus Nyssa; species Nyssa sinensis. Next base: position 23,014,644 of record CM018045.1, on the reverse strand, counting down.
GTCTCCGATTATCTGCCTTCCGGAGCGAAGCAAGGCGAGATGGTCTCTGACGGTGAAATCGATGGGGGGAATGGCCAAGTTTAAAGGTACGCAGATGAGAGAGAAGAAGCTGACGGAGATGATAGAGAAGAAAGTGATGGAAGCGAAGGAGGTGTGCGAGGGTGATGGGGAGTCCTCGGACGAGTGCAAGGTGGCTTGGGACGAGGTGGAAGAGGTGAGCCAAGCCAAGGCCGACCTCCGTCTGAAGTTGGAGAAAGAAGATCCGCTGGAGTATTTTTGTCAGGACAACCCAGAAACCGATGAGTGCCGAATCTACGACGATTGAATACTTGCTAGTTAATAGATCCATCCGTCTTGAATTGAATGCGGATGTGGCTCCTACCCCTTTCTAGATTACTGTATTTCCTTCCTTTTTCTTAACCTTAAGTTAAAACTAATCTTTTATGCTTCATATGTAATGCTTAATGTGGTCTCTCTGTTTGTACGGTCGCCGTATGTAAATTACTTATTTATGTTACCTCTCAGTCTCGGCTGCTTAATTCTAATTTGTTTCCGCCCTTCAATTACAGCTAACTTTCAAAAAAATAAATGGTAGTCGGTGAGTCCGGTCCGTGTCTGAATTGCACGCTTACAAGATGTACGTTAGATTTTTTTTTTTTTTACATACAACTTTAATTGCAAAAAAACAAAAATATTCAAATAATAAAAAATAAATTTGACATTGCGATCATGGGGCAAGAGTTATATTGACTTTGTATTTAAATTAGGTTAAATGTAAATTATTTTTTTATTTTTTTTGTAATTAATTTCTTAACCTACTGATGTTGCACTTTTTGGTCGGTAGGGGCTATGATCTTTGTTGCCTGTGGAACATTCAAAGAAAAGGATCAAAGAGTCATTGAATTGGTGTAGAACATTCAAAGAAAAGGATCAAAGGGTCACTGGATTGGCTCCGGCAGTTGCCGTTCCGATGATAAAGTCAATAAATTGAATTATGTAATACCCTAGAATTATTTTATCAATTAATTAATATAATGATGTATTTTTTAAAATTTAATATGTCAATTTAATCGTCTTAGCTAGATTTTAATACTACAAAAAATAAATAAATAATAACAATAATAATAACTAAATAAATATGTAACTATTGGACCACCAACCAATCTTGTGTATTATATTACACATGAAGTATATATATATATACACATACATCAAGAGAAGACTCTAGAAACAAACATTTAAAAATAAAGTCATTATAAAATGTATAATATATGTGTGTGTGTGTGTGTATATATGCATAGGTGCATAATTGCAACAGCCAAACCTATGGCTTAGAGGCACTCCATAAGCTGCTAAATGCAGCATGGCAGTTGGTTTGGAGGCACTCAATAAGCTGCTAAATGCAGCCGGTGGTTGAAACAGTACAATGAGCTAGGCAAGCCAGAGTAATGAGTGAATCCATGTTTATATATACATATATCTACGCACACCCCACTACACAGAGATAGAAAGAGAGAAGTCCTGTGTGAGCTAAGAGTGAGTGACACTGCGAGAGAGAAACATTGTGTGTTTATACGAGTGTGAGTGCGCATGCATGGTGTATGAGTGTGACCACCTAGAGGTGCACAAGGAGAGGGAGGAAACTGGGCTGGTTTGAGGAAGCTTGAAAGGATCCAGTTGGGCCACGAGGAAAGAGAAACACCATCCAGAAGGTATAAAGCATCAAAATTATTTTTGACTTTTCTTAGGATTTTGGTACTGATTCAGTTTGTTTAGCCACATAAAATTTCATGCATGAATTAACCTAACACACAGGAACTGTTTTAGACAAATTGAGAGGGTCGAAGGGCTTGAAAAGCCCTAAAACCATGTGAGACCACCATTAATGGACCTCGGAATTACAGACTTGAAATGACCATCACAGAATGTGTTTTTGACTTCAAAAACCTAAAATAGATCTTGTGGACGTCTAGAAAACACTAAACCGCGACCCAAATGACCTAGGAAAGGCCATTAAAAGTCAACTTGCAGGTCACGGGTTTAGAACCCAACCTCTGAAATAGACCTCCATTTCCTGTTTTTAGAATGGGGATTGAATCCCCTTGCTATGATAGTCACAACAAGCTAAACTCCATGGATTTTCATGGAGAAATGACCGTTTAGGAGTCACTTGCAGACCGAGGCTATCCAACCTACCACGGCTTCTAGAGCTCAATTTGAGCTCTCAAACAAATGCAAAATAGTGACCTAGACATTTAGAACCCCTCAACACCCAAAAGCAGAGGCCAAATCAACCCCAAAATTCACGAAATTAAAAGAAATGGAAACCAAGGATTAGGGCAACAGTGTGCTAAATGGTGAAGAAGACGACGAGTCGACCGAGTCGACTCGTCCAACTCACTTAGGCCGACCGTGTCAACTCGGACACATGTTGGTTTCTGAGGCAGCCAACACATTAATGAAACGACAACGTTTTGGTCCCTGATTTGAAATGAAAATCGGTTATTTGGTTACAAATGTAAGAAATTAAGATTTGGATTGGGCCTAACCCAACTGTGAATAGGGTGGTTATCAGGAATATCTCATTCCGGCTTTCTGAAGGGACCTGAACCGGCTGGTTCAGTTGATAAATGGACTGGTCTAGGGCTTAGGTGACTGAACCCACTAGTTCACAGTTTAAAAGTAAATAACTGAACCAGAACTTTTGATATTTACGGTTTGACCCCCAACAATTATGTAGATTTATAATATGGCCAATTCTTGGAAGTTTTATGCAAACACACCCCTGGAAAATAAATAAATAATAAAATAATTAATTTTATTATTTTATTAATTGGGTAAAATAACCATTTTACCCTTGAACATTAAATAAGTCAAACGAAATCCAAATTAAATAAATAAATAGTATATTTTTACTATTTCGGGCACTCCAGACTCAACGGTGGAGTCCGATTTGTGAAATTAAGATCCGAAAAATAAAGACACGTAAATAGTAAAAGACTGTATTACCCCTAATGACGCCTAGGGCCAAATAAACATAAAAGATAGTCCAATTTAACTATATCGAACGTTCTGGACCCAATGGTGAGGTCCATTTTGTTAACCGGGGTTCCGAAAAATTAAATCACCTAAAACATGAAATTACCATTTTGCCCTTAGGGTTACCCAAAGCCAAATAAAAAGCCGCGAAGGCCTACTTAAACGTTCCGGACTCAACAGTAGAGCCCGTTTACTCAAATAAAATATCCTGAAGGTCGATGTAATAAATTTAACAACCTTAAGAATATACTTTAATGTCGAGAGGGTTAAATTAAACCACATCAACCTTAAATAATTGAGATGGGTTAATGACAATTAAATTTCTGATTTATAGGAACCTTCAAGGGGAAAGAGAAGGAGATTTAAATTAATAGGACTGCTAGGGGCTATTTTTGAGGTAAGTAATTTTGATACTTTAATGTGGGTTATTCCCAGCCAGTCACGTTATTTTTCGTATGCTGTTAAATTTATACTCTATCACTACCTAATGTACTTGATTTGAGCCAATCGACTTGTAGTTGTCAGTTATGTCTGATCTTTGGATTTGACTTGCTTGTTTACATCATTGTGAAATTGATCATTGATATTTGGGCATCATTGCATAATCATACAGTGACCTAGTCTTGAGATATATCCTGTTGATAGAAATCTTGTTATTCCACATACTTCATGACTTGTTGATTGTGATATCAATTGCTTTGTACGGTTGTACATCCTGTGTGAAATTTTATTGATCATGATATTTGGTGTGTACTCGGGGTTGTGCTCAGTCACAATGGCCCATCCATTTACAGATTGCGTGGGAGAAAGACCCTTTGGGGGTCTTGTATGTCCTTCGGGACCTGAGATAATAAGAGCTCTAGCGCTATTCAGTAAGCCCGGGATAAAGGGGCAAAACTGAATGTGCGTTCCAGTGGGGTATGCCGGGCCCCGGATGATTCACGTATTTCTAGGTTGTTAGAACTCGATAGTGATTTATTCTTGTATTCGTTGGATGATCATATTTTATGCCATGTGAATGATCATATTATTGCAAGCATGATATATCTTTGATTGGCTATCGTTTGGTTGTGGCAACAATCCATCATGATAGGCTAGATCCCAACTTTGATTGATCTTGTTATTGCCTCTTGTATTATATTGTGGGATATGCCTCTTTTGGACCCTCGGGTCATTATTGTTGCGCCTCTTGGTGACTGGCTATGTATTTCTTATTACTCTTTTGGCTATTGGCTATCTGATATCTCTTTGCTCCATCATTCCCTTGGATTAACCCTAACCTATGTTAAAGCTAGGAAATTACTTACTGGGCTTTGTTAGCTCACCCCTGTCACGACCCGAAACCCACCCTGTGCGGATTACCGGATCGCGACCGCCGCCCCGAGACCCGAAGGCCTCGAGACTAGGCTCATACATAAGCAACAATATCAGACAGCGATGCGACCTGTGGTTGCGGAAGCGTGAAAAACTTTTTCTTTTCTTTTAGAATAAAACATCTGTCGCATATCCATCTGATACTGTCGCTCTTCATAGCGGTACACATAAAGATAATAATCAGAGCATAATAATATTAACTAAAGGTTCTACATAGTACATATCCATGTGCCCCTCGGGCTTAAGTACATCATTGTCCAAAATTTCTATTACAAAAGTTTAACTGATGATGGGTCCAACTACTACCAAAATATCTCCAAGGACCTATTGGAGTTGCCATTCACTGCTCCCCATATTGAGCAAGTGTCCAACCTTGATCATTACCTGAAAAATGTTAGGGAGTGGGGTGAGCTTCGAAAAGCCCAATGAGTAATTCCTACATCTGTCATGGGTTTTCAATTGGTAGAGGTTTCGTACATGAGAGTTTATAAAATACTCAACTACCAATTGGTCGTATACTTGAACATAGAGAACATGCATTCGTAAAATATGTAACTTTGAAACATTCAAGGTATTCAAGCTAGAACATATATTTTCATAAAAGAGTAGGTGTAATTCAGATCATATAACTTAAAATCATGTAGACATGTATAGTGAAAATGGGGATAAAGCCTGCTTCCATTTCTAAAATCGTTTGTCATATTTTCTGTCTAATTAGGTGGAATCTGTTTCGAACCAGACTCCCATTTTTCGTATACGTGGAGATATCTCATTTGCCTGGGGGATTAGATCCTGCTACCAGACATTACACATGACAGGTCAATTGAGTTCCGTATGACCCAAAATCCTGACTATGTGTTGATGCACATGATAGGCCCATTGAGTTCTATACAACTCACCACACTACCTATGTGCTTATTATTTATCTTGCAAAACATTTGTCATATGACTTTTATATAAAAGCCTTTCATGAGTATTTAAAGCATGTGAAGTATAACTTTTGCAATGATGCTTCAATACTTGTAATAATCAAATTCAGGATGTTTGAGGAAAATCAGACATGCTAACTATTTTGGAAAGAAAACATTTACGGATATAATATGTAAATAATCATGAAGCATGTCATGCCAGAATATTTAAGAAAACAGAAGTCATGAATACTGAATTTGACATATCAATGCTGTAAATATTTGAACTTAAAAATATCCGTTGAAATCCGTGGAGTTAAAGCCTCCACTTCAAATGCAAGATTACTCACCTCGGTCCTTTAGGGTTAGCTCTATTGAGGCGCCTTCCCTTTACCTTTCTCTTTCCTTAGCCTATCAAGATTTATGAAGATTCCATAAATTTCATATGTACTTAATCAACTTCAATGCTCACTAAGTGTAGATTGTGAGAAGCCTAAATTTTTATACCTGTCCGACTTATAGCTGTATTACAGATCTGGTAATTTATGTTCTTAATGATAATAATAATACCTGCGACGCCATTCGGCTAAGGTTTCCGTGTTCTCTCTTTCTTCCTCCAATTTCTTTTTTTCCTCCTTCTTCTTTTTAGCTTCTGCCACCATGGCCTTGGTGGGTGATTTGAACATGAAGGGGCTCACCGAGACGACCTCTGTCGCCTTGGCTATCCTGACAAATCTGTCGATCACTCTCTGTCGACGCAACAGCTCTTGCATGAAGGCCTGTTGCTTTGGGTCCTTGGCCCTTTGGGCCTTGGTCATGATCGTGTACTTGGGTCGTTGTTCTTCCATGATTCACCTAAGACCAATTTATGAGTTAGAATTTTTTTATTCTAAGGTTGATGTGTTGTCATGTCCTCGTATATGCCGTAGATTAGTACTTGGCATTACTTTAATTTATAGTCATCTGACAGATGCTATTCATCAAATTTTATGTATTTTTATTGTAGGCATTTCTTTTGGTCGAATAGACTCTACCATTGAGTCCGGGGCGTCGAAGAAAGTCGGTTTGGGCTTCCCTAGGATTTAATTCGGACTTTAGTATGAAAAGGGTAGAAGGGTCATTCGTCGTTTTACGTGTCATATTTTTCTGTACTTTGTTTCATATTTCGGACTCCATTATTGAGTCCAGGATGTCAATGAAAGTCATTTCAGACCTTCCTGTGTTTTAATTTGGCTTTTAGTGTACTAGGGGTAATTTGGTCATTTTACTCATTTACGTGTCTTTATGTTCGGGACCTCATCTCGTGTCGTGGACTTCACCATTGGGCTCAGAAGGTCCGAGATAGTAAAATTACACTAATAACTTGTTAATTTTGGTCAAGGGGTATTTTGGTAATTTATACCTTAACGTGTCTAAATTTTTGGGCCCCGTCTCGTAAAACGGACCCTACCATTGGCTTCAGAATATCCGAAATAGTAAGGATACACTATTCGTTTATTTAATTTGGACTTCATTTGCCCTATTTATGACCCAAGGGTAATTTAGTAATTTTACTTATTTAATAAAATAATTAATAAATTATTTTATTATTTTTCCAGGGGTATATTTGCATAATTTTTCCAAAATTTGGGCCATAGTGTAAATCCGTAGAACAGTTGGGGGTCAAAATCGAATATTCAAAACTTTCGGACTGAACCAGTGGGTTCAGTCCTATCTCAAATGAACCGGTCCAATTTCAATTGAACCAATCCGGTCTGGTTGGGTTTATTGCGTAATGCTGACTTCATGATGACGTCAGCCCAAATAGTTTAAAATTTAAACATAAGCATAAACGACGCCGTCCCACTTAACCGTTTATACGACGGGTCGGGTTCCGACCCGAACCCGATTTGACCCGTTTTGACCCGAACCGCCACTGTTCATCTTCTTCCCCGTTTCTTCCCAGTGTTGCCCTAGTTGCAGGTTTTCATTTTTTTCCTATTTCGTGGATTTCTACAACTCCGTTTCTTCTGCTTTCTTTCCCAAACACCTCCTAATACATTATAGAACACTTCTACATTGATTTGGGGGTTCGAATGTAGCTCAATGACTCGATTTAAGTCACGATAATCCGAGCTGTTCATGGGTCGTTCATGCTCGTTTGTTGATGGTTTTTCACGAGGTTTTGCTTGTTTTAATCCCCTCTTCATGGGGATTAAATTTCCGTTCATAAGGGTAGGTTTAAAGGCAAGTTTAAGGGTTTGGGTTGAAAACCCGAAACCTGCAAGTCAAGGGTCGAGGGTCATTTCTTGTGATTTTTGGTCGCGTGTATAGGTTTTCATGACCCTCATGACTTCTTCTTGAAGTCTCTATGCACCAAAAAGAGTTTGGCTTCCATCATTTCAGACCTGCTATAGCATGGTCTTCAATGGCAGATCACTGTTGGGTCACGTAGTTCTAGGTGTTTTTATGACCTAATTTCATGTTTAATCATGCCTAAATATGTTTAAAACATCATATTTACAAAATCTAGAACTAAAACAGTTCATGCATGCTAAATTTTCTAGAGAGAGAAAGTAATGGTTCTTGGTGTTTTACCTCTAACAGTGGCTTTCTCTCTCTTTCCTCTTTCCTCTGAGACCTCTCTTCTCTTCTTCTAAATGCCCAGAACTCTCCCTCTCTTTCTCTGTGGCTGATCGGTGGAGATCTTGTGTGTAAGCCATGTATGACCATTTGTATAGGTGAGAAATTAAATGGCTATCACCTCACTTAATTGCCCCTCATTTCACTCCCTTACTCCATCAGACCATAGCCATACCTCTCCCTATTCATCTTCACCTAATGGCCATATAATATACACATAAAGTACATGCCACCTTACCTATATTAATTCTCATGTTTCTTCATGTATATATATATATATATATATATATATATGACATCACATATTACCCCTCACACTCACACACGGCTGATATGTATTTATATATATATATATATTTTTACTTAATCTTCCATTTTTTTAAATTTATTATTAAATTATTTATTCTAATAATTTCACTTTATCAACTAAACATTTTATTTTATATTACTTATATTAAATACTTGATTCATCATATTAATAAATAAATTTTATTAATTTATTTTATCATTATCTTAAAGGCATAATATTTGCCCCTATTTTTCATATCCTCGTAATACGTGTCATATTACCCGACATTCTCGGGTCGGGGTATTACAACCTCTCCCTTATATTTTTTTCAGGACAGCAAGATCTAGAAGGACCTTCAGGCGCTCAAGAGGTTTAGACGCCTGGAAGCTACTGGTAGCTTTCTTTTGGCGAGTTTTTGTACTAATTGAATACTAGAAGGTCTTAATTGCTCCCATGTCACCACGGTCCTGGAAGTGTGTTTCTTTTTGGAGGATCTGTACTTAAACACTTATGTTCTTTTGGCATGTACTAAATGGTGAACTGACTATGCTACCAGGTGTATTTAATGATTATAAAATATTTTTCCAAAACTGTACCCAGTACTTTAGATCCTTTTGATGGGAAACGGCCCACGGGCCGCAAACTTGGGTCACGGACCCCTAATCTGCATAGGGTGGGTTTTGGGTCATGACAAATTAAAAGACTATAATTGAAAGTAAATGAATGAGCATGAAATAAAAAGTGTACTTTGTGGCTTTATTTATAGGTTGTGGATCTCCTAAGTTGATTAGGATTTAAAATTGTGAAAATAGGGATTTAGAGTCGTGAAAATAGAGATTTGATAACCAGAGAATGGCAGTTACCATGTAGAACACTGCGCTTCGTGAATGACAGTTTCCTTGTTGAATACTGTTTCCTTATCTTCAGCTCGGTAGGATGCTTAAGGCAGCAATAAGTTTGGAACCTTTTGGTAGCGTCTTCCAAGCTTGAGGTGAATCTGAAGGTTGTATGGGTTTTTAATCTGTAAGCTCTAGAGGCTATATGGTTGAACCTGCTCTGGATGGATGAGCTTTGGCTGTTCGGTAGGCACACATGTCATGAGGAAATTGGTTTGTCACTTTATGGTATACCACCTACTATCTTAATCGTAGTTTCAAAAAAAATAAATACTCACATGTAATTTGAGGTTCAGAGTTGACTTCAATTGTAATGTCATATTTAGTACAGTAGAATAAGTATTTTAAGAATGTTTATTTTAATTTTTTTCATTTCTTATTTTTATTTAGTATGATTGAGGATATTTATTTAATAGAATGAGCATTTCATTAAAAATTATTCAAAGCATTTATTTGACCTAATTGAGTAATTTCTATTCAATTTCACGTCATTTTAATTCAATTTTTTTATTTCATTTCATGAAATAATCATTTTATTCATGCATACCGCATACTAAATACGGTCTAATTTTTTCTTAGAATTTTTTTTTTGTTTTTTAAATTTTAAATTTTAATTTTTTTAATCAAGCAAATGAGGTATCGAAGTCAAAATATGACTAATTTTCATTTTTTTTTATATAAAATCAATGTCTTGTAAGATCGTTAATCGTCAAGACTAATAGCCCTAACCAGTGACTGATCAAAATATATAAACGATAAGAGTAATATTTTTCTTTTGTAATAATATTTTGTAATGATATTAAGATTTTAATTTGTAAAGAGTATATAAGATTTTATTTGTGATTTGACAATAAATGTAATAAATTTTGTGTTGTGTATATTTTAATTTTTTTTATAATTTTTTGACAATTTAAACTTTCATAATATTGCAAACTAAGCTAAATATAAGTATTTTTACTTACTTATTGCAATTCGCACAACATTAAAAAACAACTCATTAAAAAAAGAAATACAATAAAATATAAAAAAAATCCAACATTATCTTTGTGAATTCAAACCGTTGTTCGAGTGTCCCAGATGTCGACTTCGACGTGGGTATTCGAGTTTAAATCAAACACACGCAAGCACATAACAGAGGTTTCCCGCTATTCCCCCTCCCCAAGTACCCAACCTTCTCCGAAACTTAGGTGAGGGTCCCGATTGGCTGATCTGATTCAGGAACGCATTTGGAACGTTCGATCAGAAAGTCGTGATTCCCGCATAACAAACGCTGTAAGTCCATCTGATCCCTAGGGATCTTGCATGCTTTAATTGTTGTTACGTTTTGCTTGCATTGATTACCTACCCTTTGATCTTTCATTCTTACTAAAATTATATAACCACATCACAGATTATCTGACTCGATCGGTTTTGAGTCCAATGACGGTGGAAAGGGAAGTGGTCGGCGAAGTTTCTATGGTTTCCAAGGTTGAAATTGAGGAGAAGTATAAGTTGGATACGAGTTCGTACGAGGATTTGCCAAAAGTCGGTGCATATTGCAATGGGATTGAGCAGGTTGATTGTTGCGAAGAAGGTATTAATGGCAAAAATTTGTTAAGTAGTTTTCCCTCATTAAAATTTCAACTGTTTAAATTACAATACATTCCCCCCACCCCAAAATTTTAATTGTACTGTCCCACTTATGAAAACAGGGGATCCTAGAATGACCTGCTTCAGCACTTCCGGTTAGTATAAACAGAATTCTCTTCATGGTTATAGATGAATTCTCAATTTGTTAAAAACCTGTTTCTGTAGTGACCAATACAATATAGAGTAATTATGATAAAGTTTTCTGATTCCTTATTCTAAAAGTTTAATAAAAAAATGGAATTACATTCTAGAGTCAACTGCAGAGCTAGATAAGAGCCAGGAACATCAAATTATGGTTCCCTGGGCCACAGAGTGCAAATTGCCAGGGCTTGAGGTTGAAAAGGTGAAGTCTGAAGAGGAAACAGAATTAGAATCAGCTAGAGAAGAAAAAGAGAGTTTGGAATCTCAAATCACAATTACCGAATCTGCGGAATCTGAGTACTATCAGCTTGATAATGGGGAGGGCACGCATGCTGTGGAAAACAAAACAGATTTTGACGTAGATGTAAATGAAAATCAGGAATCTGATATCATGGTTACATATAATGTTGACATTGGTTTGGTTCAGGGGGAAAAAGCAACAAAATTAGCCAATGGGACTGATGTATCATTAGAAACCGAAATTGCCAACCACCCTGTCCCATATCGAAATAAAGATTGCTCGCCTAGTTTTCATGTTGAAGATGGTATTTCACAACCTGAAATTCTTAGTGAAAGAATCGATGGTAGCCAAAAAAATCTGAATTGAATGGGCTGTTGCGTTCCTATGCCGATTGTGTGAGATCGGGAACCAAGGTTGTTAAAGGTAGAGCTGCTGTTGCATCTAGATCTAAGACTCTGGATGGCTCTGTTGTAAACAGTAAAAGTGGACTGAACTTATTCATCAAAAAAGTGACTGATCAATTCTATGGTGGAGATGAAAATGGTGATGACAAACTAACATGTCAAGAAACCAAGGACATTGAAGGAAGTGATAGGCTTGGGAGCTCAACATTTTCACCCGAGGGTTCTGGTGCTGATGCTTTGGATGGAAATAATGTGTGCACGGACAATGGGGAAAGGCCATTCCGATTCTTGATTAAGATTCCAAGATACGATGATGAAAAGCTTAGAGAACAGATTAGACATGCTCAACTACAGGTTGACGAGAAGACACAGCTTAGGGACGCTATTCGGTCCGAAATCCAAATGAAAAGGGTAAGGTATATTTAGAGAACGATTTTCTTGTTTTTATCCATTTTAAGAATTATTGTACATGATTATTAAGATGCTCCTCCAAACAGGCCAATTTTCAGGACTATCATAATAATTATGAAGCAGCCAAATCAGAAGAGAGAGCTGCACAAGGGTTAGTTAAATCAAAACGCCAGGAAATAGATGCTGTTCAATCTATTACTAACATGGTGAAGAATGCAATTTTGCAGAGGATATTGATGACAAGGTATGCACTCACCCTTCCTTTTTCCATAGAAAACTGCACAAGGGATGTACCTCAAATGTGTTTCTCACTATCTAGTTTAGTAATTGTTCTTCTATTATTGAATTTATGGCTTGAAAGAACATAAACCCTGCCTTTGAAAGAAGAAAAGCTGTTTATTCGTGAAATCAAGCAACTGAAGCATCTTGTGAACAGATCTCTTCTAATATGGCAGCTAGGATGAAGTTCAGGCATTGGACCAGAGAGACCAAATTGATGAGTGTTTAAGGTATGCTGGCCTAATTGCTTCCATTTTCTTATCTTAAAATTTAATTGGAGGTGTGCATGGGACTCTAATTAGCTCGCTCTTCTGAAAGAGTTGAGATGGAAGTGGAAATGTAGGATATACAACTTCCTTTTATTAACAGTTATATTGTTGCCCTTTATTATTTAGATATCTTAAAGGTTAGTTATAGAAAAGAGAACTAGTGTTATCTAGTAGAAACTGGAACCCTTCTCTTCATAATCTGTTAGTAGGTTTTTCGATTGATAATCCAAGTTTCAGCATATGCAGATTTTGAAGAAGGAATTGAATTGCTTCAGGGACAAGGTTTCAAAAGCTGAAGTGACTGCTGAATTGGTGGAGAAGAAAAATAAAGATGAAAATGAAAAGCTAAAGGAATTGCAGGCTCAGTTTAGAGTTGCAAATGACACTTGCCAAGAAGCATTCACACATTTACAGAGTTTGAGGAGGCAATTGTATGGGAAGGTTTGTTGTTGTCAACTTTTGCATAGTCATTTATGCTTTTATATCTCAGAGAAATTTGTATAATGCATTAAGTGAAAGGGCAGTCCTGTTGGCACTCCAGTTATAGCTTCCTTCTCTCACCATGCACGGCTTTCAGTTAGCTTCTCTCTGATACTATCCCATTTGCCTACAACCTGGTATAGAAAAATACCATGTTCACCAGTTAATTCCCTGAGAATACATGTGTTGATGATGGTACCAAGGGTTGCAAAATATTCGGAGAAGGAAAAGTACCCACTTTCTTAAAATGAAAGGCTCAAATATCTTTTATCGTGAATAAACTTTAACAAATATTTCACTATTTTAAATATTGTAATTCCTGAATGATCCTACTGATTTCGTTGGAGGATCAGCTTCGACTTTCCTCAATTTTTCTTTGCTCGCATTCAAATTTCGTTGTGTAGTTCTTTCCTATATTATTCATAGATGACATAATATATTAGTGAATGATAGCTAGTGTTTTGCTTTTGCAAAGACCCTTTGCTTTCACCGATCCCCCATTGAACTTTCTGTATCTTTGGCCAACCAACCTGGAGGAATCATATTCTTTACAATAGGACTGCCTGATCTAAATTTTTAATTATTGTATGTGGGGATAAACTTATTAAAGAAAAAAGAAAAGGAAAGAAAGAATTATTTTTATTCACCAAGTTCAATAAGAAAAAACGAATGCTATTATTTCTGTTTTAAGGATATCACTAGGAGTATAGCTCTGCAAAAGAACTTCTTAGAACAGTATGCAATCATATTTCTGTTTAACGAATGCAATAAATTCTGTTTTAATGCAATTATATTTCTTGCAAGAACAAGACTCCATTCAACATCTCAGTCCAAAAGAGATAATTCACCACCATGCACAGATTACAGTTAGCTTCTCTCTTATACAACACTCCATTTGCCTACAACCTGGTATAGAAAATACCATGTTCACCAGCTAATTCACTTAGAATACATGTGTTAATGATGGTACCAAGAGTACCCACATTCTTAAAATGAAAGACTCAATTATCTGTTATTGTGAATACACTTTAACAAATATTCCACTATTCAACTATATAAATATTGTAATTCCTGAATGATCCCTACTGATCAACTTTACAGTGACAAATTCAAAATCCATAATATTTCTTTAGACTCCACTTTCCATGGACGTTAGAGAAAAAGGAATCCACACCACCAAAGAAGAACTTTGTAGAACAGTAAGATTGCTTACACTTAATTTTCCTGCACTTTTTTTAGTCTGGGCCTTAGTGTGTTACTTTCACATAATTTCTTCGATCCTCTGCCTTCTCAATTCTTTGTCATTATATTACATATAATAGGGTTTTGAGAGCTCGGATTATTTTTAATCCAATAGAACAAATCTATTCTCCAACACAAATGGGCTGACAGGAGGCCGAAGAAGTATACAGCATTGTAATTGAATGCAATGGCTGTCTTTTCCCCTTGCATCCCCATTGCAAGTCTCGAAAAAAGAAATAGGTAATATCTTAAGCAAACGCCACTCGTGTCCCACCCCCAGTTTCCTACCTTCCCTAGCAGAAACTGAATGAACTTGTATTCTCATCCCCCTATTAGTTTACTACCTTATTTTTGTTCTTTCATCAAAATAAATACTTAGGTATTATTTTCCCCTACCAACTAAATTGGACCAAAATCCAAATTCTCCCACTTGAAAGGAGCTACTAAGCCAATGTATGGGAACCTCGCAAGAACCTAAGAAGTACGGATACGGACATGGGACACGGATACGACACAACACGGATACGCAGACACATTAGTTCTCAAAAAAAGTAGGACACTGACACATTAAATATATATAAATTTTTTATATGACCATATAATAAAAATCTAATATTATTTCAATTAAAATTATTATAAAATCACGCAAAGCACAAATATTATTAAGATATTAAAAAACAAAATCATTAAATAAAAATTAAAGAACTTCTTTATTTAATCATCAACATTCATGATTGAAATGTCCGACACGTGTTCGAGAGTGTAGATGTCCGACACGGACACGTAAAGCAAAATAGAGTATCCATGCTTTATAGACAAAAACAGGCAAACACAAACACAGACGGCAGCAATGGAAAGCATTGAATGAATGTAGGGACGGTGAAGCAAGCCTTGGGAACCTGAAATCCTTCTGTTGTATCTTGCAGCCACAACATCACATTTGGAACAAGATCTTTTCCCTTGCTTGAATTGGGGGCTAGGCTTGTGGCCTTGATCCACTTTCAACCATTGCTGTTCCATCTCATTTCCAATTGATATAGAAAATTGACCCTTTTTTCTATTAGCTAGCTTCCGAGCCACCAGCTGGTTATAAGAGTGAAGTGCGCGAAGCTAACTGTTGAGTGCCAGCAGGACTATCCTTGGCTAAATCTCCTCTTTTGCCATAAAAATAGTAAAATAGTACTAAACCTTGGTTCAATCAGTGCAACATTGAAATGCTCAAATCAGGCTGATTTAATTTCCTTTTGGAAATCAAGAGGCTCTAAGTTGATGATAAAATTTATAGCTCTTTGTATTTGTTGAAGTTTATGCTCCCATTGATTTAGAACATTGATCACCTGGCAGATTGCTAGTTAGGATGATGCAACGAAAACTAATGGTTATGCATTGAGTGGAGACAGAGAGGCACTTCAGCGTCATTGCATTAACCAAGTTAGTTCTTACATTTCCTCCAATGGATTTGAAAAGTCAGTTCCAGTTTTGCACTTATATTTCAAGTTTTTAGGTGGAGACGATCATGGAACTGTGGAACAATAATGATGTGTACCAGAAAGAATACGTTAGATGCAACAAAAGGAGTATGCTAAGGAGATTGAGGACATTGGATGGGCGTTCACTTGGCCCTGATGAACTGCCACCTTTACTTCCCAATTTTGTGAATGAAAGAGTTGATAGGTCACTTTTTCACCCCATCAAAGCCAACTCTGCATCATTGATTTCAATTCTGAAACAAGAAAAACAAGGGATAACAGTAGAAGGTGAAGAAGCAGACACCAAATCCATGGTGAAGGTTGCAGGACAGAGCACTCAGGTGGCGAAAACCAAAAAGCATGCGAAAACTGTTCAGCAACTGTTTCCGGCAGGGATGAGACTGAAGAGATGGAAGAGGAAGAGTATAAGCAAACAAAGGAAGAGCTAGAGTTGGCCAGGAAGGCAGAGGAATTGGGGAAAGAAGAGGCAGCAGCCAGGTTGAAAGAGCAACGTAGGTTGGAGGAGAAGGCCAAAGCTCAGAAGGCATTAGAGAGGAAAAAACGAAATGCAGAGAAGGCCCAAATAAGGGC
Source organism: Nyssa sinensis (assembly GCA_008638375.1). Lineage (NCBI taxonomy): Eukaryota > Viridiplantae > Streptophyta > Magnoliopsida > Cornales > Nyssaceae > Nyssa > Nyssa sinensis. The sequence goes on along the minus strand of CM018045.1, from coordinate 22,998,360 downwards.
CAAGTTACAAGTGCAAAAGGTAGCTGAACATAAAGAAGTAAATTTCATTTGAACTTTTTAATGTCATGAATCATTTTTAGCATTAATCACTCTTTTACAAGTTATTGTTCTTCTTCACCTCTTTGTATTGATTAAGAGCAACTCCAAGGGGGAGTTGCATCAGGGGTGGCAAACTCATAACCGCCCGTAACCGCCAAAATGCCACCCCAAATTCTACTGTTTTGGACTCCAACGAAGGTGGCATCAAGGGTTGGAAAATGGCAGCAATGGTCTTGGGGTGGCAATTTTCCAAACTCTAGAGAGAGAAAGGGAGAGGTTGCAAAGCCGTTCTGGCTTTTCAAATTTCACTGTTCCACTCTCTTTCCACTCCCAACGGCTCTATTGAACCAAAAAACTCTACAAATATATAGAGATTTTGAAAGATAAAACTTACCAAAGGCCAGAAATTGTCCGTGAAAATCGCTTGCCACTGTAAGTTTCCGCTCTTTTTTCTGTGGTTGTTGATGGCATATATGGAGAAGGAGGCATAGAGAGAGGGAAAGGGGAAGGAGGTGGAGGTGGAGAGGGGAAGGGGAAGGGGAAGGAGGAGGAGGCGCAGGCGCAGGCGCAGAGAAGAAGGGGAAGAAACCAGAGGCGCGGGGGGTTGGGGTTTCTCTGTGAAGAAACCAGAGGAGGCGCGGGGGTGGGGAAACAAATTTGTTTCTCTGCCTCCTTTGCCTATATATATATATGTATATATCTAATTGATTTGAATTTAAAATAAATGTTTTTATTTTAGTTAATTGGTAGAATTTAAATTGAATGTTTTAATTTTAGTTTATTTATTTATTTATTTTTTTTAATTTCGGATAAATTTATTTATTTAGCTAATTTTTATAATTGAAGAATTTTTTTCTATTTTAGTTAATTTTTATTTAGAATTTAAATTTATTTTTTAATAAAATCGTTAAGTTTAATTATATTTTTTAATAAAAAATATTAAAATGGCATCTCATTTTAGCACCTGCCATTGGAGCAGATTTATAATTCAAGGGTGCCAAAACACTGTTCAAGGTTGTAAATGGATGATTTGGCACCCCAAAATGCAAACTCCCTTTGGAGTTGCTCTAAGCATGAAGTAAACTTATATGCAGGAGAAGGAGAAGAGGGCAAGGAAGAAGGAAAGAGACAATGGAGATGGATGCAGAGCTGCAGAGGCCCTGATGGTAACAATGAAAGAGAAACTGCTCCAACCTCAGAAACCCCAATTGAGACAATGGAGGAGCCTGAAATCACAGACAGACCTATGACAGTGAGGAAAAGGCCTAAAAAACCATCACAGTTCACAAAGCAGAGCAAGAAAAAATCTACTCCACCTCTTCGTAGCAGGGGTATGAGAAGGATGCAGAGATGGATGTGGGTCATTCTTACAGCCCTGCTTGTTCTTGCCTTATTTTTGTTGGGGGACAACAGCTTCTCTCCCAACCTTTGGTTGGGAAGTTTTGGCTTCTGAATGCCTTTAATATTAGCTGGGAGGTTTGGTAGGATATTTCACAGATAAATAGGCAATTATTTTGTTATCTAATCAATATAATTTACTATAAAAGTAGGGCACATTGCATGTTGAGTAGAGGGAGGAGGATGCTCTCATCATCCATACAAGACTTCAAATCTGTATTCTTTTTTTTTTTTTTTTTTAGAAAAAGTGCTAAAAATACACTGAAATTAAAATACACCAGACCACTGCTCTAGAGAAAGACACGAGTGTTTTTTTTTTTTTGGGGTGCTTGTTTTTGAAATCTTAAGGATGTTACTAAATATTGACACTTGCTTTCATACCATAGGAACTGTCGTCATCATGACACTCCTAACCCAATTCTTATTATTATATTTTTCCTTATCTGATATTTGTAAATGCACAAATAAAAATTAATGTTCAAAAAAGTTTCTAATTGGTTGGAGAGTAGCCTGTGCATTTTAACAAAACATTGGTGCATTTAAGCAAATAATTTTACATTATGTGCAGATGTATATTTTGAACACCGGACTTATACATTGTGGATAGATAATGGGTATGCATTGTCATGGCTGTTGTAGCTTTGAACATTATTGCCAACTCTAGGTTGATGCATATGGGGTCCCATAATGGGGCTAGGTCAAGGCAGGATATTCTATTATCCTTTGCTCTATGATACTTCTTTCTGAATATTTTCATTTGTAGTCATATCAATATGAGAACAATTATATATTAACATGTTTCATTTAATAGTCTGTCCATCATGTTGGACTTTTGGTTGAGGACAAGTGATATCATGTCTAAATTTGTGGGCATGGGATGTGCAGTTCATTTTCTGTTGGTTACTAGAGTAGATCTTCTAGAAATGCATGTCCTTTTTAGACATTTACAAGAACACTGCTACATTTCTAGCTCTTAGATTAATGAGATAATAGGGTTTCATTGCAGTCTTCTATTTCCCTGTATGGTTGCGAGGGTAAGTTATTGTTTAAAATTTTCACACACTGAAAATCAACACGGGTTGAAATGTTGCTTGGCTTAATTTATCTGGTCTTCTATTTATTGGATATTCATATGGCATTTGTATGATTTAACTCATCATTGTTACTTGATATGAAGCTTAATTTGTCAAAACCCAAAATTCTGTACTCTTATGATGTTACCAATTGTCAAGGTAGAATAGTCTTTCACCTGCTGAGAAGTGTCATTCAGCTGAACGTAGATCATGCTTCTATCAAAATTGCTCCACCTCCACCTCCACCTGCACCTCCACCTCCACATGCTTGCTTTAGAACAAGAATACTAATTCTAGCTTTTTTATATTTTGTGTTATCATATTTAGACAGTTCTATCAAATTGGCTTTCTTTTGAGTCATGCATAAATTTGATAATAATGTTATAGTTGGTATAAATATGCAATTGGTTGCTTTACAAGCACATAGAAATATGAGATATGAAAATGATCATATTATTGTAGCTTTCTACCCATCAGATAAAGTACTTGTGATATGATAAAAGCAAGGAGTTGGCACTGCCTGCATGCTAGGTCTTTGCTTGTTTTGATGGCATCACTAATGAAATATATATATATATATATATATATATATATATTTCATGTCTAACCTCTCACTCACCCAGATACAAGATTGTTGTTCCACCATGGAAGGAAGGAATTTTTAGACTGCACTGTTGATTACAAAGTAGAGAGCCAAGGCTGTAAGAAAGTTTTACCAGTGAATTTTCTGGATTCATCTTACGTAATTTCTTGATGAAAAGGATTTAGACTCTGGCTGTGAATTTGATTTTTAAGAATGTGGCTAAACATGATTAAAACAGCATGCGTTGACTTTTGATTTAGTATACAATGTTTAAAGCAACATCTCGAACTTTTGATTTATATAGTTAGAGATATACAGTATGAAAAAAAAATATACATATTCAAATATAATACCATTTCTCTTAAAAGGGTATAATATAATAATAATAAATTTTTAAAAAAAAAAGTAGCAATGACAAAATTATGAATTTAAATACAGATAGTGGTTGAAAAATTAGGATGAAAAGAAAAAAACAGAACATATTGTAATATGTATAGAATGATTATTGTTTGGAGTTATAATAAAGAGGTAATTTACTTTACCCAAAAAACCATAAGCGAGCCATGATAATTTAAAATGAGGAGGGCAGTGGAAATATATAGTAGTTGGGAGTTGGGAGTTGAGAGAGGTAGGGAAACATATTCCGTACGATGTGAGAGATTGATGAGATTATTTTAGGAGTACGTGGAATTGTACGGCTCTTCCTTTTGAAGGGCAGGGCAGGGCAGGGCAGGGCATTTCTCCATTTTTAATGATCCAACACAGCTGGCACCCAACTCTACTCTTTTTTCTTTTAGAAGTGATTGGCAGACGTGTCTGGTACGCGCTTCCGATTAATATCCCTAAATTCTCATCTCCGGCTCCGGTGGACTCATTTTAATATGAAAAAAGAACGCTGGACAGGATCCTTCTCGACATAAAATTAAATGCTACAATATTCAAATTAACGTGATCACTCACGGGATGCTCGCTTTCCAGGTGACCTTCCATTTCATGTCGAGAGAGAGAGAGAGCCAATAATGGGATATTCCCGTAATAAAATAAAAGTGATCTATCACATTAAATTAGTGATAAAAATCTGACCAGAGTAACAATAATATTCTTACTGTAAAATAATTCAAAATCACTTATAATTAATTTGAATAAAGTATATTAATTTTTTTTTTTAAATTATACTATCATCTTTTATTTTACTTGAAAAATTATAAATACTTTTTTAAAATAATAAAATTATTTTTTTAATAAAAAATAAATTAGTTTAAAAAAAAAAAAAAAAACTACAAAATGAACACTCTTTATCATTTTGGAAAGTAAATTGAGCTACTTCCTTTAATCATCTCAATGGATCCAAAATTGCATTATCAAAATTATCCAACAATTTACAAGTGAGGGGGAGACTCAATCAAGACTCCTTAACCATCACACAGCACGACACAATAATTAGAGAGAGTATTGATCCTTGAAATAAGAGGTCGTATCATTACTATGAGCCGACTTAGGCCTCACAACATAAACGAGATTGAATAAGTTGAAATTAGCCCGGAGTTCCATGGGTCAATTGTCAGATTAGGTTTACTGCCTAAGATTGCTATTGAATTTCCCTACCTCATAGGAGGCTTTGTGAAAAAATTTCAAGTTGAATTAGGTGATAACCACTTGAATTAAGTTATTTATTTGTTCTTTTTAAATCAATTTCGCTCTAATATGTCTTTATTTAGATTTTATGCATTTTTTAGAAATAAAAATAAACCAATCTACTATTAAAAAATACTATTTAAATAGTAAAAAAATTAACACTAATTCATTGATATTAGTTTTACCCAAATAGGCCTTAAGAAAAAAGAAAAAGAAAACTATTTGGCTGAATTTTTTTTGTTTTTTTGCAAATTTCTTCTTTTTGGCCATCCTAATCATTTCCTATAACTCTAATTTAGTCCATAGCCATTAGGTCATGATAGTTATTATTTAGCACAATTCAAAAAGCAGTCTCTCTACCATTGTCCCAATAATTCCTTGGCAATAGCGATTGTCACAAACCCAAAATTCACCCTACGCGAATTAGGGATAGAATCAAATGAATTATACAAGAGTGATATATATATTTTTTATATTAATTGCGAAAGCTATATATATGCAATTCATTCAATAATCATCTCCACATCAGACATTTATAAAGTCTACTCAAAATAAAATCATTATCACCACTATTCATCATGATTCATCAACATTTATATATACATCATATTTGCATCCACAAAAATACAAAATGATATTTCCCAAAAGACTAGGTTGTCATCAGTCTCAAAAATACATCGTGTGATTACCCAAAAGATTTTACATCACATCTAATCCAGATTCTGGTACAAAGATTTATTACATTCACGCCCCCGGCTATTCTGCATAAACTTATTACCTCCTTGCTAAGTCAATTACCTTAAGTACGTTGGATAACTCCATATGAGCTTCACTAAACTCGTGAGAAATTCCTGCATCCTGTCACAGGTTTTTCAAGACAGAGTTTTGTACAAAATACCATGGGCACCAAGTTCTTAAATAGATAACATATATATTACGATAACTTAAAACATGATTCAGATTACGGAATAGATAACGTAATAACAAATGACAGACACACATGAAAAGGTGCTTTTAAAATCTGATTTCGAATAATGGATAACAGATACATAATACACACATCAAAGATTCACATACTGAGTCGGACCACTACGTGGGTAAGTCTCATAAAAGTCGGAGCGCCACGTAAGTAAGTCTTATACATAAAATCCACAACGAGTCAGAACACCATGTGGGTAAGTCTCAAAAGACTCAAAGTGCCACATGGATAAATCTCGTGTAGACATAGGAATCGAGTCAGAACACTATGTGGGTAAGTCTCAAAAGAGTCGGAGCGCCACATGGGTAAACCTCGGAACAGACACATGATCGGATTCAAAACACGTACATTTCAGGTTTCATAGTCAAAATTGAATCACATAAATTCATTTTTCTCATTTAAGGGGTGCTATAGTTTACAGACATTTCCAAATCAATACACATGAATGCCATTTCAAAATCTAGACATGTAAATCATAGTTCTTGGATATTTCACAAAGTGTAGATAAACATTTGAGCAGATACAAAACATTTAAGCATTTTCAAATAGGAGAGAAAACATAGATTCAAGATGCAAGATAATAAGTTTAGCATTTTGAACAACCATAGAAGATAAAATACCACTGATTCGGGATACAGGGTTACTCATCTCAAACCTTTAGTCAGTTATGCTAACTCATTTTTCTTTGTCTGTAGTTCTTAGATCATAAGTCAAATATATATAACCTTGCATTAGAACAAAATTGAGGCATTTCTATTAGCCACTTATTATTTTTGTAGCTTTAGACTTAAGGTTAGGTCCCATTTTCTTTTTCTAAATTTATTTTATAATTAACTTAATGCTTGGGACGTAATGGGTATTGTGATATCTCGACCCGGGATACGACACGTATACCGAGGTAAGTCGGTTGAATAGTGTAATGTGAGTTGTTAAGCTCTATATCAGGATATTTCATGGAACCAAACGATTGAGGGATGTGAATGGTTTGCTTAGTATACCTAGTACCGGGCAACACCCGATCACCTTAGGATTCAACATCGTAATGTGTGCACGCACGCATTCCCATGTACATGCACATTTCACAAGCATATGATGTATCTAAAATAAGTGTATGTGCGCGTCATTATAAATACATTTATATGCACATATATTTATATATATGCACTTGTATAAATGAATGTTATATAAATATATATGTATAAATACATGTATAATAATGTATAACATATATATATATGTATATAAGTATATGCATATCCATGCAAAACAAAAAGGGATTAACATGCAGTGCATGTGATCAGAATGACCTATGTGTGTGCATCACTGTGTGTGTGTGTGTGCTTGAGTGTGTGGGGAACAGCACCAAGGCTGTCGACCTTGGTGCAAGTAGGTTGTGTATTATATATATATATATATATATATGTATATATGTATAGCAAACATGGTACGTGGATGGTGAGGGTTCAAGGGGCAGTTCTCTGCAGTCAAGGCTGATTGCAAAAAAGAGAGAGAGAGAGAGAGAGAGAGAAAGAGAAAGAAATAAGGTAGAGAGAGAAATGAGTTGGTTTTGGGTATTATATATATATGGGTGTGAGATGAAGAGAAATTTAGAAACTGAGATAGGAAAGAGGAGGTTCAAGGATTCAGAGAGGAAGCCAAGCGATTAAAGAGGAACTGTATCAAAGAAGAAAAACCAAAAACCCAAATGAGTGACCAAAATTCTGTTTTTAAGTTTTAGAGCCTGAAAGCTTGGTTTAATGCTAAGGACTTATAGGGTATGCAAATTGAAACTTAATGCAAAAAGAATCACTTAAAATGGTTGAGAAACCAGGTAGAAAAATCCAGTTACAGGTTTAAGGATAATTCAGGTTTTATGAGATCTAATGCATGAAACTTAATTTTGAACTTGTAAATGAGTAGGAAATCCAAACAGGAATTTAACGCAACAAAAAGCAAGAAAAATGACCCAAAAATAACTATGTTACAGTCAAGTAATCCTCACCGGAGCTACGCCGAAAACTGGGAAAAAGGGATGATGGAAACTGTAGTTTTCTTAAGTTTAAAACTATCCAAATGGAAGCTTAAAACTGTAGGATCAATTTGGCATGAAAAGATCCAAAAATCAGCAAAAATGGACGTGAAATTAGTAAAATCAGTGGCTAGGGTTTACTGTTCCAGCGACTGTGGCAGGAAAGACAATCGGAGAAGATGATCGGAATATCGAGGGGTGTATCGGGTTAAGACAGAACCGGGTTTGGGTTGGGACCCGACCAGAAGTAGATGGGGCAACTGATGCGGCGTCGTTTAAGGGTTGGATTTAAAATAGAATTGGGTTGTTTGGCTATAGAGATAGGAAATTTGAAATTGGGTTTGGGTTTAACTAAACTGTGGATAACGTAGACAAAGTGGATATCTTATTCCGGTTCCTTGAATTAAACTGAATCGGTTGGTTCAGTGAAGGATCGGACCGGTTTAGGGTTTCTGACTGTGAACCCGCTGGTTCAGACCGAGACTTAGGAAAATTCCACTTTGACCCCAGAAGTTTTGGAAAATTATATTTAGGCCCAAACAGAAAAATTAATAAAATACTATTTTTACAAAAATACCCCTAAATCAAAAATGGGTCAAACGAAGTCTAAACGAGGCAAATAAATAGTGTATTTTAACTATCTCGGATATTCTAAAACCAATGGTGAGGTCCGTTTAGCAAGACGAGGTCCTAAAAAATAAAAGGCCAGTAAAAGTGTAAAATGATCATTTTGCCCTTTTTAGTACAGAAGTTCGAATTGAATTCTGCGAAAGCCTAAATCGAATTTGTTCGACGTTCCGGATTCAATAGTAGAGTCTATCTAAGTAAAAGAGAAATCAATAGTAAAGAGGCATAAAATTTGATGAATAGCATAAATGATAAAAAAGTAAACTGAGATATACTATCTATTGATGAATAGGGATTTCAAAGAGGAAGGAACAATGACATGATTTTATTGTGAAAGAACAGAAATGGGTTAAGAGGTAAGTAATCTCTGATCTTTGTATGTGTTACATTTTCAGCCATACTAGAACGTTTATTGAGTCCACATTGATATTGCTCTATCTTGTGGAAAGTGTTTATTGACTATTATGTATCTTGATCATGATTTCTGTACGCTCTATACATAGGCCTCAAGGGGCAAGACTTATAATCTTAGTAGCCCAGCTTACATTGGCCTGTTAAGGCAATAGTTTCTTTTCGTTGCTGAGACAGTGTTATTGCATTTACTGTTTATTGGATTTAGCATGATCTTGATATATTATATTCTAGCCAGATTTGTGCTCAGTCACAAACTCTAACTGATGCTTACTAGACCTACGGGTCGAGAAAACGGAATCAAAAGTGGCAATTAAAATGGCAGCTAAAGTGGGATCTGCGAGGCGAGTACTGAACCGACGGGTTAGTACTTGGCTGAGAGATCGAGGAAAAAGGGAATAAAATGAATTAAGGGGTATGTCGGGCCCCAATTTAAAGTGCATCCACATTTGTTGTTATTAGCATCTATTATTGATTATCATAGCTTGATCACGTTATACCATTATGAATGATCATGAGATTTCATAGCTTTTATTTCAGTGCATATGTTTATACTTGAGACAGCTCATGACTGTAGCAGTATGATTATATTATCAGACAGATTTCATTACTTTATCATTTGAGTTTCTATCATCTGATATTGAGTTCTATATCCATTGACTGGCTAGCACATCTGCATTTATCCTAGTTCTTTTATGGATAATACTTTCTATATTCATGTACACCATGGCAGAGCAAAGGAGAATTACTTATTGAGCTTTAATTAGCTCACCCTAAACTTACCAACCCTTTCAGGAAAGGAAGCTGTAGAAGAGCAGTAACAGTAGCAGTAGTAGTCATCTAGATAGCAGTGGACATTCTTTTGAAGTTGTAAGTGTAATACTTAGTACAGACAGTCTTGTAGCTCTCCCATGTTATCCACGTCTTGGGGATGAACAGTTGTATTAAGAAATTTTATATTCCGCATTTTGTAAACATTATATATATCACATATAGCTTTTACTTATTTTCTTCCACATTTTAGTTGTTGCATGTTAGTCACACTGATTGTGTTACAAGTTGAGACCCTTGGTTCGACAAGTAGCGTCGGATCGGGTGCGCGACACGAGATCCGTAGAGGGTAGGTCTCGGGTCGTGACAAGTATTACCTCATTCATTATTTCATACTTTTCAAAGTTTATTTAGGCTTAACGGACCTCACCGTTGATTCTGGAACGTCCGAAATAATCAAGACAGACTATCTTTTGTATTTAATTGGCTCCGAGTATCATTAGGGGTAAAATGATAATTTTATATTTTTGTGTCTTAATTTTTTGGGACTTAATTTTATAAATCAGACTCCGCCGTTGAGTCTGGAATGCCCAAAAATATTGTGTTACACTATTTTTTTTATTTTATTTGGACATCGAAACCATTTTACCAATTTAATTTAGTTTAATTTATTTAATTCTTTTATTTTATATTATATATATATGTATGTAGCCCATATTATTCACATGTGTGACATTGGCATAGTGGTCACATACTTGGATTTAGGGCTTACACACGCGTGGTAGGGGTTCGAATCTCTAGGGCTACTGCTCTGTTATTTTTTTGTGATTTTTCTTAAGCCAAACGGCAGATAAGAATCCAATTTAGGGATAGGATATTCCTATTTAGAATAGGGTCATTTAATCAATTTCTAATCTTCGTAGCCAAACACCCTGATTGCTTTTTAATTTAATACCAAAACTGTGTCGTTTCATTAAAATCCAAACCCATTTTTATTTCGGTCGGGGCTCGACCCGATGACTTGACCTGTTATTGTTCTTCTTTTCCGACAAGAGTTCCGGTCCCTTCTCCGGCGACGACGATTATCGCCGGTGGAATTCTGACATGTTTTCAACGGAGTTTGAAACTTAATTTCATAGGGATTCCATTTATGGTTTCTAATTTTAGGTTTGATGTTCGATTAGTCTGGAAATAGGGCATCACAGTTGGGCTCCAATAAGGGCCCGACTTTTCGGTGACTCTATTTGTTTCCTATTTCGTGGCTTCTCAGCCACTGTTTTGGCCCCAATTTCTTCCTATAGGTTTCTGAACTCCTAGGGAACACTATCCCATTACTTAAGCCCCATGAATTGATCACCCACAACAACTAAGCTGAACCTGCAACTTGGCTGTTCTCCTTAGTCTCTTGACCATTTTAACCCATTTAAGTTGCAACATGATCTATTTTTAATGCTCTTTTGAGCCATGTAAATGGTTTTAAGCTTAAGTCAAGTTTACACAAAAACTTCATTTTTCACCATTTCGGGTTTTACTGGTTCTAGGGTTTCTAAGCCTCAAATTTCACCATTTTTCTCTTAATTTTTATTCTTCATTAATATAAAATACATACATGCCATTAAAATTCATTAAACTCTAGGTTTTTGCATGGTTTCTAAAGAGAGAAACAAATGAAAAGTTGGCTTTGTTTTTACCTTTTAACGTGACTTCTTCTTTTCTAGCCCCAGCCACTCAGACAATCCTACTTGTCTGAATTCCTTCTTATTTCCCTTCCTTCTTCTTCTTCTTCTTCTCTCTCTCTCTCTCTCTCTCTTTCTCTCTCTCTTTACATATCTGCACATGTACAAGGTACTTAACCCACACACAACTCGATCTGCTAGTTTATACACATATACATAGCACACACATGTCTTATACACAACACTCACATATGTCCAACACCTGTCACCTAAATATATATATATATATATATAATACTTATCATCTTTATTTGTGTGTGTGTGTGTATATATATATATATAATACTTATCATATTTATCTATGTGTGTATATATATATATATATTCTCACACAGGTCATGCATATATATATATATATTTGGTGAAATATATAGCACAAATGTGCTTCAGCCAAGTTGGCTTAGTTTTTAGATATAAGTCTTTTCTACTTTTTGGTATTGGGATCAAATCCCTTGGCTAACACTTTTGGCCCTTTTTCAAACATTTTTCTCCTTATACCTTGTTTGGCATTATCCCATTTCCTTCTTTTTGCTTTTTGTTTCCATTTTTTCCTTTCTTGCACTTGTATTTTTACTTATGCTTTGTTATTTTATGACTTTTATTTTTCTTGGTCTAATTTTTACAATTGTCATTTTATTCCTTAAAGTTTCTAATATTTAAATTAGTGACTTAATTCTTAATTATCAGATAGAGATGTTATAGCGATGCTTGATCGCGAGTCACAAAATTCACATCATTATGATAATCCACCACATTTGAAACCTTAGGAATCAAGAACCTAAGTGAGAGAAGTATACGGAAAATTTGATATTGAGAGTGACGACAATGGATTGAGATGCGGTAAGCTTTTTGGGTAACTATAACACTTATTTAGTTGATACACTATAACTTAAAATTCAACTGCGATCAACTCATTTCTAACCCGTTTTAACCTGTCAAAGAATTAGTCTTGTTTCAATCTGACTAATATTATCTCGTCTGTAAATTAAGACATTCAATTCCAATGATCATTGAACGGGTTTAGAGTGGATTCATGAATTTGGGTATGATTTGCGTTCCGCATGTGGCGAATAGATTCACTCATTCTCTTGTGTGGGTAAAAAAAATAAAATTCATTAAGAAATGTATCATTCGTGAGTGTATTAAGCAATAAATATTGAGACTAAATTAATTATTAAAAGAGGGCCCAGATTCAAGACTAAAAAAGGAAAAAGGCAGGTGAACATTGAGATGGATGGGATTAGTCTACTCCAAGGGGAAGGGGAAGGGGATGTTTGGCGAATGGGAAAGTTAATTATATGGTGATGGTGAGCATAGTGGGATGTCCATGTCCGACCAGATGCATCGTCCTTTGGATACAGCTGCTTGGCCCACCGGACATTACAAATTGTTCGATCACATCCCAGGTGGCGTGTGTACAATTGCCTTTAGCATTTACACGTTGTGATTTTAATGACTGTTGGAGGATATTTTTGTCTTTTTCACGGCATGGCATGGCATGGCATGGCACTACACTCCCTAGATCAAGATGGATGGATGGATGGGTAGATTCCTCATTCCTGCTCTTGTGAAGAAAGAAATGGCTAAAGTCGGTGTTCAAATTGCAATGAACGCGGCATTTTCCACGAGATTTTTTTTTTTGTTTTTTTGCCTTCTTTTGGATAGATGTAGTAGATATTGTATCAATACATGATTTGAATAATACTATTACAAATATATTATGTTTTCTTAAAAAGAAAATAAATTATATTGCATTATTTTTCTTTTTCTTTTGGATAGATCTAGTAGATATTGTATCAATACCTTATTCCAATTAGGGATGTTTTTGCTGGGCTGGAGAAACTACTAGTAGGAAGTTTACATGGGCAATTTGGAAGGAAGGAAGAACATCTTTTGTGTAGAAGACTTTAGTTAATACTTTTTTTTAATTTAAATAATAATATATTTAATATGGTGCTAAGATTTTACAGTGGAGACATTCACAATGGAATGGATGTATGGTAAGTAGGAAATGAATGGGAAATTGGAAATAGGGTGGGTCACTGTCCTGGAAATTGCCAAACCCACTTGGTCAGTCGACGGAAGCAACTAGGCTACCAATGTAAATGTGCTCTTATTTCTTCTGCTTTATCGCTCTGAATTACTATGCTATAATTATTTCTACTAATAAAACAAACCATAAAAATACAAAAAAACCAAAGCAAACTAGTCGGAAAGCTCGTCGATTCTTCGTGGGTCCCCCGGGTGGCCCGAACTTTTACCCCAATTCTTCGGTTCAATTTACTGTTTTTGCCATCTCTGATGAGAAAATATTGTTTTGTTCAAGCAAAAGACACAGAGAGAGAGAGTAAAAGATAGCAGTTTGCAAGACTTCTTTCTTTCTTCTTCTCAGATCTGAATATCTCAGCACGTTTTAGATCCGGCGGAATTCAGATTTCCGTTTCAATTCGTTTGGATTGAAAGATCTAGCGACAAATATAATCTTGTTAATTTCATTCTTTTCTGCGTTTCAAGGGTCGATTCATTTCTTGAGCGAAATAGAATCAGGCTTTCCGTGAACGAGGTGTATATGGAATCTAAACGCCCATAAAACGTAAGGTTTTCATATTCCTCTTGTTTTTTATTTGTTTTGTAGAGGCATGGAGTTTACAAATGTTCTAGTTTTTGCCTTTCTTGTGCATAACCTATATCTCTGTCTATGTTTTAAACTTAATATTTGTCTGTCACCGTCCAACTTTATAAGCTTTAGATACTATTAACAACTGAACAACTTGAACTGTTTGTAGGTTATTTGAAAAAAATAAAAACTGGATGATTTGGTTTTATAATCATCTTTCTGCTAATATTGGGAATTTAGGTTGAACACAGCTTGAATCAAAGAAAACCTTAGTGTAATATATATATCTTTTATAGGCTTGTGTGGTTGAGGATTTTTGAGAGATGGAAGAGGTAGGTGCGCAAGTTGCTTCTCCAATTTTCATCCATCAAACAGTTGCCGGTAGATTCTGTGAAGCGCATGCCATGGCCAAGAAGCGCAGTCTACCTTATCAGCAGCAACATCAACTGTTCATCTCTGGGTTTCAGAACACCAAGGACAACTGGAATCCTAAGGCCTGGGATTGGGACAGCGTGAGATTCGTCGCCAGACCGTTGGAATCCGATGGGTTGTGCCTGGATACTGCAACATCGGTCCAGTCCCTACAGCAGAGAAAAAGAGTCGAGGAAAGCAGCGCAATTCCTTTAATGTCGAAGAAGAACCCTGTGAATGAAGATGATGCGAACCTTCAGCTGAAGCTTGGCGGCAGCGGCAGCGGCTTGAATATTGAGGAGCCCCTCTCAAGGCCGATCAAGAGGGTCCGATCTGGATCTCCAGGCAGCAGCAGCTATCCTATATGTCAAGTCGATAACTGCAAGGAAGATCTTTCAAATGCTAAAGACTATCACCGGCGACATAAGGTCTGTGAGATTCACAGCAAATCGGGTAAAGCCTTGGTGGGAAAGCAAATGCAACGTTTCTGTCAGCAGTGCAGCAGGTTGGCTATTTATGTTCTTTAGTTTTGATCAATCTATGATTTTATTCTCATTATATTTTATTTTCCATCTCTGGGCTCTGTTTTGTTGATCTAGTTCGTTTCTATGAAAGATGTATATAAGTTGTTTCCTTTTCTTTGGCCTTTTGGCTCCTGACTTCTTACTGTCATTAAACCAAATTTCTCACTACTGCTAAAATTATGTCTATTGAAAGATGGCTGTTATTTTGATATTCTCTATTTGAACAAGCACAAGCATTAGAATCTCCTTTTCCATCATCTTTTCCAGGTTTCATCCTCTGTCAGAGTTTGACGAGGGAAAACGAAGCTGTAGACGTAGGCTTGCTGGGCACAACCGGCGAAGGAGGAAAACTCAGCCAGAGGATGTTACCTCGAGGCTGTTACTCCCCAGAAACCATGACAATACTGGCAGTGGAAATTTGGATATCGTCAATTTGTTAACAGTTTTAGCTCGTGCACAAGGTAAAAGAGTTGGCTGAGTGGATTGTTTTCAAACCCCCCCCCCCCCCCCCCCCAAAAAAAAAAAAAACCAACAATGTACTAAAATGTATCTGTGTGGAATCCCAGGAAACAATGATGACAAAGGTGGGAATTGCTCATCAGTACCTAACAAAGATCAGCTCATTCACATTCTTAGTAAAATAAATTCATTACCTTTGCCATCAGACTTTGCAGCAAAGTTCTGCATGTCACGGGGTTTAAATAGGAATGATCCAGAACAGATGTCCTCCGATAACGGAAACAGATTGAATGGGGATGCATCTTCTCGCTCAACCATGGACTTGCTCACAGTTCTTTCATCTACTTTGGCAGGATCTTCTCCTGATGCCCTTTCAATTCTATCTCAAAGGAGCAGTCAGAGCAGCGACGGTGAGAAAACCAAGTTTGCATGCCTGGACCGAGATACAGGTTTCAATTTGCAAAAGGGGCCAACTCTGGAGATTCCTTCAGCTGGAATAGACAGAAGTAGTGCCAGTTACCAGTCTCCGGTTGAGGATTCAGATTGTCAGGTTCAAGAAACTCGAGCAAATGTACCATTACAGCTTTTTTGTTCCTCCCCAGAAGATGGTAGCCCACCAAAACTGGCATCTACTCGGAAATACTTCTCTTCTGACAGCAGTAATCCATTGGAAGAGAGGTCTCCTTCATCTTCTCCACGTCTTGTGCAGAAGCTGTTCCCTATGCATACCTCAAGAGAAAGTGGGAAGCACGAGATGATGTTAATCAATGGAGGAATTAATGCAAATGTGGAAGCCAGTAGGACTCGTGGTTGTGTTACACCTCTTGAGCTTTTTGGAGGGTCTAATAGAGGAGCTGACAATGGTTCAGCTCAAAGTTTTCCGTACCAAGCAGGATACACATCTTCATCCGGGTCTGATCGCTCACCTTCCAGTCTGAATTCTGATGCTCAGGTAGTTCAGTATTACATTCCCATCCTGTTTGTGAGAGATGATTATGCCTTCTTTACTTTTTAGTTATTATTTTCCTTCTTATTGGTTGGCCTTATTTTTTACTTGGATGTATGGTATCTCCTTAGGATCGTACTGGGAGAATAATTTTCAAACTTTTTGACAAGGATCCCAGTCATTTACCAGGGACATTGCGAACACAGGTGAGGAGTCTTGAGTTCGTTTTGACTTGTTAATGCTCGTTATCCTGATTAATATAGAAACCTAACAATGTTGGTTCCTCTATTCTTTCAGATCTACAATTGGCTCTCTCACAGTCCATCAGAAATGGAGAGCTACATCAGGCCTGGTTGTGTAGTTCTTTCAATTTACATATCGATGTCACCTGCTTCTTGGGGTCAAGTGAGTGAACTGCTGTAACATAACATAGCTTTTCTTCACGTGGCTTATGTGCTGACCACTTGCAGGGTGTGTGTGGTTTTTGCAGCTTGAAGAAAACCTCCTTCAGCGTGTCAGTTCTTTGGTACAAGAGTCTGATTCTGATTTTTGGAGAAATGGAAGGTTTTTGGTTCATACTGGCAGGCAGGTAGCATCACATAAAGATGGTGAGTATTGCTATCATTATGATGATGTTGATTCGTTGAGGGACTTGGACTGTTAACTTTTTCCTTGATGGTTTCCATATTTTTTTTGATGCGCTATATAGTATATAACCTGTGGACAAATTAAAAAAAAAATTGGTTCTAATAATTTTCTGTCATTCTTGAAGTAGAAATCAATCTTTATTATTGCCTTGTGATCACAGTTTTTTTATCTTTGTTGTATATTACCAATCTTCAGGAAAGACTCGTCTCTGTAAATCCTGGAGAACATGGACCTCCCCAGAATTGATCTCAGTGTCCCCTTTGGCAGTTGTGCGTGGGCAAGAGACATCTCTTTTTTTAAGGGGGAGAAATCTGAGTACTGCTGGCACCAAGTATGTGATTGTGGACTGTGTTTTAATAAGCAGGCTGTTGCACTTTGTCTTTGGTCTCTCTTTTCATAAATTTAGGTTCAATTTTTGTGCAGGATTCACTGCACGCATATGGGTGGTTACATATCAAAGGAAGCATTAGTATCAGCCCATCAGGAAACTCTATATGATGAGATACGCCTGGGAAGTTATAACATTCCTGGTGCTTCTCCTAGTGTACTAGGACGCTGTTTCATAGAGGTAGCACTTTTCGAATTCAATTCATCTGTTTTGCATTAGCAAGAAAGTTCAGAAAATGCGAATTTGAGTCTTCCAGAAGTTTGTGACATTTGCCAACTTTATGAACAGGTTGAGAATGGTTTCAAATGCGCCAGCTTTCCTTTAATAATAGCTGATGCTTCCATATGTCAAGAATTGAGGCTTCTTGAATCTGAGTTTGATGAAGGAACAGATGTGCATGATACTACCTCAGAGGACCTTGTTCATGATTTTGGGCAGCCCAGATCAAGGGAGGAAGTCCTTCACTTCTTAAATGAACTTGGATGGCTATTCCAGAGAAAGGGGATATCTTCTATGCTTGAGGATTGTGATTATAAGCTTACCCGATTCAAATTTCTATTCATATTCTCAGTTGAAAGGGACTGTTGTGCACTGGTTAAAACCCTTTTAGACATACTGCTGGAAAGAAATGTGGGTAGGGAAGGGTTATCAAGTGAATCTTTGGTGATGCTATCTGAGATTCAACTCTTGAACAGGGCAGTGAAAAGGAGGTGTAGGAACATGGTTGACTTGCTGATACATTATTCTGTAATCAGCAATAATGATACCTCCAAATACATTTTCCCACCAAATCTTGTTGGACCTGGTGGTGTTACGCCTTTACATTTGGCTGCTTGTACATCTAACTCAGATGATATGGTTGACACTCTAACAAGTGACCCGAAAGAGGTATGTTAGTTTTACTCTACATCTCCCTTTGAGGTTTGAGTTGATCCCCATCCCCCCCAACAACCGAACAAAAATAAAAAAAAAGAAGATAGACGGAGACCAGTTTTATATTTTCTAAGGCTTTCAGCAGGATCTCAATTTGCACCTGTAGATGTAATTTTTGGGGGTGATGTGACCCTAATTTTAGCACCTTTTTTTATTTATCGCATCTTGTGTGCGCCACGTGATTTAAAAAATCTCTTCCTTTACTGTGTTCTTTATACATCCTTTTTTTTTTTTTTTTATCTTTTCTCCTATTGTAGATTGGGCTACGCTGCTGGAATTCTGTTCTTGATGCAAATGGTCTGTCTCCATATGCATATGCCCTGATGAGGAATAACCACTCCTATAACCAGCTGGTGGCTCGGAAGCTTGGTGACAGAAAAAATGGTCAAGTCTCTGTATCAATTGGAAATGAGATGGAACAGCAATGGTTGGTAGTGGATCAAGACCGCAGGCCTAGCCCCCAATTCAAGCAAGGGCAAAGATCTTGTTCCAAATGTGCTGTTGTGGCTGCAAGATACAACAGAAGGATTTCAGGTTCACAAGGCTTACTTCACCGTCCCTACATTCATTCAATGCTTGCCATTGCTGCTGTCTGTGTTTGTGTCTGCCTGTTCTTGCGAGGTTCCCCAGACATTGGCTTAGTTGCTCCTTTCAAGTGGGAGAATTTGAATTTTGGTTCAATTTAGTTGGAAGGGGAAAAGAATAACTATACACTTATTTTGATGAAAGAGCAAAAATAAGGAAGTAGTAAACTAATGTGAAATGAGACTAAAAGTTCGTTTGGTTTCTGCCTGAGAAGGTTGGAAACTGGGGGTGGGACAGGAGTGGCGTTTGCTTCAGATTGCCTGTTATCTTCTTTTTTGTCAAAACTTGCAATGAGGATGCAAGGGGCAAAGACAGCTGTGGCATTCAATTCAAATGCTGTTTACTTCTTCGGCATCCTGTCTGCCCATTTGTGTTGGAGAATAGATTTTTTCTATTGGAATTACAATAATTTGAGCTCTCAAAACCCTATTAAGTGTAATATAATGGATAGGATGACAGGGAATTGAGAAGGCAGAGGATCAAAGCAATTATGTGAAAGCGACACACTAAGGCCCAGACTGGAAAAAGTGCAGGATAATTAAGTGTAAGCAATCTTAGTGTTCTACGAAGTTCTTTTTTGGTGGTGTGGTTGTCCTTCTCCTTCTTGATTTTTGTAATTTGTGTGGAAACTGGAGTTTAAAGAAATATTATGGATTTTGAATTTGTCACTGTAAAGTTGATCAGTAGGATCATTCAGGAATTATATTTATATAGTTGAATAGCGCAATATTTGTTGAAGTATATTCACGATAACAGATATTTGAGTCTTTAATTTTAAGAATTGTGGGTAATTTTACTTGTCTGAATATTTTGCGACCATCAACACATTGTATTCTTAGCGAATTAAGTGGTGAAACATGGTATTTATCTTTACCAGGTTGTAGTGAAGGCAAATGGAGTGTGTGTTGTATCAGAGAGAGAAGCTAATTGTAAGTCGCGTATGGTGGTGAATTTTTTCTTTTGGATCGAGTGGATGATGTAGTTGAATGGAGTATTGTATTTTTTTAAAAGAGAAATTATTGTATACTGTTGTAAGTTGTTTTGCAGAGCTATAAGCCTAGTCATTATCCTTGAAACAGAAATAATAGCATTCGTTTTTTCTTATTGAGCTTGGTGAATAAAAATGTTCCTAGTCACATTTCTTTAATAAAATATGTTTCCCATGAGGCAGGCAGCAGGCTTATTGTAAAGAATATGATTCCTCCAGTTTGGTGGGGGCAAAATGGGGGATCGGGGAAAGTAACGGGTCTTTGCAAAAGCAAAACACTAGCTGCCGTATCATTTATCATCTATGAATAATAAAGGAAAGAAGTACACAAGGAAAGACAATGATTAATCCAAGAACTCGGGGGTAACTCTCCCAAGCAGCGAGGTTTCGGTTTGTTGAGATAATATATAAAGTGAAAGAGGCTAGGAGCTCCTCAACAAATATAAACTGCTACATGCTCTCAATTGGGTTGGACTAAATTTTCTGGAAATGAATGATCTCATGGAATCGTGGGAAGATTGTCTAAAAGTGTATCGGCCTGTCCAACTGGCGCCACAGCATCGCGGAATCATTTTATTAACTATGTCTGATTGATTATGAGTTGAGGAGGCATGACGGTAATTCCTTTCAATCCAGAGGGCATAAACTCAAGTAGAGAATGGCATCTTTAATTTTGAATACTAACACACAAGGATTTGCCTTCAAGTTCAAGATCAAGAGCTGAGCAGAGGTGAGGTGAGGTGAGGTGAGGTGGTATAGAATATATAGTGAAGAGCATTAAATCTCTCGTCTGTTGAAACAACCACCCCTCCTCTCCCCACTTCTGAAGAGGATTGACAGGCCATAGCTACATCTGTTTCTTTGAATTTTGAAACAACCCCCACACCCAGAATCACGAGGCCTCAATTTCAACTCAATTACAGAAAGGATAAAATCTGACAATGACCAAATCATGCCTTCAACTTACGGCATTGTCGAGATTGCGAAAATGCAGTGAGTTTAAATACCTAGTAATTAAGTATAGCGTTACTCTATAAATAAACTATATATATATATATATATATGGTTAATCATACAACTGTAATCACATATGTATACCTCCATATCCAGCACCGTCCTCTCTTCCAGTGGCATCCAAGAAACCCTTTTCAGCTATATATAAAGAGTTGCATTATAAATCAGAATTTATGCTCTGATTCAAACTCTCCAAACTTAATTAGTTGTAATTACATATAAGCTTGATGTAGAACACGGGGTACTAGCTTACTAGTACTCGTTACATTCTTCTTTTACTGTTGCCTTGCCCTCTTGTAATATCCTGGGCGATAGCTCCTGCAACACTTTCTCCAACACCTTCTCCAATCCCTTCAATAAGCTTTGCTAGGAATCCTTTAACAGCATTAGATGCGAGACGAGTCGCAACCCCTAGCATGCTTGACTTTTCTTGGCCCTTGATGCCGTTGGCTTGGAGCCCATTAATCATGTCCTTGGCACAAACTGCATGGAGATGGTAATCACAAACTGTGCAACGGTACACTCGGCCCGATCTCTTCCTCTTGCACTCCCCACAAGCAAAACCAGGGTCGTTACTTGATCCTGTCATTGTTGGCAAGAGCTTCAACAAGTGTCGATGGATTGAAAAGCTCATTTCAGTAGAAAGCATAGCACAGCAAGGGTGCATCTGGAAAGTACAGGCGCCGCAACGGAAAGCAAACCCACTGGCGGGCTTACCACAAATATCACACCTTGGCCTTAACATTCCACCTTTTAACAACCAAATAATATATAATTAGCACACAGCCAGTGCCAGATTAATATGCCAAGAAAAAATGAAAAACAAAATAGGGAGAAATGACTAAAAGTTTATTAGGAGATTTAATTTGTTAAACTGGTTTGTAAGGTTAGGTAATATATATAAAAAAAAAAAAAAAAAGAAGAAGAAGAAACAAACTAAAATTAAAGAGGTTGTTTTACGTACCTGGCTTAGGTTTAGAATAGAAAACAAGTTGGTGTTGGGCATGAAGGGGATGACCATTGAGAGCTGGGGGAGATGAAGCACAAAATTCATGTAGCTGAAAATCACATTGTTGGCATGAGAACCTCTTGCCGGCGCCATCCTCCTTGCAGCCGGCGCATGTAAAGCGGTCAGAGAGAGTAAATAGTGGAAGGGGGTGTGGGTGACTGAAATGAAGTATCTCTTCTCCCATGGTAGGCTGAGGGGAGGTTGGGAATTCAATTGAAAGAGGCTTCCTAATCGGGATTTCCATTGAAGGAGACTTTTGCAGGAGAAATGTTGGGGATTTCTTCAAGGTGCTCATCCTTGTCGCTCGCTCTTCCTATTCCAAGCTAGCTCACACCTCAAATTCAATTGGTGGGCTCTATTTGGAAAATGGGAATGTATTATTTATGCTAGAAAAAAACTTTTACTGTTTTATGACCCCATTCCCATTTCCATCCCCATGCATTGCAGTCTCAGAGGATGCCAGTAAGGCACCCTGGCCTGCATAGATTTGCATGTGCTTAATTATTCTACTTAACGAAAAAGGGAAGAAAGTTAGAAATAAAGAAGGGGTTGTTTCAAAAAGGTCTTTCTTTGTTCATGTATCAATGTTACTTAATTAATTGTTTGAAATACCACACACACATATATGGTTTATTATGTCCCTTGAGAAGCAAACAAAAGGGTAAATTAGGGCGAAAAGAAGTGTAGATTCTTGATGGGAAGGAAAAGTTTGGACTAGAAGGGAAGTTGGAGCAGACTATATAATATGTAAAGCATAATGCATAGAGCTCAAAAAGTCAAGGTTTTCGCTTTCGCATTGCTTCCAAAATGGGGAATTGCCTTGGATTGGACGTGAAAACAAATATAATTAAGAAGCAATTTTCAAACCAAATTCTTCTTCCGGGCCCTTTCCTAACCTGTATATCATATGAGTATGACATGAATCCATATCCTAGGACTATGGCTATGGGAGGGTTCAAAATAATGCATATAAACAGTCAGGAAACGAAGAAATTGTTGCACCCTCCCGCCCATCTTTTTATGTTTTTTTTTCCTGTTAAATTCATGAAAGACATCTACCATCAACTTTCTAATGTCTCTGTTTTCTCTGCTATGAGTTGTAAAGCAATCTACAGTAGACATGCAATATTGCCTTTTTTTATTCGTCGCTTGACTTAGGGTCACAGATGCCCGATTATATTAGTTTGTATTTTACAGGTGATTCCCTAATCCCTACCCCTGCATTATTTATACTTTCTTGCCACACAATTTACACCAAGAAAAAAAAAAACAATCACGAAATAAAGATTAGAAGACATATTCGATAGCGATACATCTTTAGCCATAATATAACTACTTTTTCAAACACACTTTAAGATTTCCAGTATCCAACATATATTAATTTGTGTTTTTCTGGAGACAAATGTCATCTCTAGCTTTGCCAGACCCTTTCACATCACTCAAACTAAAACCATTAATTGTGATAAAATTCAGTACCCAAAATGCCAAAGGGCTGTGCTGAATTTCCTTAGATTTCAAACCAAATTGGGCTGTGCTGCCTTTTCTCAAATTTTTTGGTCTGGGCTTGGGCTATGTTTGTCAGCAAATTGCCCAATTGAAGTAGAAAAAATAAAAAATCTGAAAGCTGACACAAATTTGTATGTTTGTCATATGATAGGTGCAGGAGAGAGAAGTAGTAGTGTGTTAACGTGGCTGGGTTTTGCGTGAAGACTGATCAGGAGACAGGAGACAGGAGGAGGAGGCAACTGCTCGTGTTTATCACTCTGAAATCTCACAAAAGGACTTGTCATCCAAGAGGGAACCTAAGAATGGCAGGGGTCCATGGGCTTTTTAGGCCCACATAGCATGCCTTGGAAAAACGTACCGACGATGACAATTCAACGTTACACAAATCAAATCAACCACCAACTCCTCTTTTATATTTTTTTATATGTATATTTATTTCTTCTTTTACATTTTTGTGGTGGAGATAGAGAAGCAGTATTAGATACTTAGCCAGAAGATTTTAAACTTGGAATAGATTAGTTAAGTGTCAATTGAGAGTTTTGATATATTCTGACAATTTATACTTTCACTTTGAATGTAAACAAAAGTAATTACTTATTTTATTATATTAAAAGAGAAATAAAACTTTTAATTATTGGCTACACCACTCTCAGCTTGGACTTGAGTACTGTCCAACCATTGCAATTTGCAGTCACAGATTGCCCCTTAAAATCTTTAGTCCATTCAATTAAATTTATGTCGGTGACGACAACAGCCCACTGATTGTTTTCTTTTCTTTTCTTTTCATATGACTTGGTATTCATCTACCTGACCTAACTCTTTATGAGCAAGCAGGGACTAAAATCAATGAAAAAATAATAATTACACCAACATCAGGACCATATAATTTATATATATATATGACTTTTTCACTTGATTTTTAAAATTCATGAATCTTAGAACAAGAAGACAGATTAAACTCGTTGCCCAATAAGCATGACCAAAGCTATTTTTTTGGTCAAATTTTATCATTAAAGACTTTCTTTAGATGTTTTTACTATATATACAAAGTCTTAGTTTGTTAATTATTTTACTTAGAAAAAATAAGTCGAATTGGAATCTCTTTTGTAACTCTCTTCTTTTCTTTTCTTGTTTTCTATTACGGGCACATTTGAAAAAAAGTCTTAATTTTTATATATTCTTAATCGTATTAAAATTAATATAGAAGTTGTAATTTTTTATTCAAAGTTGTAATTTTCTAACTCTATAAATATGATATAACATATTCTTATTATTTATTTTTTATCAATAATATTTATATTTCTAATTTTAGAAATTTTATTTTCTTACTTGGGTGAGTAATCCTTATATTAAATTTGTTCGAATCCATTGATCATATTTTGAACTGCATCAAAATTACATTGATATCCTTTATATTATATATATATATATATATATATTGACAATATAAGAATTTTTCATTTCTGCAAAATTGTCATGCTTCCAACCAAATTTATATTACATGAATCTCTTATTTACTTTTTGATATTATACAGTTATACTGATTTTTTTTTTTATCAAAATTATTAGGAAACAGGTATTTAAAATATAAATGTACTAATTTACTCTTATAAATAATAATATTGACCCTACAATGATATTTAATAATTATAGTAGCCACGTTGTGATCTCATAGTAATCTCATTATGATTTCTAAAAAAATCAAACTAGTACGCTAATTACTTTCTTTTACTACTAACTTGTAAACTGTAATGCTACGTTACGCTCATCATGCCAACTTCCACACTATATAATAACCCAAAGAAGAAGAAAGTTTGAGTCAGACAAAAAATAGAGGGAAGTGCATAACCTTCAATCATTTCGGGATTCGCCACCCCCCCCCCCCCCCCACATTTTATTATGCCATTCATTCTCCTATTATTTTACCAACTATGCCATCTTCTTTTAATAGTTTATGTTTAACGATTTCAGGAGACAATAATTTTATGTAAAATAAAAAATTATGTTCTGATTCTTTAAATATTTCATTTGTTTGAAAAAAAAAAAACTATATAACAATAAAATATTTTTTTCCTTGAATATTTTATTTTCCTTTCAAAACAAAAGGAAAATTATAATTTTTTTGAGTAGATGAAAGGAAAAAAAAGCTGGCATTCACCAAGAAGATTCCTTTTCGTTTCTAAGAAAATTGTTCCATATGGATAGTTTTAATAAAAAGGCATAACTAGTTTTTTTATTGTTCATTCTTAAAAAAAGGCCTAAATCATTAGCCTCGTTGTAATCTAATGGAATCCACATGACACATTGGGTTCAATTAATGGTTTCGACTTCCATTCCAAAACGACTCTTGATTAATCTCAACTACTCTGCTACACTACTACACTTTCTTACAAAAATATAAATAATTAAAAAATACAATAATATTATACTATTATCACTCATATTTTTTATTATTATTTTTAATTAGGTACGTTCAGACAAGTTTGTGCACACCTCGACTAATTTTAAGATTCTGAAATTAACGACTAGACAAGTCTCTAATGACCATAAAAAAAACTTAAACTCGAAACCATAAATTTTAATCTTCAAGTCTTTATTACTAAGCCAACCTCTCGAAATTCTCTTCTCAATAATGTTGTATATAGCATGGCGAAAAAGTGTCAAAATTTAATCAACCCTAATTTTATAATGTCAAACAAAAAATTGCCATTATAATGTGATTCTAAAGTTGTAAAATTTGTACTAAAAGTTATACCTTATTTTGAAGATAGCCTATACATAAGAAATAAATAAACAAATAAATTCGTGGGACTCTTTAACATTTTTTTACAAAAAAAAAAAAAAAAAAGGTTAGGTTAGGTTAGATATGCTTGAGGTAAAGGCTAGCAAATTATCACATTTACTCTTAAACTAAAATTTTACCACTTGGGAAAGCATCTATCAAGTAATTGTTTGCATTTCCAAATTCATATAACCATATTATAACAGCACTGCACTACTATTGTTTTGTTTTGAAGGTTTATTTATTCATCTTGCATTTGTTAGAAAAATGGGTTTTTGAGCATTATAATTAACTATTTTTAAACTAAAATTAAAATGGGTCCCATAAATTAATTTTGGTGGATCCACATGGGAATGTGTTCTCCTCCATGAGGAGATTAAGATTATATATTGGATTGCTCAAAATCATTAAAGAGCGAATGAGAAATTGCCTCCAAACATCACCACTTGAAAATAGTAACAAAAGCTTGAAACTTGTGCAAAAAGCTTGTGTCCTACATAGAAAGTGTAATACCCCGACCCGAGATACCGGGTCATATGACACGTATTACGAGATTTATAAACATAATTAATTAATTTAATAATTAATTAATTAAGGTATAAGAAATGTTATATATATTAATTAATTAATATATGTATATGTATAAAGTGAAATATGTATGTATGTATATGAAAGCATGTATGTATGTAAGTAT
The DNA here is from genome assembly GCA_008638375.1 of Nyssa sinensis. Classification (NCBI taxonomy): domain Eukaryota; kingdom Viridiplantae; phylum Streptophyta; class Magnoliopsida; order Cornales; family Nyssaceae; genus Nyssa; species Nyssa sinensis. The sequence goes on along the minus strand of CM018045.1, from coordinate 22,971,575 downwards.
GTATATGAATAAAACAAAAAAATGTAAAAGTGTGAACAGTGTGTGAATGGTGTGTGTGTGTGTCGGCTGGTGTGTCTGTGTTGTCTTGTATATATGTGTATATGTATATATATGTATATATTATATGTATAAATATCACACAAATTTAATGTAAAGCAAAGCTTGGGAAGAACAAAATTAATGAAAAGTGAGGGCTATGTAGGGCTATGAAATAAGAAAGAAGAGAGAGAGAACGGAGAGAGAGAGAATGGAGGAGAGAGAGAGAGGTCGGTTGCCTCTTCTTTAAAAGGAACAAGCATGCATTGCATGCTTGTTTTGTAAGAAAAGAAAAGCTAAGGAACTGAAGGAAAAGAAGAGGAAGAAAACCAGAGAGAAAAAGGCATAAAACCCACGACCAAAAAGGTGAGAAATGTTCAAAGTTATCATTTCTCTCTCTAGAATTTTGATTGATAGGAACTGTTTTTGAGTTGTTTATATACGTAGGATGTTGTATATATGTCTAAGAATCTTATCAAGCATGAAATTAGAACTTGGAAACAGTTAAAAACATGTAACCCATGAACAACCGCCATTAAAGGACCTTGCTCAAGCAGGTCTGAATCAAGTTCCATTAAAATGGTTTTGGCTTACCAAAACTTCAAACAGAGACTAAGAGGGTTTTAAAAACCCTACTACGCGATCAAAAATCAAAACAAAAACCCTCCAAATATCGAGTTGCAAGCTACGGGTTTGAAACCTAAACTTCTAAACTCTGTGTTAAATCAACATCAAAGAATGAAAACTGAATCCCCATGAAGAGGGGATCAAAACAAGCCAAATACCATGAAAAACCATCAAGAAATAAACATGTACGACCGAATAACAGTTCGGATTATCGAGCTTAAAACTGAAATAAAGAGTTCATTTTGATCCCCCAAATGAATGCCAAGTTGGTCGTTTGTACCTTAGAAATGTTTTGGAATTAAAACAGTGAGAAATGATTGAGTAGAACGTCACGAAATAGAAAGAAAAGGGAAACTGTAATTAGGGTTTCAATCGTGGTCGAAGTGGGGAAGACGACGAGTCAACTCGTCACTCGGTTTAAAACGGGTGGGTTGACTCGGACGCGTGGCAGCCTCTGCGCTTGCCACCGAATAAATGAAACGGCAGCGTTTCAATAAGGTTTTAAAACCTTTTAAACGGTAGGGCTGACGTCAGCAACACGCACAAAACCGGATGGACCGGTTGGTTTACAACCAAACCGGACCGGTTCACTTATTCTTGGACCGAACCCTTTGGTTTTCTGGTTTTAATTTAAATCAAATAAACCAATACTTTTCCTATTTACGGATTGACCCCAACTGTTTTGGGAAATTCCACTGTGGCCCAACTAATGAAGATTTTGTGCAATTAAGCCCCTGAAAAATAATTAAATAATTAATTTAATTATTTAATAAATAAAGTTAAAATTACTATTTTACCCTTGGGTCATAAATAGAGCAAATAAAGTCCAAATTAAGCATATTAATAGTGTATTTTTGCTATCTTGGACATTCTGAGACCAATGGTAGGGTCCGTTTTACGAGACGGGACCCAAAAAATGAAGTCACGTAAGGGGTAAATGACCAAAATACCCCTTAACCAAAATTAACAAGTCATTAGTGTATTCTTACTATCTCGGACCTTCTGAGTCCAATGGTGAGGTCCACGACACGAGATGAGGTCCCGAACATAAGGACACATAAAGGGGTAAAATGACCAAATTACCCCTAGTACCCCAAAAGCCAAATTAAAACCAGGGAAGGTCTAAATTGACTTTCTTTGACATCCCGGACTCAATAATGGAGTCCAAATTACGAAACGAAGTACAGAAAAATGAGACACGTAAAACAATAAATGACCATTTTGTCCTTTTTACATATAAAAGCCCAAATGGAATTCTTGGAAAGCCTAAACTGACTTTCTTCAATGCTCCGGACTCAATGGTAGAGTCTATTCGACCAAAAGAAATGTCTAAAATAAAAAGACATAAAATTTGTTGAATAGTATCTGTCAGATGACTATAAATTAAAGTAATGCCAAAGTACAAATACTAGGGCGTATACGAGGAAATGAAATACAAAAGACACGACCCGTAAATATGTGAAGTAAAGTACGAGAAGACGCGACGCATTAACATGTCAAGTAAATAACTTTAATTTAAAGTTAATGGAGCTACCAGAAGAGTATAAATTGAAATAAATTTCTAACACATTAATTGTGTCATAAGTTAAAAGTACGAGTTAAGTTAAGTACATATGAAATTATGAAATCGTTTTAGACTCTAATACGATTTAAGCATAAGTTAAGGAATATCGAGATGATATTACAATGAATGTGAAGTTGATGAGATGTTTATGAATTGTTCTTAGGAACTACAAGAAAAGTGGGAAAGCGCATTATTAGCACTAACCCTAAAGGACCGAGGTGAGTAACCCTATATTCGAAGTGGAGATTTAACTTCACGGATTTCAATGAAGTTTTTAGTTCAAGTCATGAAAAGTATTTGAATATCGAATTCAGTTTTCATACGTCTTTTGTTTTAAATTACTCTGCTCAGATAACAGATTTATTTACAGTCCTTTTAAATATGCCTTAGCATGTTTGAGTTTTTATTACAAAATCTCTGAGATATATTCTGAATTCGTATATTCTGAGAATTGAAAGTCTATTATAAAGTTATATACCTTATGTTTGAATACTCTTGAATAGTATTTATGAGAAGAAGCCATGAGATAAAAGTAGTTTTCTTAAAATATAAGATAACTGTGCATAAGCACGAAACAGGGTATTGGAGTTCGCAAGCGACTCTATTATCCTGTGGAGCCGACAAGCTTTTGGGTTCTACGGAATTCAATGGATTGTCAAATGTCTGGTAGCAGGATCTAATCCCACAAGCAAAGAGATATCTTGACAAGAGTAAAACGGGAGTCTGGTTCGAAACAGATTCCAGGAGTAAAAGTGAGAAGAAAAGATATTTGAAAATGAAAGCAGGTTTTACCCTCATTTTCATATTACATGTTTGAGTTTTTATATACTCTATTTAAAGAAGAACATATTTTTAGCTTGAACACTTTACATGTTACAAAGCTATGAGTTTTATGGAATTCATATATTTGTATTCAAAGTTACAAGTTTTATATGAAAAAGCATATGTTAGCTTGAATACTTTACATGTTTCAAAGCTATGAGTTTTATGAATGCATATATTTTGTGTTCAAAAGATACGAACAATTGACAGTGATTGATTTATAAACTTTATGAACTAAAACCACTGTTAATTGAAAACCCCATGACGAATGTTGGAATTACTCACAAGCTTAGATTAGCTTACCCGGACTTTGTTCGGACCCCCCTTTTAGGTGATTGATAGCAGCTAAGTTTTGAAGACGGTGCGTTTGCCGGCTTATGGAGATTTGATTTGCTGATCCCTTTTTGGTGTTATGTAATGTTTAATAGTACTTAAGTTTCAGATACAATATGACGATATGTATAAACCCTATGGGGTAACTAACATTAATGGTTGTATGGTGTAAGTCTGTAATATTATAGTTATGCTTTGATTTTATAACCATGTGTATGCATATGTATAGAGCGGCAGTATCGGGCGGTGTGCTTAAATGCTAAATAAGAAAAGAAAAAGTTTTCACGCTTCCGTAAAACACAGGCAGCACCGCCGTCCGATACCGTTGCTTACAGGACCGTTCCGCCCAATGGCCCCCGGGCCTGAGGGTGGCGGGTCACGATCTGAGGATCCGCACAGGGTGGATTTCGGGTCGTGACAGAAAGGGTACAAGGCTTTTAAAGAGTATATATATACTTACCTTGGAGGAGGGTTTGGGCCCCAAGGGGCACCCAAGTTTTATGGAAGGAGAAAGACTTAGCACATGCTTGGTTCACTACACACGCACGTGTCGCTGCCCCCGTACCGAACCGAGTCGGTTTTGGTTCGGGCTTGGGCTTGGACCCTATATATATATATATATATATATATATCTTTTTGGAGAAAATAAATTTAAATAATTATTCATTAAACGCTATTGTTTTGTTACCGTTAAATACAAATCAAAACGCTGCCGTTTAGTTATATATATATATATTTTTGGAGAAAATAAATTTAAATAATTATTCATTAAATGCTATCGTTTTGTTACCGTTAAATACAAATCAAAACTTGTCGTTTAGTTACCAGATTAATTAAAAACCAAAAACGTCACCGTTCTACCAATACATTTTTTGGGTTTGGTTTAAATCCAAAATAACATCGTTTTGCAATTGCGTTGGTTTTAATTTTGACTGAACAGTTGTCTTCTTCATGAGTGCGACTATGTCTATTCACCATGAACAGACACGACTGAACCTTCATGATTGTACTAAAAAGTCATGAAGAGGTCTATAAATACACCCATATTCATGCATTTATTTTTTCACAAGTTTTCTGCATTTAGTGTTTGTATTTGAGAGAGAGTAAACCACTGTTTGTTCGACAGACTCACAGATTGAAGTGCTGCTTCTGTGAGAGTCAGATCATTGTATTCTGGGAGGCAAACGTCCAAAATCGTGAGCACCATAGCGAGGACAACATTTGTCTTAAGGACATAGTGACAATCACTAGCCTTAATCTAATTCAGATTTCTGTTCTTCTGTTTTATTCGTAAATTCTTATTTTTCTGTTTTATCAGTTTTTGGTTTCTCAGTTTCTTGTTACTGCATTATCAAAACAATACACTGTATAGATTTACAATCATAAAACATACTTTCCTTTGTTTATATAGTTACTGTTTTTTCAAAAACTGTGATTGAGAATTTTTGAACTTCTGAATTTTACAATCTGTATTCTTGAAATATTGTTTTTGATAAATCTGTATTCTTTGAAATACTGTTCAAACTAAGTTAAATAAATATATATATATATATATTGGACAACAATCTTAAGACAAATTTTCTATATCGTTTATATATATATATATATATATATATATCAATTTATATGTTGCAGTATCTAATACTGCTAATAATCTTCAAACAGTGAAAAAATCCAAAACAGAAATAGAAAAAAAAATTATTTCTGTTTTGTACAGAAAGTTATTTCTTTATTCTATTAAATTGAAGATTGTTATTGTAAGAATTTCATACTGTTAAAATTTTCAGAACTTGAAAAATACATAAATTAAAGTTCTACTTATATTTCTGTTTAGTACATAAAGTTGTTTTTGTACTTCGTTTAATTAAATTGAAGATTGATTCTTTTTAGTAATTTGTTTTAATTACAGATTTTTTGTTTATTGATTGGAATATATATATTTGTGAAAAAAAATTCAGTTTTCTTAAATGGCAACTGATCCTCCTCCTACCCCGGCCGTTACGGCGGTGCCTCCTCCAATGCCTATTATGGCACCAATGACTGTGAGTCATGAAGAGAGGCCAGAGAAGTTCAATGACACTGATTTTAAGAGGTGGCAACAGAAGATGTTATTCTGTTTGACCACCCTGAATTTGGCTCGGTTCCTTCGAGAAAATGCTCATGTTTTGAGAGAAAATGAGACGGATAGGCAAGTGGTTGCCACTGTGGAGGCATGGAAGCATGCAGATTTCTTGTGCCAGAATTACGTCCTCAACGGTTTAGAGAACACATTATATAACGTGTATTGCACCATCAAGACAGCAAGGGAATTGTGGGATTCACTTGACAAAAAGTACAAGACTGAGGATGCCGAAATGAAGAAATTTGTTGTCGACAGATTTTTGGACTACAAAATGGTTGATTCCAAGACAATCATCAATCAAGTTCAAGATTTTCAAGTTATCTTACATGAGATTCATGCAGAGGGAATGTATTTGAGTGAATCATTCCAAGTGGCTGCAATTATTGAAAAATTGCCATCATTGTGGAAGGAATTCAAAAATTACCTTAAGCACAAGCGTAAGGAGATGAAACTTGAAGACTTGATTGTCCGACTAAGGATAGAGGAAAACAACCTTGTCTCTGAAAAGAAGGCAGGCAAGGCTATCATGGAATCCAAGGCCAATGTTGTAGAACAAAGACAAAGCTCTCATAATAAGAAGAGAAAGCACAATGACAATGGTCCCAAACAATGTCCCACTAAAAAGTTCCAAGGCAAGTGCTATGTGTGCAACAAACAAGGGCACCGTGCTAAGGATACTGCAACCGCAAGGACCAAGGAAATCTAAACAATAAACGTCCTCAAGCTAATGTAACTGAAGTAGACGGCCTTTCAGACAATGTCTCAGACATGAATCTCTGAGCCGTAGTCTCTGAGGTGAACTTCATTGGCAACAATACCAAGGAATGGTGGGTGGACACAAGGGCTACTCATCATGTTTGCTCAGAAAAGAAGATGTTCTCATCATATCATAGCATAGATAATGGAGAACAACTCTTCATGGGTAACTCTTTTTCTTCTAAGGTTGAAGGCCAAGGAAAAGTGGTATTGAAGATGACATCGGGTAAGGAACTTACTCTCAATGATGTGTTGCATGTGCCGGATATTCAAAAGAATCTAGTGTTTGGATCATTATTGAGTAAGAAGGGTTTCAAATTGGTGTTTGTCTCAGACAAGTTTATCCTTACCAAAAACGGAATGTATGTGGGGAAGGAGTACATGAGCAATAGGCTCTTCAAAATGAATGTAATGACTATTGTACCTAAAATTTCTAATATTAATAAAGACACAACTTCTGTTTATATGCTTGAGTCTTATAATGTGTGGCATGGTAGACTAAGACATGTTAATTATGATACATTGCGTAGATTAATTAATATAGAATGTTTGACTAAATTTGAAATAGATTCAAATCATAAATGTGATATTTGTGTAGAATCTAAACTTACAAGAACTTCTTTTCAATCAATTGAAAGAAATAGTGAACCTCTAGAATTAATACATTCACATATTTGTGATTTAAAATTTATTCAAACTAGAGGTAGTAAGAAATATTTTCTTACATTCATTGATGATTGCACAAGATATTGTTATGTTTACTTATTGAGAAGTAAAGATGAGGTATTGGAAATGTTTAAACATTTCAAAAATGAGGTTGAGAACCAACTTGATAGAAAAATCAAGTTGATAAGAAGTGATAGAGGTGGTGAATATGAAGCACCTTTTGGTGAGTTTTGCTTACAACATGGTATTATACACCAAACAACTGCACCTTACTCACCACAACAAAATGGTATTGTTGAACGAAAAAAATAGAACATTAAAAGAAATGATGAATGCATTATTATTAAGTTCTGAACTAGCTCAGAATCTATGGGGGGGGGAAGCAATCTTCTCTGCAAATTATATTCTCAATCGAATACCTCAAAAGAAAACCAATAAATCCCCTTATGAGTTGTGGAAAGGTTGAAGACCTTCTTACAAATACTTAAAAGTGTGGGGGGTGTTTGGCTAAAGCGGCGGTACCTATACCTAAAAAGGTTAAAATAGGACCAAAGACAGTTGATTGTATTTTTATTGGGTATGCTCATAATAGTAGTGCATATCGATTTTTGATTCACAAATCAAAAATTCCCGATATGCATATTAATACTATTATTGAGTCAAGGAATGTATCTTTCTTTGAAAATTTATTTCTTTACAAATCAATAGAGGAGTCGAGTTCAATTAAAAGAACTCATGATACTGCAATAAGCAAGAGTCAAGGCCAACAAGATGACGATGAACCTAGACGTAGCAAAAGAGCTAGAACATCAAAATCTTTTGGTCCAAATTTTCTAATGTATTTGTTAGAAAATGAGGCTTAAAGCTTTAAAGAAGTAATGTCGAGCCCTAAAGCTCCATATTGGAAAAAAGGCTATAACAATGAAGTAGAATCCATTCTGCAAAATCATACGTGGGAACTAGTGGATCTTCCACCAGGTTCTAAACTCCTCGGATATAAATAGATATTCAAGAAGAAAATGAAGGCAGACAGATCTGTTGACAAATATAAAGCTAGGCTGGTTATCAAAGGTTACAAGCAAAAGGAAGGCTTGGATTATTTTGATACATATTCACTAGTTACAAGAACATCATTCATTCGAATGTTAATAGCTATTGCAGCTACACACAATCTTGAGATACATCAAATGAATGTAAAGACAGCTTTCTTAAATAATGATTTGGATGAAGAAATATACATGGAACAACCCAAAGGGTTTATTGTTCCAGGTTAAGAAAAGAAAGTTTGTCGGCTTGTTAAATCCCTTTATGGATTAAAGCAAGCACCAAAATAGTGGCATGAGAAATTTGACAGTGTAATAATGTCAAATAGGTTCAAAATCAATGAGTGTGACAAATGTGTATATGTCAAAAATACAGAAAATAACTTTGTTATTATCTGTCTCTATGTTGATGATATGCTCATTATGAGTAGTGATAATGAAGTCATTAAAACTACCAAGAAAATGTTAAACAATAAGTTTGACATAAAGGACTTGCGTGTTGCCGATGTTATACTTGGGATAAAGATCTCTAGAACATCGGATTGACTAATATTATCTCAATCACATTACATTGAAAAAATTCTCAAGAAATTTAAACAAGATGATAGTAGTCCAGCGAGAACACCTGTAGATATAAATCTACATTTATCCAAGAATAATGGCAAAAGCATATCGCAACTAGAATATGAGCAAATAACTGGCAGCTTAATGTATGTGATGAACTGTACCCGTCTAGACATAGCTAACACTATCAGCAAATTGAGTAGATACACAAGTAATCCAGGTCCGGACTATTAGAAGGCAATAGTTAGGGTCTTGAGGTATCTAAAATACACCCAAACCTATGGATTGCGCTACTCAAAATATCTAGCAGTACTTGAAGGATATTGTGATACGAATTGGATATCCGATACCAAAGACTCAAAATCTACAAGTGGTTATTTGTTTACACTTGGTGGTGAAGCGGTATCATGAAAATCTTTTAAACAAACATGCATTGCCAGATCCACAATGGAATCTGAGTTTATTGCAGTTGATAAAGCTGGCAAAGAAGCAGAGTGGCTTCGTAACTTCCTAGAAGATATTCCAATGTGGCCAAAACTTGTGTCTGCTATCTGTATTCATTATGATTGTTAATCAACGATTGGTAGGGCACAGAGTCATATGTATAACGGTAAGTCTCAACATATTCGTCGAAGACATAATACCGTGAAACAACTTATCTCTAATGGTATTATGACCATTGAATACATAAGGTCAAAAGATAACATTGCGGATCCATTAACCAAAGGTTTGACCAGAGAACAAATGAATAAATCATCGAGGGGAATGGGCTTAAAGCCTATGCACTAAGAGCCGCCATAATGTCAACCCAACCTAGCTGATTGGAGATCCAAAGATTTAGGTTCAAAGGAACAACCGAATTATGTAAGACTTATTAAAAAATCACTATGAAGATAAAATCTTCTACCCATTCCTACGATAAGAATAGTGATGTTGTAACGTTGAAAATGATAAGCTATATAAGCTTCTAATGATTCCTATACCTTGTTAATATACAAGTGGGGTATAGCAAGATACTTTTAATAAGAAATCACCTATGTGAGTGTGAACTGGACCGGTTCTATGAGAATGATAAAGGCTAAATTCTTTAGGAGCACTCATGAAACTAGGAATTGTTTAGGGCCAAAATGAACACAATCATGAGAACCAACTGTGTCAGGAAAGATTCTGTGTGAATGTTGTTGTCTTGGTTTACATAAACGATTGAACAGTTCAAGACATCATGTTCAGTGATCAATCAGTAACCCCGATAGCATTTCACAAGGGAAGGTTTAACGCCACAAGCTACCTTTCTCTAGATAAGAAATTTCCAACTAAACTATCTTTTAGTGTCTGCTTGTCATTTGCATTACTTTCAGTCAATTTCATTCATGTGGGGGATTGCTAGAAAAATGAATTTTTGAGCATTATAATTAGCTATCTTTGAACTAAAATTAAAGTGAGTCCCACAAATTAATTTTGGTGGGTCCACATGAGAATGTGTTCTCCTCTATGAGAAAATTAAGATTATATGTTGGGTTGTTCAAAACCATTAAGGAGTGAATGAGAAATTGCCTCCAAACATCACCACTTGGAAATGGTAACAAAAGCTTGAAACTTGTGCAAAAAGCTTGTGTCCCACATAGAAAGGGTACAAAGCTTTTAAAGAGTATATATATACTTACCTTGGAGGAGGGTTTGGGTTCCAAGAGACACCCAAGTTTTATGGAAGGGGGAAGACTTAGCACATGCTTGGTTCACCACACACGCGAGCGTCGCTGCCCCGGCACCGAACCTGGTCGGTTTGGGTTTTGGCTTGGGCTTGGGCTTGGCCTGTCGTGTATATATATATTTTTTGAGAAAATTAATTTAAATAATTTTTCATTAAACGCTGTCATTTTGTTACTGTTAAATACAAATCAAAACGCTACCGTGTAGTTACCAGATTAATTAAAAACCAAAAACGTCACCGTTCTGCGAGTACGTTTTTTGGTTTTGGTTTAAATCCAAAACGACGTCGTTTTGCGATTGCGTTGGTTTTAATATCGACTGAACAATCGTCTTCTTCATGAGTGCGACTGTGTCTGTTCACCATTAATAGACACGACTGAACATTCATGACTATACCAAACAGCCATGAAGAGGTCTATAAATACATCTATATTCACGCATTTATTTTTTCATAAGTTTTCTGCATTCAGTGTTTGTGTTTGAGAGAGAGTAAACCATTGTGGTTTGACAGACTCACAGATTGAAGTGCTGCTTCTGTGAGAGTCAGATCATTATATTCTAGGAGGCAAACGTCCAAGATTGTGAGCACTATAGCGATGACGAAATTTGTCTTAAGAACATAGTGACAATTACTAGCCTTAATCTAATTCAGATTTCTGTTCTTTTGTTTTATCCGTAAGTTCTTATTTTTCTGTTCTATCAATTTTTTGGTTTCTTAGTTTCTAATTACTGCATTATCAAAACAGTACACTGTATAGATTTACAATCATAAAACATACTTTCCTTTGTTTATATAGTTACTATTTTTTCAAAAATTGTGATTGAAAATTTTTGAAATACTGAATTTTACAATTTGTATTCCTGAAATACTGTTTTTGATAAATTAGTATTTTTTGAAATACTGTTCAAACTAAGTATATGTATATATATATTGGACAATAGTATTTGGTTGGTGATTGATAAATAGTCATCATATTTATTTTTACATAAAAAGAAAAGCCTATTAATAATGCAACTAAAGATAAATTACTTGGAATTCGAGTAAATCTAATTAACCATTCTTAGAAAAAAAAAATCCTAAAAATCCTATTCAAATAATCCATTTTTATCAGGTCATTAGGCTGTTTCGTTTGAGTCACACATTTGCCGAAAGAAAAGAAAAGGAAAGATTAAGCGCAGCAGGTGGCATTTTCGTAATTAAGATGAGATCAAAATCCATTTGTTAAAAGCACCAATGAAATGCTCCGAAAGAGTAGATAGCAAGCGTGTACCAGAAATCTCTCACTTTTTTTTTTGTTTTTTTTGTAGCTCCCAATGCCAGAAATTTCATTGACCACACTGTCGGTCATACTGTTAATAAATTATACTCCCTGAGTATTATATATGTATATATATATATAGATAATATCATCACAGAAAGAAGAAGCCTGCTCACAGCCAGTGGCCGCAAAATTTTCCAGGAGAGATAGGAAAAAGCAATAGAAATGGGGAAGGACGGGACACCGGTCACTACACCAGGCAACACCGTCGGGAAAATATTCCTCTGCTTCGAAACGAAGCCTTTAGTGGCGACATTGCTTGCCCTAACCCTGGTTATGGTCATCTGGAACCTCCAACCCTACTACGAAAACATCCTCTCCAGCACCAGCCGCTGCTCCGCCACCACTGCTCCGGGAGAATCTTTGCCAATTACCGCCACCCCATTGACAGGGAAGAAGCTTCTCAGCCCCATGAACACCAGCGACCCCAACAAGCGACTCTTCCACGCATACGGTAATGCCGCAGCTCTATTCGTCCAAATGGGCGCCTACCGCGGCGGTCCCAGGACATTCGCCGTAGTCGGCCTTGCCTCGAAACCCCTGCACGTGTACGGCCGCCCCTGGTACAAATGCGAGTGGATCTCCAACAACGGTTCTTCTTCCATCAAGACCAAGGCCTATAAAATGCTTCCCGACTGGGGCTATGGCCGCGTCTACACCGTCGTCGTTGTCAACTGCACTTTCTCTGGGAACCCAAACGAGGACAACGCCGGTGGTAAGCTAATTCTGTACGCGTACTATGGAGAGTCCACGAAGAGATACGAGAAGATCAAGGTCTTGGAGGAAGCGCCGGGATCATACGAGGAGTCCAAGTACATACCGCCGTATCAGTACGAGTATCTTTATTGCGGGTCGTCGTTGTACGGGAACCTGAGCGCGGCGAGGATAAGGGAATGGATGGCCTACCACGCGTGGTTCTTCGGGCCGAGCTCGCATTTCGTGTTCCACGACGCCGGAGGGGTTTCACCGGAGGTGAGAGTGGCGCTGGAGCCGTGGGTGCGGGCTGGGAGGGCGACGGTTCATGACATTCGGGAGCAGGCGGAGTTCGACGGGTACTATTATAACCAATTCCTGGTGGTGAACGACTGTCTCCACCGCTACCGACACGCTGCAAATTGGACATTCTATTTCGATGTGGACGAGTATATCTATCTGCCCGATGGGAACACTTTGGAATCGGTTTTGAAGGAATTCTCCAATAATACTCAGTTTACAATTGAGCAAAATGCTATGTCCAGTGTCCTCTGCTTGAATGATTCCACTCAAGACTACTCCAGGTACACCTGTATATACACACATTTGGCCAGTTCACCCATTTATTTTATCTTTGTTTGCTACAAAATTTTGTTGTTTTTCTTATTGATTTCTGAAACGCCCTCACACAAACAAAATTTTGAGCGACCAAATTTGTATAGCAGATATTTCAATTCTCCGTTCGTTGTTCCAACAATTTCTTACCTAATAATTCCTTTGATATTTGTTGCAATCAAGCACTGTTCATCAGAAAGGAACAAGAGTAAGTGATTTTGATTTGTTTTGGATGGTTATGTTTAATTCAATTATCAGAGAATGGGGGTTCGAGAAGCTGCTGTTCAGGGACTCCAGAACAAATATCCGGCGAGATCGGAAATACGCAATACAGGCAAAAAATGCATACGCGACGGGGGTGCACATGTCTGAGAATGTGATCGGGGGAACGTTGCACAAGACGGAGACAAAGATCAGGTATTACCACTACCACAATTCCATATCCGTAAAAGGGGAGCTCTGCCTTGAATTATTGCCGATGTCGGCCAAGAACAACGTCACCTGGTTGGATAACATCCCCTACGTCTACGACGACAACATGAAGAAGCTCGCCGACACTATCAAGGATTTCGAGCGCAACACCCTCAAGGGATTCGTACACCTAAATTCTTAACTAGTAACCTCTAAAACTTCAATTTTTTATTTTCTTCTTTTTTTTCTTTTATTTATCCCTAATTTGAAGGGTGGGACCATCGCCGCACCGACGCCAAGAGAGAGAGAGAGGGCATAGCAGCATATATATGTGTTGTAATAATAGATGGGGCTGGTCCCATATACAGGTGGCGTGAATGGTGCATTGCAGGGTTAGTCTTCTTCCTCCCGCCGGGGATGGGATCCGGAGAGACTAATTATAGAAATTAAAGAAGGTGGTCCGTCCACTTGCAAAGGTTTATTTGTCTGTAAAGGTGGTGGTTCTGTTATTTGTTTCTTTGTTTTCTTATGTACGATTTATTACTTTTTTCACATATTTATTAGATAGAATGTAAAATGAAAATTATGTATTCTTTTTTTAAATGCACTTTTGTGTAGTAGAGCCATAGAAAGATTATTGAGGATAAGAAGCTTAGGTTCAGTGAAAATGAATTATGGTGGCATGTGATTTTATGATAAATGGAAGGGAGAAGGAGAAGGGTATGACTGTAGTAAAAGGGGGAGGGGGAGGGGGAGGGGGATGGTATTGGTATTGGTTTGTAATGAGTAATGAGAATGATGAAGGCACATGTCATTTTTTGTGAGGTCCACACCAGACAGCAATGAAAGACTACCAACAACTAGTGGCCCTACCCTACTTCTCAAACACACAATACAGGTAACTCTCATCAAAATGCATGGAAGAACCTAGATCTTTCAGGCTAATTACTCAAAAAAATAAAAAGTGAAGGGTAACGCATTTGATGTGATTTGATCCCCCTCCCCCCCCCCCAAAAAAAAAAAAAAAAAACTGTTCTCTATTGTTGTTTGGAAGATGGTTTAAGTGGCGTAACCATATATTCTTAAGCAACGTAAAATTGAATGGAATTAAGAAAGGTGGGGGGGTAAAAATCGTTTTGGTGTTGAAACAAAGTGCAAGTGAATTAATGTTGGTTGGCTGATGTGAAGGCTTTTTGTATTGGAACTGTTTGATTTAATTGGGCATGTGCTGCAACGGCTCTGAAATTCATTACTCCATTACTTTACTCCATATTCCATAAAAGACTAGTCACGCCCCGGGGGGGTCCAGTAATATTGTCGTTTAATTGATTTCTCTTGATCAAATAACCTTGATTTCTCTAAGATGCTAGTAGGTCTTTCTTTGGGATTCTGTAGGCCGCCTAGCCCATCAAATGAACCGGTATACAATGGGCTAGGTACAACCCAAAGACTGAGCCCACTAAACAAAATGTAAGTTGTTAATATTTTATTTGAGGGCAGTGCTCCGGGAATCCTGCTGCAAAAGTGGGAAGAGCATTGATGAATTGGACTCGATCCTAGAATCATGCTTCAAATATTTGAATATTTCATTATCATCACTAATAAAATGAAATTACTCTTATCACTTGGCTGCATGGTGAATGGCAAGTTTCAGCCCAGACAGCGTCTTCGGTGCTGTGATCCTTTAAAGACCATTGACAACAGGCAGCAGGGCATGATGAGCTGCTCCATTTATTCCACCTTCTTTCTTCTTCTTTAATTGCATGGGAAGAGAATGAATGACAAGGATGCTCCAGGAGTGTCAAACAAACTCATGTATTTAAATTTCTCTAACTCTCTATTTGTTAGGGACATAGTGACATTACATAGGTTTATGATCTTGTATAAAAATAAATAAAAAAAAAAAAGTAACAAAAGGGTTAATCGCAATATTCACTGATTTACCATTTCCATTTTCCAATTATGAAGCGCATCATGTCTCTGCAACACTTATGCAACTCCACAACTTTGGAAGATTCATTGACCCTCATGAAAACCTAATCTCCCAACTCCTCCAAATGCTTTGATAGCCCAAATTCCAACCATGTATGTAACTTGTGTAAAATAGATTGGAAGGCCATATTAGAAAGGCTAATGGGCCTCGAGTTCACGTGGTTAAACTCATTCAGCATGTGGCCTCTTTAAAGAGTGTTTGGACCATCACAATATATCAGAGATGCATTCTCTCAGTACTGTACCGCACTTCCATTTTCTTACTACCTCACCTCTTCTTCTTTTTGTCTAATACATCACCTTACAAAGCCCTTTTTCTTAATTATTGAGTGCCTTTTTATTTTGCTTTTCTAATGTATAAACCATTGTAAGCAAATTTTTGGTGGGCTGTCAAAGAAATAAAGGAGAAATAACATCTTTTTTTTTAAATATTTTTTGGCACATTCCATTTTGCATACAATACTAAAATTTTGAGATAATTCCACAAACATCTGCTTTAGAATCTGACAATTATAACAGTATTTTTAAGATTCTTAAAATTACACTATTTTTCTTCTCAGAAATATTGGACATAAATGTGTGTATAAGTACAATTTAAATTTGATATAAATATTTATATATATATATATATATATTGATATACCACAATGTGACACACCAACCACTACTTGACACGTGTAACTACAGGTCAGCTCGTGCTCAGTCATTCAGCCCATGCTCGGTCATGCACCTCGTGCTCAGTTATCCAGCTCATGCTCGGTCATATAATTCATGCTCGACCATATAGCTCATACTCGGTTATATAGCTCATCCTCAGTCTTTCAAGGGCAAGACCCACAGAGACCGAGCTCATATCATCAGAGCAGAACTGCTCTCCTGCAAAGCTAACATATATGAACACAAGCCTTCAGTACGACACATCGATGATCAGACCTCATCACCGCCTCAATGTGCACCGAGCAGAACATAAGGAAACAGTCTCCAACAAGGAAACTGCCACACTCTGTTGCCATATTCAGCAAGGTAACTAATATCTCCAACGATCCAATCCCTATATTCATGGCTCCAAATCCTAATCAACTTGGGAAAACCACTGCCTATAAATTAAACCCTAGAGCTACGCTTTATTTTCATGCTCATTATTTGGCTTTCATTACAGTCTTTCAATTCAGTTTATTGACTTAAGCATCGGAGCGGTTACTGCCGAAGCCAACCCGGTGGTCCTCTGATCTTCTGTTTTGAGTATTTCGTAGGGAGCCGAGCTTGGATCACACATGGGCCAAAAAGTGCAGCATCATATATTAAATATGTATTTTTATATTTTATAATACGTATATTAATAAACATAAATAAATATAAGATTTAAGTATAAATATATTTTAAACTTATAGATATAATACACTTATAAAAGGTAAAAATAAAAATTCCACACAAGGGGGCTGGCTCCCTTCCCTCATTCCTCGTGTCATTAACCACTTTTCACATTTTTCCTTCTTTTCCGTCTTATCAGTATATACTTAAGCATTATCCTTTTTTCCGTTCTCCTACTAAATACAGTGCAACTGTACTATTATAAAATCATTCCCCCCTTCTCTTAGATGAATTCTTCCTCCCTTCTCAACCAAACAAAAACAGTATAAAAGAGCATTATATTTTATTTTTTCTTCCCGCAAAATAAGTTACATTATCCTGAAAATCAAAGGAAATTTTATAACTAATACTACCTGATATACCACAAATTGCCAGACTAATCTCCACGTGACACATGTAACTACAAATCAAATAAAGTTCGATCATTCAGAGCAGAATTAAATACTTAGCCTCCAGGGCTCACAGGTCTGAGCATAAGGCTTTCAGAGCACCCCTCAGGGTTCAGAGCTCATCACTGCCTTAAACATCCGAGCTAAGGATAAGGAAACAGACTTCACTAAGGAAAAGTTAATGCAAGAATAGTTTTTTGCTATGTCCAGAACTCTGGCAATGCTTACCCGGAATCACGAGGCCAATTCCTTGAATCCACCCGTCAACACGACTGGTCAAAGGACACAACCTCTTACTGTCACCATGGAGGGAGGACTCCATGAAGAGATTCCCAATAATCAACCGTTGTACCCCCAAGGTGCCGCCCACATTAGCGGAGACCCGCAGCCATCAGCAGCCGCAAGTAAGGGGATACCAACTTTTATTCCAGACATCCACTATCGAAGCACCACTAGGGCTCCAACCCCAAGGGCCTCGGGAGCAAATCCAGCGCCGCAAGAGTCTCAACCTCAAGCGGCTCCAGTTCCTCTAGCTTAAAAGCACCAAAATCCTCATCCAGCCATAAGACATGCCCATCCCATTCAGGCAGGAGCCAAAACTACAAGGCAAGACTTGCAAGAAGTCCCGCCCAGGGACCCACGAAGAGTTGAAGAAGTTACAGACTCCATAGACCACACTGCTATGATAAGAGGTTTTCAAATCCAGCGCCGCAAGAGTCTTAACCTCAAGCGGCTCCAGTTCCTCTAGCTTAAGAGCACCAAAATCCTCCTCCAGCCATAAGACATGCCCATCCCATTCAGGCAGGAGCCAAAACTACAAGGCAAGACTTGCAAGAAGTCCCGCCCAAGGACCCACGAAGAGTTGAAGAAGTTGCGGACTCCATGGACTGCACTGCTATGATAAGAGGTATTCAAATCCCTCCAAATCAAGACGAGCTAGCTAGGCTGCTCGGAAGGCTCGCTACGCCTTTCACCCCTACTATCATGGCTGAGGAGAGGCCAAGGAAATTCATCGCCCCAAAGTTCACCCCTTATGATGGGACTAGGGGACCCGGGGGATCATCTTTCTCGTTACCAACACACCATGGCACTACACGGGGCTTCCGACGCCTTCATGTGCCGTACGTTCATTACCAGCCTTAAAGGCACAGCTCTGAAGTGGTTCTACCACCTCCCACCTAGCTCAGTCACCAGCTTTTATGAGCTCGGAAGGCGCTTCCTAGACAGATTCATGACTAGTAGGAGGTTAAGGAATGACCCAGAATTCTTGCTTAAAATGAAATAATCCAGAGAGGAGCCCCTCCGAGAGTACATCACACGATTTAACGCCGAGCTCACAAAAATTACAGACTAAAGCCCGAGCTTTTTAGTAGCTGCTATGACCTCTGGACTTGCACAAAGAGGCTTTAAGGATTCTCTGACAAAGAGCCCTCCTACCGATATGGCAGCCCTCATGGATCGGGCGAGGAAGTACATAAATCTGGAGGAAGCAAAGAGCCCTTCTCAAAAAACTAAAGAACAAGCTCAGCAGGATGACCAGAAGAATGACTCCAGTACAATCAGGAAAAGGGTCAAAAGCCCGAACAAAAGAACAGCTTCCAGAATTCCAAACAACATTGCTCCAAGGGGATTCACTACCTTCACTCGTCTGAATGCCTCCTTAACTCACATACTTCGGTAAGTCCAAGCACGTGAAAACCTAAGATGGCCAGAGCTGCTAAAAGGCAATCCCAGCTACCGGGACCAGAGCAAGTATTATGATTTTCACAAAGACCACGGGCACGCAACTAACACATGCAAGTCCCTTAAACATGAAATCGATCAGCTCATTAGGAGAGGACGACTGCGGGAGTTTGTCAGGCAAGACGGGAGGCAGAACCCCCGCACGACAGACCTTAACAGAGAAGGCCGGATCAGAGATCGGACCAAAGGCCGAAACAAAGGGAAGGACGGAATGGGCCTCAACAGCAGAACAATCAAGTCATCTTCGTCCTCTATGCAGATACCCTAGCAGCTGGGACGTCCAACCGAGCAAGAAAGTGGTATGCTCGGGAAGCCAGAATTAGTCCCAGCATCTTATAGATCTCTAATATCGAGAAAAGATTGAGGCCAATACCTGAGATTCAGTTTTCATATCAAGATCTCGTAGGATTACACTATCATCACAGTGATGCTCTCGTTATCTCCCTCAAGATTGCCAACTTTGAGATCCGAAGAGTTTTAGTGGACACAAGGAGTTCTGCGAACAGGCTATTCTACGAGCCCCTCAAATAGATGAAGCTCAATCCCAACGACATCAAACCCACCGTTTCTATCATGGCAAGATTTGATGGTAACCTCAGTACCCTACTGGGAAGGATTGACCTTCCAACCACGGCAGAAGAGGGAGATGGACAAAAGACCACGATGTCAGAATACATGGTTCTGAATGCCAAGTCTCCTTACAACGTTATAATTGGAAGACCTTGGCTACACCAGATGGGAGTAGTCACCTCGACCCTCCACCAATGCCTGAAGTACTTCCACAATCATGTTGTTTACTCCATCAGAGAATGTTAACTAACCTCTCGAGAGTGTCACGCTCTCGCGCTCAAAGAAAGGGCCCTTAAATAGCAATTACTGCACGCTCGTGAAGGCGGGGATCCAAACCTCATCCACCGTCATGAGGCAGAAGACTGTCTTTCTAGGATTGATGAGCCTCTAAGCCCCTAGAGGAAGGAACAGCAGGGCCAAGCCCATAGGAGACCCCATCAAAGTATTGGTTAGCTTGGAAGAACAAGGGCGTTATTTACAGATCGGTTCGAACCTAACACCTGCCGAACAGGAAGAAATGGTAAAATTCTTAAGAAGGAAGCTCTCAGTGTTTGCCTGGGAAACAAAGGATATGGAAGGCATAGATCCAGACCTCATCACTCACAAATTGATGGTAGATCCTGATCAGCCCCCAGTGAGACAAAAAAGAAGGCCACTCACTCCAAAGCGGCATCAGATCATTAATGAGGTGGTCCAGAGGCTGCTAGAAGCTAAGATGATACGAGAGGTATTCTATTCATAATGGCTTGCCAACATTGTCCTGGTCAAAAAGAAAAACAGAAAGTGGAGAGTTTGTGTCGACTATACAGACCTCAACAAGGCCTGCCCAAAAAACAGCTTTCCACTACCAAGGATAGATCAGTTAGTTGATGCTATTGTAGGACACGAACTCATGAGTTTCATGGATGCCTACTCTGGATATAACCAGATCCAGATGTACCCTCTAGACCAGGAAAAGACAGCATTCATAACCGAGCGAGGTCTCTATTACTATAGAGTGATGCCGTTCGGCCTAAAGAATTCTGGGGCAACATATCAGCGTCTGGTCAACAAGATGTTCAATCCTCTGATCGGCAGTACCATGGAGGTTTACATTGACGACATGCTAGTCAAGAGCCTACAAAAAAGCAGCCACCTCCAGCACTTAGCTTAGACGTTCGACATCTTGAAACAGCATAAAATGAAATTGAATCCCTTGAAGTGCACCTTCGGTGTAACTAAGGGGAAATTCTTGGGGTACATTGTCTCTCAAAGAGGTATTGAAGCAGACCCCACTCAGATCAGGGCTTTGAATGGGCTGGAGTTGTCAAGAACCAGGAAATACCTTCAGGCTCTGAACGGTAGAATTGCAGCTCTAAGCAGATTTATCTCCAAAGCCACTAATCGCTGCCTACCGTTCTTCAAAGCCCTGAAAGGTAACAAAGTCCTACAATGGTCGGAGGAATGTGAAAGAGCTTTCCAAGAACTGAAGGAATACTTGGCTTCCCCTAAACTTTTATCAAAGCCAGTCCAAAGGGAAAAGCTACTCCTCTACCTTGCTGTCTCCGAAAACGCGGTCAGTTCTGTACTGGTCAGGCAGGACAGGGGAGTCCAGAAGCCCATATTCTATGTCAGCAGGGCATTACTGGACACAAAAAAAAGATATCCAGAGATTGAAAAATTAGCCTTCACCCTAATAACCTCAGCACGGAAGCTCAGACCCTACTTTCAAGCTCATCCCATTGAGATCCCAACGGCCTATCCGCTGAAGTCGGTGCTTTGGAAGCCAGAAGTCTCAGGACGATTGGTCAAGTGGTTAGTAGAATTAGAGAAATTTGACATATCTTATGTTCCACGAACCTGCATCAAAAGGCAAGCCTTAGCTGATTTTGTCGCCGAATTCACCCCAGCACTACAAAACAAAGCACAACTCTATGAAAGCTCTGGTACATGGCAGCTTTATACCGATGGATCTTCCACCGACCATGGTTCTGGCATCGGTTTGGTGCTACGATCCCTTGATGGGCTTATGGCAAAAAAATGCAATAAGTCTGGGGTTCAGAGCTTCAAACAATGAAGCAGAATATGAGGCCCTTATCCTTGGATTGAAGCTAGCTTTAGAATACGAGGCTCAGAACCTCGAGGTCTTCTCTGATTCCCAACTTGTGGTAAGCCAAGTTTTGGGAGAGTTTTCCATCAAAGAAGACAGAATGTTTCGGTATTCAGAACTCGTGAAATCACTAAAGCCATCTTTTCAAAAATTCACAATCTAGAAAATCGAAAGAGGTCAGAATTCCAGGGTTGACACACTGGCCAATATGGCTTCCCACCGCAAGGCCGAAGGAGAATCTACGTTGAAGATCTCTCATCAGTTGGAACCAAACATAAAAGAGGTCCAAGTTGCCCAAGCTATAGAGCAAACCTAAAGCTGGATGACTCCCATCCTCCAATACCTAGAATGAGGGCTCCTTCTAGAAGACAAGAACAATGCTAGAAGGATCCAAATCAGGGCAGCTCAGTACTTGATCTTAAACAAGAAGCTTTACAGAAGATCCTATTCTCAACCCTTACTAAGATGTTTGACTCTAGAAGAGTCCAGGTATGTCCTGGTAGAAATACACCAAGGAATTTGTGGAAACCACAATGGGGGCAGAACCATAGCCCATCGAGCTTTAACACAGGGCTACTATTGGCCGAGCATGTTGAAGTAAGCGAAAGAGTACGTCTAGAGGTGTGAAAAATGCCAACGGTTCGCTCCCTACCAACACCAGCCCCACTATGAGCTCATTCCTATTGCCAGCCCATGGCCCTTTGCTCAGTGCGGGATGGATATCATAGGTCCTCTACCAAAGGCCACACCAAACAAGAAATATCTTTTGGTAGCCATTGACTATTTCTCCAAATGGGCAGAGGCAGAACCCCTAGCACACATTACAGAGAAGGAAGTCAAAAACTTTACTTAGAAGAACATAGTCTGCAGGTTCAACATACCACGCGTGATCATCTCAAATGGTATGCAGTTTGTTGGTAAAGTTTTCAAGAAATTCTGCCAAGACCTACACATCAGTCAACATTTTGCTTCTCCAGGCCATTCCCAAGCCAACGGGCAAGCAAAGGTCACCAACCGAACAATCCTTGATGCCTTTAAGAAGAGGTTGGAAGAAGCCAATGGAAGATGGGTCGAAGAACTCCCTGGAGTTCTCTGGGCATATAGAACCACTAGAAGAACACCTACCTCTGAAAATCCCTTCTCACTTGCCTATGGGACCGAAGCAGTAATCCCTGTTGAGATCAGTATGCCAACCCTGAGGACTAAAGCCTTCGACCAAGGGAGAAATGATCAGTAACTTACAGAAAATTTGGATTTACTTGAAGAGAATAGGGATCAAGCCAGGATCAGGATGGAAGCATATCAGCACAGGCTGACCAACAACTCTAAACTAGGGCTAAAACCCATCAGATTCCAAATTGGAGATCTTGTCCTAAGAAGAGTATTTCCAAACACCAAAGATCCTACTATGGGAAAATTATCACCCAACTAGGAGGGCCTCTACAAGGTGACGAAAACTATTAGACCTACCACTTACTGGTTAGAAGACATAGCTGGGAAACCTGTACCCAGGCCTTGAAATATAGAACATTTACGAAAATATTATCAATAAAGCTTTTCTCTCTTTCATCCCTTCAGAGAAGTATTCTCCTTTTAATGCATAGACCTCCAGGTATGGTCCATCGTATTGACTCCTAAAGCCTTGTGTCCATTACAAGTCCTTCAGGAATGGTTCTCTTAATGCACGAACCTCCAAGTCTAGTTCATTGTATTGACCCTTGAAGCCTTGTATCCATTACAAGTCCTTCAAACATGGTCTTCTTAATGTACAGACCTCCAGGTCTGGTCCATCGTATTGACCCTTGAAGCCTTGTATCTATTACAAGTCCTTTACGCATGGTCCTCTTAAATGCACAGACCCCCAAGTCTGGTCCATCTTATTGACCCCTAAAAGCCTTGTATTCATTACAAGTCCTTTAGGCCTGGTCCTTTTAATGCACAGACCCTTAAGTCTGGTCTATCGTAAGGTACAGACTCCTATGCTAAAGACAGAGTATGTATTTTTAACTACCAATTCTGGTTCAGTTACTACGAATCTTCTTATTCAGGCCTTATCAGCCATAATAAAATAAGATTTGGTCTTGGGAGACATGTCACCTACACTTCTGATGTTATGAGCAAAGGTTTTGATCTATTCAATTACTACGAATCATCTTACCCAGTTGTTGTCAGTTCTGGTGGACAGACCTTGCTTATAAAAGATCAGCTCAGTTATCATTACAAGCCTCACGAATCAACAGTTAAGTCCTGATGGACACAAGTCTACGGATTGTCATCACAAGTCATCCAATAAGATTGCAAAAAAGCTATTTTTTTGTAGTTATTACAAGTGATCCTACTAAAGTTACTCAGCACGAGTTTTGATTTAACTACATCCATTTCATGCCAGTTATTCACTCTGATCGTCCTACTTAGTTCTAAATTTTGAGAGGCATGCACAGTTGTTATCTTCTTAATAGATTTGTCCAAATTATTACAAGTTGCTTAGCTCGGAAGACAACTTCGTGATCATGGCTAGTTAAAAGGAATGGTTTGAAATACAGACAACTCATGAACATCTTGGCTTACACAAATTATAAGTTTAAAGGGCTGGAGCCCAAGCTTATGTTATAGAGCAGTCATTACATGGAACAATATTGATTTTGCTTGGTATCTCCAATAATTATCAGAATAATCAAGTGTTGCTGATCGGAAGAATAAAATACGAAGAAGAACTTTGATTCCATTGATAAATATTTTAAATACATTAGTTCAAGAACAAAAAAGAAAAGGAGATACAAAAATTCATCTCCAAAGTTGGAGGGCTGGCACGATCATTGTATTCTTCAATAGCTGACAGGTCAAAATTTGAAAATTTGGCGAGAAGCTTGGATTTGAAAGAATCATAACCATGTTGCACGAACTCCACGCCTATCTCATCGACCTTAGCTTTCATCTCTGCATCGGTCTCAGCCTTGGCTTCCTCGACCTTCAAAGCAATAGAGACTTGAAGCGCATTATTTTCCTTCCTCAGCACCTCTAGTTCCCAGAAAAAGGAATCCCTTTTGGACTCCATAATGGAAAGGGAGTTCTTCACCTCCTTAAGCCTCTCTTCTACAGTCGAGGCATTTGATTGAGTTGTGCCGAGTTAAAGCCTGGCCTCGTCCAGCTCATACTGGAGTTTCTCCACGGCTTATGGATCCAAGGCAGACTCCATCAAGGTGGCTAGGCTGTGCAAGGTCTGCAAAATAGCAAAAAGGCAGATCAAAACAGGGAATGAAACAAAACACAAAGACAATACGGTAGTTACCTTCAACTGAGTGCTTATCGCATCTGCGATGGTTTGTTGAGTGCTCTACACTTTGTGTTTCTGAGGGGTGCCCATCCAAAAACCATCAATAGCCTCTTTTACGGCCCTATATCCGTCAAACAGCAGAGACGGGTCAACTGCCATCCTCACCTTCCCCTTCTTAGGGACCTCAGGTGCATGAGCAGGTGCGGAGGCAAGTTCTGATATGACAACGCCCTTCTTGGGCGGTGCCGAGGTGGAAGGGTCAGATGGGATCCTCATCTTCTTAGTTTGAGGAGGACCATTAGCAGAAGAAGCCTCTACCACCCTCTTCTTAAAGGGGCAAATTTGCTTAAAACAGACTTCCTCAGATTTTTTGCCCTGCCCTTGCTCTTGTCAAGTGCCATCAGGTTTTCTAGTTTAAGGATGGCCCTGAAGTCCCTGTTGCTAGTTTGAAGAAGTCTGCGATACTTGTCCTGAAGATCAGTTGTGAAAATTGGCCTCTTCCAAGCACTTTTCTCTGCACAGAAGACATAAAAACAATAGTTAGTTAAGCAGTTCAGAAATGGAGGCATAGACCAAAACAAAATTACGAAAGAAAGGGGTCTCACCCTTAAACCCCGTACTCTGGGGGAATGTAGAGATCTGATCCTCAAAGTCTTCCATTTCTCATCCTCCTCGAATGAAGAAATACCACTTCTTCTAAATCATGTTGGAAGTCGGTACGAAAGAAAGAGGTCTGAACCCCTTATCAAAAGACATATAGTAGAGGCTTTCCGACCTCATGTACTTAAGATCCATATTACTACGGATCAAGTTTAGGGAGACCTCTACATTGTTTAGATGGCCTAGAGCTATAAACCCTAACAGGTGCCTCCAACTATTGAGATTCAGGTCGGTAGGACAGAGGTTGAACCAACAGAAAAACTGCCTAACCAAGTCAGGAAGAGGAAGCCTCAACCCCATCTCAAACCAAGCAATATAAACACAAATTTCACTTTCCCTGATATCGGAAGGGCGATCCATGGAACTAGGGGCCCTAAGGGTGACTTTTTTTGGGAAATTAAATGCATCCTTCAGACCATCTAACATGGCTGGGGTTACAATGCTTTGTCTTTCTTCTTTTTGGGAAAGTCTGCTAGAGACCTCCTCCCTTCTGTTCTTGGGTTCTAAGAACGCATCTACAATCCTAACCTCCTGGCTAGAATGGGATCCTCCTGACCCACCCCTAGAGAAATCACTACCCTCAGTGTAAGTATGGGATGACACAAAAGTCTCCAAGGAACTCCCTAAACTACTACCGACACCAGAGGACGCAGTAGAAACCGACATTTCCAAAAATAACCAAAAAAGGAAGAAGGAGAAGAACAGTAAAAAAAAAAAAAGGTGAAGAAAAGAAAGCAGGGACCAAAGTCAAACCTGACAGACAACGAAGAGAGAAGCTTCAAGCGACATGCACTTCTCACGGTTTGATGGGCGCTCTGGTTCAACAATGGTGGAATCTCTCCTTCTTTTTCGAGTACAATGGTGACGATGGGAAAAAGGCGTACTAAGCTTCTCCCCCTCTTTATATATTTCTTCAGAAATTGGGGCCCAACAAGCCGAATCGTCATGACGGTTGTATGCAATAATGGTTTCAAAAGCCTAACTATCGGCTGCACAATAAGTGAGGTACCAATAGTCGTCTTGGAAAATGAGAAGACAGAACACGTGACTTTTCGAGAGCTCGTAGCCCTAGTTACGCGTTGAGCTCAAACTAAGGCTTGGGGGGAGTAACTGATATACCACAAAGTGACAGACCAATCTCCACGTGACACGTGTAACTACAGACCAAATAAAGCTCGGCCATTCAGAACAGAATTAAATACTTAGCCTCCAAAGCTCTCGGGTCCGAGCATAAGGCCTTCAGAGCACCCCTCAGGGTTCAGAGCCCATCACCACCTTAAACATCCGAGCTAAGGATAAGGAAATAGTATTTACTAAGGAAACTACTACTCACAAATATCTCTCAAGCGCAGTATCCAACATAGTAACTACCATTCTCCGATGATCAAATCCCTACTTTTATGGCTCCAAATCCTAATCAACTTGGGAAAGCTACAGCCTATAAATTAAACCCTAAGTTACGCTATTATTTTCATGCTCATTCTTTGGTTTACATTATAGTCTTTCAATTCAGTTTATTTGACTTAAGCATCGGAGCGGCTATCGCTGGAGCCAATCTGGTGGCCCTCTGATCCTTCTCTTTAAGTATTTCTCAGGCAATAGAGTTCGGAGCCCCTATCGACCAAAAAATGCAGCATCATTACCCATTTCAATATTTTGTAATATATGAACAAATATCCGGAATCAAATTATATTATTGTCATTTGTACGGAGATTGTGTATTTATATTATTTAGACAGAATCTTTTTCTTGAAATTTTATATCAACTTAAAATATATTTTTTTTGAATACACGAAAAGACTCTCTATTGCATGAGTAGATGTTCTTAAAGGAAGTACCACTAATAAAAAAAACTTTAAAAATAAAAGTCACATAAAAAATAGCCAAGCATATAAGCAAATTTTCCAAGGAGGACCCCTAACACTCATTTTGGGACTATGTGAAATAATAATTTATAAAGCTTTTGATTGATAACTTCAAAAGTCTCAAATTTGAGTTTTTTTTATACCGATCATTAGTAGTCAGATTTTAAAGAGTAAATCTAATTGTCACGAGAAAATGAAACTTAGTCTAATATGTGTAAGTTGACTCAGGATACTTCTGATCTAATTGATTTATTAAAAAATAAAACTTTTTGATTAATAACATATGCTAACAATTATGATAGCCGGTAATTTAAATAAAAGGATAATAATATGGAAGAAAATAATATATTTTATTAGAGGAAAAAAATAACAAAAAAAAAAAATAATGGGTTTTAAAAGCCAAGTCCGAGAGAGTGTTTAGGGTTGTGGTGTGAGGGAGGGTTAAGCTGATTTTTAAAAACACCTTACAATAATAATATAATTAAAAAGTCTAACAGTAGTCTTAAGTTTGACCGAAAATGTTATATAAATGCAAAATGTTGGAGATAGGAGTCCACGTGAACGGTGATGAGCGAGAAAGCCCAATATCTTAGTGTGGAGGGGACTCACATAATGAAATTTGTAGCTACAGATGGCATCTGACGGGCCATAAGAAGAGAATATGAGAGCATTTGATCCCTGGATAAGCTCTGTTTCTTTTTTTTATTATTATTCTTATTATGAATAATGATACCCATCACAGAGTGGACAGTATGACCGCCTTGCATCCTGCTCCTTCCAATTTTTGCCTCTTCACCGCCTGCCTCTCTCGTTTCACACACACAGGTGCAGTGGACTATAAGAATCCATCATCTTTTCTTTTTCAGTTTCAATCTTATTTTTCATCCTATGGGACTTTTAAGGTTATTCTGTTCATCCAGTTTCTTTTCTTGATTTTTATCAGATAGGGTTTTTTTTTGTCCTTTTGATCGGAATTAGACACGGTGCCTATCCATACTCAATCACTACAAAGACATGGTATGTTTCCAACTTTTTCAGTTTACTGGATGTTTATATCTATGTATCTCAGATTTTATATGTTAGTTCAGGTGAGTCCGATTGTTCGAATGGGTTATGATGATATGGGTCCACCATGGTTGAAACCAATGCTGAGGGCCAACTACTTCATTCCCTGCACCGTTCATGGAAATTCCAATAAAAGCGAATGCAACATGTATTGCTTGGATTGCATGGGAAATGCTCTCTGCTCTTCCTGTTTGATCCATCACAACGGTCATCGCCTTGTTCAGGTTTGTTTTCCGTCTTCTTCCAAACACCCACCTTTTTTTTTTCTCTCTATATATCTGTAATGTAAACGTGTGAGGAAATATCTAACTACACTTGGTCAATTTTGAATTGAATGCCATTTTTCACCCTATAGAAATAGAAGAGCTGGATTTTGTTGTATCATAGAGAATATTAATGGGGTTGGTTGTTGTATGATCATGCTAGATAAGGCGATCTTCATATCATAACGTGGTGAGGGTTAATGAGATTCAAAAGCACATCGACATTTCTTGCGTCCAGACATACATTATCAACAGTGCAAAGATTGTATTCCTGAATGAGCGGCCACAGCCTAGGCCTGGGAAAGGAGTCACCAACACTTGCGAGATCTGTAGCCGAAGCCTTCTTGATTCCTTCAGGTTCTGTTCTCTCGGTTGCAAGGTGAATTTCCCTTTCTTTTTCCCCTTTCAGTGTGTGTGTTTATATGTTTGTGTATATATTCTGTTTTTGATTATTCACATTCATCGATCGACTTTCCTGAATTTATTACTCTTCAAGTTTCACTAGTATTATACCATGTTCAAATTGACGTTTTATTTATGTGAGTTTCTGGTCCAGAAATCAATACCTGTTCTATTGAATTTAATTGGTGGCTCACAAGAAATTTTAAATTGTTTGGCTTTTCATGTCTGCCTATTAACCCCATTTTCTGTGTCACATCTTTTTTAGGAGAGTTGTAGATTTTTTATTTCATTAGTTTCGTGTTTGAGTTTTTCTGGGAAACTCTGTTGAATGTTCTTTTGTTTCTTTGCTTGCTTGCTTTTTTTTTAAAAAAAATGTCTTGCCATTTGCACCTGCTTGTTTTCTCCCCTTTCTTTCTAGAAGGGGGTTGATTTGTGTTTTGGATGAATCATTTTACGGATAAAGTGAAGCTTTTCTCTTATTCCTTGTTCGTTATACTTAATAGCTTGGGGGCATGAGGCGGGGTGACCCGGAGCTCACGTTCACACTGAGGCTGAAACACAATCGCGATGGCTTCCAGGGCGGCTCCGAATCAGAGGAGTCATCAACCCCAACGAAGATTCGGAAGGCGCAAATGTTCAATCGATTGGTGGATGGGCCGACATTCTTATTTGATGATGGTGGTGACAACAAGTCTTGGTGTTCTACTTCTGGAGATGAGGGCGTCAACAACATTTCCCCAGCCACTCCGCCCATCTTTAATCACCGGAATTCCAGGAGGAGAAAGGGCATTCCCCATCGCGCCCCTTTTTGATTTAAAAAAAAAACAACATACATTTCATATTCTTAGCTGTTTAGATTAGCAAATCAATAGGGGGGAAGTGATCCAGAAGGCTTAAGAACACAAGGGTTGATCGATGTTATATATGTGAAATTTGTATATATTATTGGGAGAAAAAAATCCTAGAAAAATACAAAAAAAAAAAAAGTAAATTATATATATAGAAAAAACGATAGTGGAAGTAAATGTGAAAAGGATTGATATAGTCTTAGTTTGTTGTATAAATATCAGGAAGATTGTTATTGTGTTTTCCGATTAGGTTTTTAGAGTAGTAGTTTTTTCTTTTTGTACAAATTAGAGATAATGTGATGTATAATGGTGTATACGTGTACAGAGAAATGACACACAAGGGTTTTAGTTTGTGGATAAATTCAGTGAAAAAGTAGTGGCATATGTACTTGGAGATGTTTTGTCTGTGTGTGTGTGTATGTGTAGTGTTTCTGAGGAAGTTATATTGTGTTTCATTCCAAGTGTTTAATAATTTATTGTGCATTGTGGCAATAATCAATAGTAACAATTTATTATTTACTAATTAATAACTAGGTGAATCGGTCAATAATTTGCAGTTTGAAGGTCTTTTATTGCGTCTGCGGGGGGTTATCTTACCTTACATATATAGTTGTCTCTGGCTCTGGTCCCCCACTGTTATCTTAGAAAGTCTTACTACTTTTTTTTAGGAAACTTAGAGAGGAGGGTTATTATATTATCATGGGCTTTGTAATAATATCCCAAAATGGCAATGAACGTGATAGTTGAAAGAATGGGAGGAGAATCATGTGGACAGTCAAAAGTTAAATCAATTTGTACAATTATGAGAGGGGTTTTGGATGACGACAATACTAGGATGCCTGTTTGGTTGCAGAGGAGAGTAAGGGAGTTAAATCAATTTGTACAATTATGAGAGGGGTTTTTGATGACGACAATACTAGGATGCCTGTTTGGTTGCAGAGGAGAGGAAGGACCCTGTTTGGTTGGAAGAGCTTCATTGGTTTATTTGGGAGTGCTGGTGGAGGGAGATCCAGATTCTGAGTTTCTTCTAAAATGATTGTTAGTGGTAGCGAAGAGGGATTGTGGCAGTCACGAGTTGAGGGCAGGTGAGTTGGAATGAAGAGATGGGTGCTCTGTTTTGAGTTTTGAGGAGTCTTTAGAGTCTGATGATTATTATGATGATTGCAACTCCTTTTTTTTATTTTTTTAATTTGGATGGTTTGTTTTGATGGGGTTGTCACTCTCAATTACAAGCTTTAGAGACACGTAACCCCACTGAGGACAAGGACATCCATCGCCCACTGCATCCTCCCAAGTCCTCTCTAAATTTGTGTCTTGTTCCACACAAGTGGATGCAAGAGCCGTAAGGAATCTGAAAGGCTGCGTGCCCTCTTTTTCTTGCTTTCTTTCTTTCTTTCTTTATTTATTAATCATTTTTCATATACACACAATCATCATGTATACTTGTACTTGCGAGAAAGCCAAATAAGCAAAAGATGGGGATGACAACATCAACATGATATGAGCAGAGTCGCTGTGGCGTCTCCAAGGCTAATCGATCTGATTCCGTTTCCAGATAATCGATAATTGAAGTCCCCCTTTCTCTGAAGGGTTGGCACGTTCCTCACTTGGCATTTCTTGTCTCCACACGTTCTACCCATCTATTTACGCTGCCATGGCTCCACCTCTATCTCTTAGCCATACACAACCAAATGAAGTTACAACCAATGCATTCCAGAATAATAAATAACAGCTACGTCATTAGATTAGGATATATATTAGTCCTTATTCCTCATGTATGTATATATATATATATATATATATATATATATATTATGTTGTTTTCAAACTTTGATGAGTCATGACGAGGAGTGCTTAATAAAATAATGATTGAGAGCAGTTGATCAGTGTTGTTTGGCATCACATGTGTCGTCATTCCACATTGAATTTCTCCCCAAAAAAAAAAAAAAAAAACTACACTAATTCAGTATTTCAGTGTGAGATGGATTTTGCATCAACACCTCATATTCCCCCACCCACTAAATCAACAACTTTTTCTTCCACTTGCCTCTCTACCCATTACGCTCTTTTTTCCTTCCTTATGAAGTCTGTTTTTATTTTCAATTGTTGTCATCTTTTTTTTTTTTTCATTTATCACCCTCAATATTTTGGCTCAGTGTATTAATTATCTTAATTATTATTTTTTTCATTTGATGAATTTTCATATATAAAAAAAAACAAAATTGAATCTTTTTTTTTTTAATTTCTCACCTCCTCCGGTAAACATAAAACATGTCAATCAATGTTGAATGGCACAATAATGACATTCAATTATAGTTGTAAGAAATGTTGATGAGAGATAAAAGAGGGAGGGCCACGTCTAAAGTGAGAATGATAGAGAGTATGATGATTAGGATTTCCAACGTGATATAAAGAATAAAAAATAGTGAGGCAATTTAGATTAGGATAGATAGATGCATTAAGAATACCCATCATATATACACCAAAGTAAGTAAAGCAATGATGTTTGAAGAATATGAGATATTAGTATTTATATTATTAATCAGTAAAAGTGATTAATTTAAAGACTTAAGTGGATTGAATGAGATTAAGAGATGCTAAAAGAATCTTTATTTTTCTAAGAGGAGGATGTGTATTCATTATAAACCAAATCTTTCTGAGCCGCCAAATCACATAATTCAATCATATCTACTCTTAACTTTGTCCTTTGTCCCTCTCCCCCCCCACGGGTGCATCTCTAACTAGTTAATTGCAAATAACGTGGTGAATATCTAATGGGCAAGTAAAGTTAAATACAAATTTGGAATCTGAATATATATTTTTTACACTTAGTTATAAACTGAATTGTTTTATTTGTTCAGGATTTATATTTAAAATGCTCATATTGTTGCTAGATTATGTGTTCTTCTATGTAATTGTACATGATACCTCATTGCTTCTAATTTTAATAAAAATAAAAAATAAAATT
Organism: Nyssa sinensis; assembly: GCA_008638375.1. Taxonomy (NCBI): domain Eukaryota; kingdom Viridiplantae; phylum Streptophyta; class Magnoliopsida; order Cornales; family Nyssaceae; genus Nyssa; species Nyssa sinensis. Next base: position 22,938,795 of record CM018045.1, on the reverse strand, counting down.
GGTTGCTTTCATCAAGAAAAGAAAAGAAATTGGTTTCTTGTGTTAGTTGCGCGTCTTGTGATACTAGTACAAGTGAAAATACTTTCAATTTGTCACATGGTGTGACAACCTCTATAATTTTAGTATTTTATAAAATTTACGTGGGACATACGTTATTGCTTAAAAATATAAAGATCATCATAGACTTATAATATGACAAACTCATGAAATAACTTATCATATTACAAAACTCATGAAAAACCCTTTTGGCTAACAAGCCCAGCAATCAAAATGAAGTTGAAGTACCCACAACAGTCCTTTCTTTCTTTCTTTTGTTTTTGTTTTCTGGTGTGAGATTCAATAGAAATTGGCTACTATATATATATATATATATATATATATATATGTGTGTGTGTGTGTGTCTTGTGGTAGTAGTGCAAAGTTTCTAAAGTTCTCTCAGGATATATATTTTCACTAATTAATTAAGTTAAAATACACAATATGGATACCTCTAGTTGTTGAGTCAATTAAGAGATATGAAAAGTTGCATGAAGGTGTGAATAATTAAAATGGAAACAGGGTGAAAGTAGTAGAGGAGATTTTGCCAATATTAATGATCTTCCTATGATAAGCATTGAAGGGTTCTGGTATTGAATGTTGTTAAGGCATGGATTGGTAGACCCTTGTGCTACAAAATCATGGAATATTGGGAAAATTGGATTTGGTGATGTTTCACCCCAATGGGGAGTAATTAAAAAAAAAAAAGGATGAAAAAAGATAAATAAAAGTGCAATGGGTTGGTAATGTTAGTTATGAGGGTTTTCATTTAGTGTTAAGTTTCAATCAGGAATTAGTGTTGGGAATAAGAGATGAATGCTTCTTCTGCCAGCTGCCTACATGTAACGCTGCTTCTCACTCACACTTTAATTAATTGTCTCTCTCATATACTGAAAAACCTTTTTTCCCAAAAATTTGAAGATATCTTCACTTTATTATTCATGTCAAAATATAGAGATTTGACATAAAATAGTGTAAGCTGTACTCATCACTACTGGGCCAACCTCTCCGACCCAATGAAATTCCTACACTCCCTGGACTGGATTTGTAGACCGGCTGGGCTGGGCTGGTCTGGTCTGGGCCTCATAAGAGACGCATCCTAGTAATTTTAATTTAAACTCTCGCTCGATTAACATACATATATTATATTCTGTTTCTAGCTGTTGTATATGATTTCAATACTTTTTTATCTTCTTTTCTTACAATCAAAAATGAAAAAATGTCTTAGAGCATGTTTGTACGTTCTCTCTTTTTTTATTAAGCGGTAACTCCCCATGATAATAATGGGCCTACCAACATCAGTTCTATATTGAAATTATCAAAATTGCTCATGAAAACTTTGCAAGGACGAAAGTTGCTCATATATCACGTTACCAAAAGGGGGTGATAAATTTTTAAAATCCCCTACATTTTGAACATAAGATTAGGACAACCTGAACCCAGCTCACATTATCGATTATATAGTACCACCGCACAATAACGGCAACGACAAAATATTTCTTCCAGATTAAATCAGGAAAACCATGCTGAATTTTGTTGGAAATGTTTGATATTTTTATCAGAAGTCAGCTAGGGCTCCAAACCCACCACTAAAATTGTCAAATTACATTAATTATCAACCTAGTTAATCTACACTGGACTTTTTTAAAGAATGAATAATGCTAAAAAATTTCTCAATTTACATGCAAGCATGCATGTGCTATCACAAGATCCATGTAAAATACTCCCACCCTGCACACTCATACAAATAGAGAGCATTTGATAATGAGTAATAATTTGATGCGTCCAACACTTTTATTAAATGAGACTCGTCGTTATCAGTCTCACTAACAAGTCTCATATAGTCATGTAACTTTTGGATATTAAATAATCGAATGTTCAAACTAATAAATAAAGAAATGTAACTAACACTTTTATTAAATGAGAACTAACAGATCTCATACAAATAGAGAGCATTTGATAATGATTAATAATTTGATGCTTCCAACACTTTCATTAAATGAGACTCGTCGTTATGAGTCTCACAACAGATCTCGTATAACTATGTAACTTTTGGATATTATTTGAATATTAAATAATTGAACGTTTAAACCCATAAATAAAAAAAATATGGGTGTGATTCAAAGGAGACAAGCATCTACATTTGCTCTCAAGTCTTAATCATAAAAAAAAAAAAAAAAAAACAAAATTGAAAATTTAATAAATATTCTAAGATACCCCGTAATGACATAAAAAGCCATGATCTAGAGAACGAAAAAGCTAAAAAAAAATTATATAAAAAAAAAAACGAGTAAAACACAAAACATGAAAGTTGGACTGGAAACTTTACTGTTTTGTTCTTCAATTCCCACCTCAAAAGGACTGTAATACCATAATAGCCCATCAATGTATATAGTATATCATATTCATTCACAGGCACACTTCAATTCGGGTATGTATGACAAGCATGATTGCGACCCCTTGTTAAAAATCAAAGGGCAAACTTGCTTTTTTGTAAAGGAAAGATGATAATATTTTGTTTTTTTCCTCGAATGAGTCGACAAAAAAGGAGCATATGTTCTTTCATAGAAACAAAGCACATTTGTTGGTCTAATAGAGCCTTCATGATAGGAGGAATATAAATATATATATGTGTGTGTGTGTGTAGACTATAGCTTTGTAAAAGTGGCAGTGGCGGTGGTGGTGGTGGTGGGGGAAGGCATGAATTATTGATGGAATCATAAAAGGGAAAAGGTAGGGGTGAAGCGTGCAAAAACCTAGTTCTCTTGTATCCTTTAGCTGTAGTGTGGGCCTAAATGGGAAGGGCAGATGGATGTCATCTCTGTGCATGTTTGGTTTTGTTCCTCTTAGTCTTACTCCATTCCTTTGGTTATGCCTTGCTTTTCCCCTTCTCTTAAATTAAGGACATCCAACAATACCATAGCATCTAGCTGTTGCTGCTTCTCCAAATACATGCATGTTTTGAAGGGACATACATCTATGCTTGCAAAGTTTCTATTTAATAGTACTACTTCTCCCTCTGGATACATGCAAATGAAGATCGAGTGCGTGCTGATCATAAACTCTTCTGAAATTAACGAGCTAGGCCAACATCAATCAAGTAGCTAGCTAGTCAGGAACTCATGATGACATGCATGGAGTGATCATTGATATAGGACATATTTGATATTCTAAAAATAAGAATATTAATTTTAAAGTTGTTTTAGGATTATTTAGTTTCTAATGACAAATGACAAAGTCGAAAACTCAAATCTCATTGACATTCGTCGTGAGATGGAGGATTTATGAGCAGCAATTGACGATCATGGGCAACAGTTAGCATAGATCAATAATCAACTTGATACCATGCAATAGAGGGTCATGCGGCCCAATATTAATACTCCTAGAGATCTTCTAGTAAGTAGGAACAGCACCGCATCATTTGGTATCAAAGTAAGGATTTGCCTAACTCAATGGCAAATCGTGTAGACGGAATCAAAAATTTCATTGATGTTCGTCGTGGGATGGAGGTTGTACGGGCAGAAATTAATGAACAGGGATAGCAGTTAGCACAGATCAACGATTAGTTCAATGCTATACAACAGACGTTCATGCGACTCAATTTTAATGCCCCTAAAGACCTTAGAGTCGACAAGAACTGCGCCAGAGGATTTGTCCAATGTCAACTTGAAGATAGAGCTATTCGCAATTACGAAAAAAATTCTTGATTTTGCTGATAACTTTTATTTTAAAGAGTTTCATGATTGGGTTTATGATTTGAATGATTGTCTTAATAATTTGAGACTTTCAGAAGAAAATAAATATTTTTGGGCATAAAATAAACTCACTGAATTCACGAAAAGATGGTAGCTTGATTTACAAAATCATAGACAGTTACAAAGAAAAAGATGCATTTGTTCATGGCCAAGAATGATGAAACTACTTATGAATAAATTTTTGCCAATAAATTATTTGTACATTTTAGAAGATGAATACAGGCCAACATGGGAAAGCACCAAGAAAGAAGTTCACATCCTTACAGAAGACTCTTTTATCATAAAAAGCGAAGATCAAAGTCTTTCATACCTTGAAGAAGATCACAAAGAGTCAATTGAAAATAAAGTTGAATTTATTTCTATTGATATTGTTGAAACAGTTGGTGCAATAGAAAAAGAAGAGAAATTCATTAAGAGTTCTGTTGCGGAGAAAGAAGAAGAAAATTCATACTTAGTAGATTCAACAAACTCTTTTATAAAAGAGAAAGCAAAAATTTCAATGGTAGTTGTCAATGTTAAAGATGGAAACGAACTTGAATTCGCGAAAGAAGATTCTCATACTTCTAATAATATTGAACTTGTAAATGATTAAGACAGAAACACTATTATGATCAATACAAGAGGCTAAAGTTACAAAATAAAGTTACAATCTTCAATTATTTTTGAAAAGACTGATGTAAGACAAATTTAATATCTTAAAAATAAGGATATTAGTTTAAGAGCTATATTAGGATTATTTAGTTTTCAATTTTGATTTATTCATAATTTCTCTAGTTTTTTTTGTTTTATTAAAATTTATATAGAAAATATAGGAATTAGTAGTTTTCTATTCAAATTATTAGTCTTTATTGTAATAGAATTAGTATAAAAATAAAAGTTTTTATTTTCTAATCAAAACAACAAGAGTATTTTAACACTATAAATATGATATGAATAAAAAATATTCATATCAATATTAATTTAATTATAAATTTAAAAAAAAAATATTTGAATGAGAAATATTCATATTATTTGTTTTATAAAAAAGCTCTCAACATTTTCAATTGTAGTTGCATATTTTGGCACCTCATCATCGATGAAACCCAAATTATCAAATGAATAAACCCGATATGCATGAGTGTTAAATTAGAAGACAAAAGTTGGACTGTGAGGAAGTCGATATCATCAGTAGCAAATTAAAGTTTGAAACAGGAAACAGGAAAGAGGCAGAAATGATTGGGGTCGAATCATTGCCTTGTGCATGCTCTCCCAGCTCCCAGCATTCCAACTCACTGGACCGCACTTCCATCACTTAATTAATTCTAATACTCCATTCCTTTTGCATAATTTAATATTAATTCTATGTTTTTCTGTGCATCATATGTTTCTACTCCATTCCTTTTTAACTTTTGTTCAACTCACACAATTATTTAATTTGTCATCTTTTGTTCTAAATTCTACCTTACCTTACCTTACGCGTAAACTCATATACTATAATAATTAATTAAGCAGCAGCTAGCTAGAGTTTGAAAGTAGAAGCAAAGTTCCATCAATCCAACCAACAACACACATACATATGATCACATGCATGCATGCACTACGCTCACTTATCTGACACTACTACCCTATTATCTTCTCTTTTAACTTGAAAGAATAAACAACATTATTATTCCTTAAAAATTATTAAGGAAACAGAATGAGAAAAAACAGGTTGGTTACATCATTTTCAGTGTTAAGGGATGTGGATGATCGCAAAAACCTTTCGCTCTCGCGCCCACCCAAGTGTTTCCAAAAACAGGGCCCGGACACCCTCGTGCGCACAATTATTGTGCACCTTTTATCGCCCCACTCTCTCTTTCAATTTTCAAAACCAATCGGATCATCATCCATCACTTGTTCATTTGGATCCCTATTTTGAATTCGATATATCCTTAAATGGGGCTTCGGAAACGGACTTCCCAGCAATGCACAGATAAGACAATTGACGTAAGGTGAACCAAAAAAATATAAAAATAAAAAATATACCTATTTCATAAAATAAAAAATCAATAAAAATCAAATTTCTTAAATTTTACAAGCTGTGCCCCCGGTCCCCTTGAATATCCCCAATGCTTCCTAATGTGAATTTAAATTGGCCGACAACTTTAAGAAAAATTCTCCCCTCTTCTACTTTTTTTTTTTTTTTTTTCTCCCCTCGAATTTTTCCTTAATATCTTGATGCATGATTTAGTATTGACTAGCAGATATATGATGTAAAATACAATTTAGAATCCTATAGGTAGATATGTTATTAAAAAATATTTGTTAATACCATTGACCCATAGCCCATAACCATTAACCCATGACCCTCACAACCTACGGGTAGATAACTCAAAACAATAGCTAAGATCTTTTTTCTTTTTTTCTTTTTTTATAATTATGGAGCAGTATGTGTTTCCTCTCTCTCCCTCAACTATTTATAAGTTAATAACCCACTACATCCTCTCCTACTACTAGAACTCTTTCCTCCTTGGGGTTTGCAGTTGCTGCAAAGAGGGCGTGCATTTTTGAGTGCCACTTAATTAATTTGAAGCAACCATGAAGATGGTAGACTTGGGAGACCATAGAGGGCCCCTAAACATAATTGACACACCAACTTCAGTAGACTGCGGCAGAGAAGTCAGACTCCGGCGATCATTCCGGTCCATCGTGGAGTGCATGGTCCCCTGCTGTGGCTTCCAAACATCCGACTCGCTCTACGGCGATACTGAATCAACTCATGGGTCCACCGTGAGCGGGACCTTCTTCGGATACCGGAAGGGCCGAGTGAGCTTCTGCCTGCAAGACGACACCAGGGTCACACCACTCTTGCTGCTGGAGTTTGCTGTCCCCACTGCCTACCTGGCGAGAGAGATGCAGCATGGGCTGCTTCGCATAGCACTGGTTGTGGAGAGGCAAGGGTCCAACACCAACTGCTGCTCGCTCTTCGACGTGCCCGTCTGGTCCATGTACTGCAACGGCAGGAAAGTCGGGTTCGCTATCAGGCGTCAGAAGACGGTGAGCGACTTGGCAGTCCTCAAGGTCATGCAGTCCGTCTCGGTTGGGGCAGGTGTTCTGCCGGTTTCCCCCAAGTCCGACGACGGGGACCTCATGTACCTGCGGGCCAGCTTCGAACGAGTTATTGGATCGCCTGACTCCGAGTCATTCCACATGATTAACCCGGTCGGAAGCTCTGGCCAAGAGCTCAGCATATTTCTTCTCAGATCATGACACGTATGTATCTCAATGAACAAAAAAGACACTAGACAATGGGTCTTGATTTTGCCGGAATATGAAGGAAAAACACTCGATGAAGATTTAGGTGATGGTCGTCGTAATCATGCCTGAAAATGAATATGCGGGTCCTGCACTCCATGCTGTTCCTGTCCCTGTCCCTGTCCCTGTCCTTGTTCCTTGTTCCTGTCGTATCTAGGAAAAACCCTTACGTACCCTTTGTATGATATATATCTGTAACTTAATTCTAGATTCTCTAAAAAATATCAAATACATGTTAATTACCTTGTATATGTTTCTCTACTCTGCTTAAACTTCTTACATTGCAGTTAAAAAACAGTTATCATCATATACCCAGTGACATAGGTGTTTAATTTTTCCTTTTGATTTTCATTGTTGGCCAAAAGAAAACATATAACTCCTTGATTTCCTCCAATAATGAGGCAACGGTTGTATTATAAAATGTGCTTCAACTCAGTAGGAAACTCAATTTAAACTTCTTACCAAGCAAAGGAAGATTTCATCAAGAAACTTACAGCGCTGTCCATGTGTTTGGATATCTACTAAAAATTATAATCTCCCCATCACTTGGATACAAAGTTTATGAAGTAATCCACAATCATGAATTGTTCTCTTATTTATTCTGCGACTTTGCAGCAAATTGCAAAATAAATTAGACTCTATATTTGCTAAATTAATGATGCATTATCGTATGATAATGGTACTTAATTAGATGGCCAACAAACTGGAAGAGTTCTTCCACTGAGAGAAAGGCAACACAGAACACGTCCCATTAGGTTAATATGTTTGGTTTGCTAAACTCATAGTTCCCATCAACAAGAGCCGTATCATGATTGAATCTATTCCAATAAATAATTTCACAAGGTATTTTATTGTCAATTTAAGTCGTATTTATGTTCGGCTCCATGGACCGGAAATGCATTAAATAAATAATCAACTCATCAATTTCTATGAAGTTTAACTCATCAACATATTAAATCGCTTAACAAGTTACAGAGTTTATAACTTACTCAAACTACATTTCTCTGATAGCCATTATTTCAATATACTCAAACAAAAATTAACAAGTAAAGAGTGAAAATATGTTGAAACTACACCCTTTTGGTAGAATTTAGAATGACATGTTGGATTTAAAGAGTGGATCCTCAATGTCCATTGGAGTCTTTAAAATGCGATTTTTATATCGGTATAGTGAGAATTATATTTAAAAAAGATTAAAGTTATACATAACTACATTATTTAATTTCATTTCTCAGACATAATAGAATAGAACCCCCACTACATGATAGTACTGGATGGTGAGTCCCATCCCATTGTTTGATTGTTTCTTTGAGTAAGAAATAACAAATGTAGTTAAGTTTAGCATTTTCTCTAGTAAAGACTAAGACGGACGACCCCAAACAATAAAAAGACAAAATCTTATCAAGATGAGGAGAAATCGCCGAAAACCAGTCCGGATGGAGGGACTGATCATTGTGAAGGTTAAATGTGCTAATATGCTTTTCTGTGGGTTCTTATATGGATTTATGAATCTGTTTTTGCATGTTGAAAGATTCTTGAAAGGTTCTTATTCGTTGTTGTAAATTTATTTTTTAATAATGTAAAGTACACGGGATTTTTTTTTCCGGGTTGGGGGGGGGGGGGGGGGATTCGGATAATGGATGTGCACCTGTTTGATCTGATTTTGTGAAGTATGGGCATTTGATTGGTAAACTTTATCCGACTATAATGACGTATCAGGCATTCCGCTGACTGTTGTTTTGATGTTTAGTGGTACATTGATACATCTCCACCCTCGCGGCTATATATCCTCCTGGAGGGAGAGAGAGAGAGAGAGAGAGAGAGGAAAAAGGAAAAGGAGGGCTTGTCTTACCATCCATGATCTGTGTGGATGTTGCTATTGCACGAATGACATCCAGCATGAAATCCAAATGGTAAAGAGTCGGTGTTATGGGATGAGCTGTCTCGTTGTATATATATACAAACACACACTCGCACTCATATAATAAAGGACCAAATTGTTAACCATAGCCTTCTCCTTGGTTTCTTCTTCCACCAAGAATATTTATAAGCATCTATCAGATAGAGGTGATGGTCATCGGGTTGACCGTTGACTGGTCATGTATAGCCCACACCCACCCCACAATTGTTATATGTTAGTATCTGTCATTACGTTATATATATACATACACACACACATATATAATTAATTATAAAACACGCACGATGACTTGTTTCAGGGGATGGAGATGCAAGAGTGATTGCTTCTTATTGTCATCTCCATACACAAAGGGGTCCGCTCATTACATTAAAAGGAGAAGCTAGCTTTCCTTTCGAGCCAGAAAGGTAAAGATATATAGATACTAGTATATATATAAAGACATGCATACGAGTCGGCCTAGCCTGCATTTGCAAGTTTACCAATTAATTACTAGCAGCTAGTACCACGTTTGACGTTTCTCCAATTCCTTTCTTCATCGATCCTTCTCCCTTTCCGACTATTACATGACAAACTAGGTAAGATGTACAGTTAAAACCTTTGCCTATGGTTGACATCCACATCGTTATTGAATAATGTTAAGTATCATCAATTAGGTTTTTTCCCACCATTTTGTATTACTGTTTAATGGTATGATAAAAATTTTATATTCTCTTCAAGATAAGACCCTAATTACGAGTATATTATAAGTAAATGGCTGGTGATATAAAACGATTTATTGGCAACAAAAATTGTAATACATACAATTTTTGTCGATTATTCATTTCGTTTATTTATCATGAGTAGCTCAATATTGCTTGTGATTTGTGATCAGTAATTGTTGACCTTATTAAATTAATAATCAAAGAGGCCCGGCATTGATTAAAAAGGCCAAAAGAGGACGATTCTCTGTTACATCTTTTTTCTTTTTATTATTCTTTCTTTCTAACAGCTATTAACATGATATATAAAAATAAAAAAAAATAAAAAAAAAAATTAAGAAGTTGGATGTTGGACTCTAAGCTCATGATTATCTATATAATTAATTAGCCCCCACTCGTGCCCAAATATCTTGTCCTGCATGCATGGGCGGTTTTTAACACACATCTAGTTTTACCATATGGTTTGATGGAAGACCACTAGCTATCTCAACATTTACTTGAAAATGGTTGGCATTAGTCACCGCAAGCATGAGCTTGCTGCTGCTATTCGATCGATATGATCTCTGTAACCCTTAATTGATCCTTAGCTAATTTTATTGTGAATTGTACGTACGTGGTCATCTGATTTCCATTACTATATCCATCTATTTTAAGATACTAACATTTCTTTCTTCATTTATTTCTATTTTTGAAATTTGAACATAAAAGAAAAAAAAAAAAAAAAAAAGAGTAATTCTTCCAGTACTAATAATTAGCATCTTGCTTTTACAGCTTTAATAATTATAATTTTAGATCATTGTGAAACCTATGTTATGATTCAAATCTGAAGTGTAAAACTCAAGTTAGATTTCATTTTGCCAATTCTTCTAATAATAAATTACTACTCAAAAATAAATTTTAAAGGGCAAAAAAGGATCTACAGTAGTCCAATGAATTGATGGAGGCTGGAGGGTCCCCAAGGCCCCAACTTTTGAGACAGCAGAATATCTGTGCAGACGACAATTGAAAAGCTGGGCTGCCCACACTTCACGTGCGATTTTTTCATTATTGGTAGGAGACAATACCTTTGGTCTTGGTCTGGACCTATATTATATTCTCAAAATTAAGTAAATTCACATATATCATTGGGGGATTTTTATTATTTTTTTTAATGGATTAGGCTACTTGCCAGCATGATCCACGCCTAAGCATTGATTTTTATAGGGAAAAATTGATATGTTTTTAAATTAGTTAATACATAAGTTCTAGTGATATAATTATTTCAAATAACTTAATTTTATAAAGTAAAATAAAATTTAAAAAAAACAAAAAACATAATTTTTTTTGTAATATTCGGTTATAATTTCAAGAATTTTTCAAATGCTTAAAATAATTCATTTATTTGATAAAAATATCAAAATGAATTTTAAAAAAGAAAATATCAGAGAATTTTGTTATTATGACCAACGTACAGGAAGAATAGCCTAAAGTAACCTTCTGGCCCATCTAAGGGGCATATATGGCATGACCTAGACGGAATCCATGATCTCTCTCCTACTCCAACCATTAGAGGTTTGATCGAATTGGGCTCAATCACTCCGGACATGGCACGACGTCTGTGCCTAGTCCATGGGCCTGCCCTGCTTTTCTAGAAGGCCAGACAGCACAGGCACAATTTACACATAGTGTGGGCAAGACTTAAGCACAAGCACGAGGCGAAGCATGGCCTACTTAAGTATTACACAGTATAACTACCTTTTGAAATCCTAGTTCAAAATAACATAATTACCCTTCTTAATAACCATGTAATACATAATTTAAGATTTTTTTTTTTTTTTTTTTTGACAAACATAACCCAAGGATTACCCATGGCTATAGCACAACGAACACAACACAACACAACACAACATGTATTGTGCCCGTGATTCATGCTACACCTAGGCCCAACACTTGCATGCCTTGACAAACTCAACCCCTTTATAATTGGGTCATGTAAGGTGAGGTAAGAAATTACCAATAGGCCTAATTTCGATGGGTCTCATTGGACCGACTAGTTTGACACCCCTACTCATCATTTAAGTAGACGAGAACAAGCGAATTAAAGTAATTGATTTGCCCGGCAAGACACAAATAAGTCATTGAATTTTATGTTTGTTTCTTCTTTTTGTTAAAAATAAATAAAGAAAAAAACTTGACAATTATATGGCAATCATTTTTCTAAAAAAACTAATAAAAACTTACAATGATGAAAATATAAAATCGTTTAGGACCAAAGTTTTATCTAAGAATTGCAAATACCTAGTATCAAGTAATTGACGTGAGTTTTATATATATATATATATATATATATACATTTTTTTGTCTATTGTTGTATAAAAAAAATGGTTCAGTCTGCCCACAAAACAAACGGAAGCAAAGGGTATGTATTACACTTATAAAGCTATTGGATGAGTGAAAATGTAACTGTAAGTTAACTTAATTGAATAAAGTTTTATGATAGGGTAGACCAAGAAGTTGATATTGGGTAAAATGATAACCGTTAACTTGAATTAAGGAAAATATTGAGCTTCCCAAAAAAATTAAATTGTTTGAGAATTAGGAGAAGCTAGATCAAAATGGTTGGAACTCGCTCTTATCTAATTCCAACTAATTATGATTTCAAAAGTCTTATTAGTTTCACTTTTTTTTAATTTCATTGATTTTAGAGTGACAAGGAGTCCTGCCTATTTATTGCTTATTATTGAAAAAGCTAGGGGTAACCTGAGCTGTTTAAATTGTTGACAAGCGCTCTGTTCGTAGCCATGTACACTTGAAAACTCTTCTTTGTGTGTGTGTGTGTGTGTGTGTGTTTTGTCTGTAAAGCCTGTCTTCTTCTTTTTTTCATTTTAATTCGTTGATTGGCGGGAGTAGGCAGAACGTAAATACCTGTCAGTAGTCCGTCCGTCCGTCGTTTCTTACACACCGACACAGCCTAGCTCGTAATCATATCCGCTTTTCGCCTTCTTTATGTTTATCTCCTCCTCACCATGCTTCATCATTAATATCATTCATTATCTTTTTATGCTTCATCTCTGTTTCTTCTAAAGCACTCTCCCTCTCGCTTACCCATTCTTTTATTTATTTATTATTAAAGGAAACTGTTGACCCACTTCATTTCTAGTAATGGGTTGGTTATCTGAACTTCTTTATTTATTTTATCTTTCTGCCCTAGCTAATAGCTTTTGTTTGACTCTGTTTGGTGGCTATCTGTTAACTTGGCAATGTCAGCTTATTGACTTCCTCGAGTCCCCTTCATAGTTCCCAAGTTTTGCGCTTCAATTATACTGTTTAAGTAGTAAGCAGTAGGGCTGTTGCTTTTATAAAATCAGCCAGGACTAAGGAGAGATGCTACAAGTAATTGCCTCTCTCCCTCCTCCTCCTCCACAATTGAGTATGGAGCTGCAGGGGTAAGCAATTATTCGATTAGTGTGAAACACTCTCTCTGTTCATCCATAAATCATTTACATGACAAGATAAATTCTGTTTCTACTTGCAGTGCGCCTCACGATACTCTGCTGCCCAACTATGTACTCAATATGTCACCTACACCATCCCGCCATTTAAAACCTGTAAGTTTATATAGTATTCAGCTATCTTGTGTTGAAAAAACAATAAATAAATAACTGGTGCTGGGAAATTAACAAATTTTCTCCATCTGCTTGATGAGATTCAGTTCTTTTTGACATTGCTCATCCTGTTACGTGATCATATGATGTAACAAGTGATCAAGGTCATCCTGAAACTCCATTCCGAAAATGCATTGCAGTTAATTACTACTGCTCTGCACGATTTTGCGAAAGGTCAAAGTCTGATCCTCTTCTTATATGCCGTGGTATAATATTGGGAAAAACCATATTTAGGATTACAAAAAAATAGGATTACAACATATGTTAACTACCTCGCAATTAAAATCCTAACCCTAAGTCAGTACAGTGGAATTTCCAATATACCTACCATAGGAGGCGAAGCCTCACCACCCCAACCTATTATTCATCCTTGACAACATAACTAAGTTTAAGCCAAGACCTATATACTAGCTTCACATATTACAAGAATACGATCCATTATCTCTAACAAGTACCATATCCGGGAAATAATTGTAGAATTATCACTCTGTGTCCACACTGATGTGCGATGAAGTTGGCAGCAAAATTGCATGTATGGTATAGTTTCCACATGAGAAGATTGAATATTCCGTGATCAGGATTTGAGGTTTCATTGCAATGAGTTGCAAAGATTTATGATTAGTAGCTGACAACGTGTTACAACTTACAACCACACAAAATGAAGGAACTCGGCTGTTTATAACACACACACACACCCCATAAATTACAATCATAAGGATTCACACCTCCTTCAATTGCCTTCATTCACAAAACTCATTTTCTGCATGGTTTTTAGTTGTGAATTGATTTATAAAAAGTTTCCCCTTCTTTGCTTGATTCAGTCTTTGTTCAAATTGCCAATATACTCCCTACACGCAGCAGCCTGGACATTCCAATATATATGTATTAATGCATGCACGTGTGTGTATATATGTATGTATGTATGTATGTGTCTATATATTTTATTTTCAATTATTTGGTGAATTACACCAAATTCTCCAGATTCTTCTCTTGATTTTTAGCTGAAATATTGAAATGACAAACTTTTTCACTTTCAAATCTTTATGTTTTTCTGTTTTAAGTTGTTTATCTACAACTGATTTTTTCGTAAATCATGTTACCCCTTGTTTGATGCAGGCAGTTGGTCCAATGCTAAGTTCCACCAACTATTTGTAGTTAGTCACCAGATGCCGGCATTCAATATTTTGTTTGATCCAATTTCCCAAGCTTTTTTCATCAAGATTAACAGTAGATCACCAGTTCTTTACATATATTGAACCTTATGTTCTTCAAATTCCAGTTGAGCGCTGCAAATTTTGCACCAATGTCTTGATCCAGCAGCTTTGTACATAGTTTAGGAGCTTTAAGTGTTATAATCTTGACACAGTTTGTTGAATTGGTGCTTTTGTCAGTTCCTCATCATCAATAATGCCTAACAACAATTTGTTTATGTGTTCTTGAAGTACAGTTGGCTTGGATCATAGCTTGACTAGAGATAGGGGTCAATTCAAATTTTTAGAAACCTGACAAAACTGTTCTTGGTCCATCTAAGGTTTTCCTTGAGGGGTTAGCTGGAAATTTAGAATTACTGAAAAACTTGACTAAATACTTTAATAAACCTATCTAGTCCTTCAAAATTCGTAAAGCTTGATTTGACCATTTTAGTTTTATCTTGTGAAATTCTATCAAATACTTGATCAAAACTTAAATGATTCCTGACTTTACACCAATGAAATTATTTTTTTATAGGCAAGGCTAGTGATTACATGATCATCTAACAAAACTTGACATGCTATAATGTAGTTATAGCCCATGTTTGTGGACTTTACCATTTAGAGTTGATTAATATGGAATCGCATAGAGACATCATTTGGTGATCTGTGAACATAATTCAATGTCAAAGCCTCATTGCTCGTAGTACCGTACTTTTAGTACCTTCTCTTTTAGCTTTGTCTCAATTTCCTAACTCTTAATCCTTGTTTCATGTGGAGTGCAGCCTTCTGAAGAACTGGTGAAGGAGATTGCCAAACTTGAGGTTGAAATTATTCATTTGGAACGTCATCTTCTTTCACTCTATCGGACAGCTTTTGAACAGCATCTACTCACCTTATTGAGGGAACATGGAACCCATTTACAGTGTAAAATGGGATCACCATTACAAGTTATAGTGGAACAATCTTGTTTTAAAATAGAGCCTGACATATGGAAACGTGATAGTGCCAATCATGATCAAACTTCCCCTGCATATGGTTTGGCTGGTTCAGATCAGCAGAGTCATGCTTCTACTCCAAAAGCATCATCTAGAAGGGTTAATACGCCTCACCACCTAGATTTGTTAAATACTGGCTTCTTTATTTAGTCTAATGTGATTTTGTCTAGCTGTGTGTTTAAACAATAATAGGCCTATCACATTTTATGTTTCCTGAAGGAATCCATTTAAGTAACAAGAAATGTCCTTGGTAGCATTTGCAGGGTCGGAAGAATGCTGGTTCTAGCCACCGCAGCCTTGCAGATCACCTTGGTGCTTCTCGTATTGATAGTGCCCTCAATACTCCAAATAGACTTTCTGAAGACATTGTCAGATGCATATCTTCTATTTACTGCAAGCTTGCGAAACCCACTTTAACTCATCCAGGCTTTTCCGTTTCTTCTACTTCGTCCTTGTCCTCCTCAAGTACATTTTCTCCCAGAAATCTTTCTGATGGTTGGAGGTCACATTGCAATGAGGAAGCTACAGGGCATTGTCAACTTCAAGGGTTGAAAGAGGAGAGTGGCCCGTATGCTGCAATGATAGAAGTTCTGATGATATGTTTAGATGATGATAGTTTCAATTATGCTGCTAGAATGCTACAAAATTTCAGGTAGTTCACATTTACCTGATTAGTATAAAATTCAGCTAACATCTGATTGTTTATTTGAATAGATTTGACGATCTCAAACTTCTGTTCATTGGTAACCCATCTAACAAATATAAGGTTCCTTTGCAAACAGATGATGGGATGTTTGGGAAGCATAGAGCTGGGGACAATCCCGTTTGAATGAGATCCTTGTTTTTTAGTTCGATAAACAACGTTAACTTATAGGGCCTAATAGCACAAAATAGTTCAATTTTCAGCCCAACTTTTAGTTGGCTGTCTTCTTTATTTATTTTTTCCTTTATTTATTATTATTTTTTTGGGTGGGTGGAGAGGGGGGAACACATTGAACCTGGTCTCCCACTTAGCCTGCCAGAATTGCCCAACACACAAACAGCCACTCAGATTGTGGAAAAGGGAAAATATTAAGTACTCTACAAGGCTTGCAACACCTTTTGAAGCGAATAATCCTAATCATTCTTCCATAAATTCTCATCTGTTTACATTTGAAGCTGTGTAGGTCATTGGTTAAAAGTCTTGAGAAGGTTGACCCAAGGAAGATGAAGCATGAAGAGAAGCTTGCATTTTGGATTAACATTCACAATGCCTTGGTGATGCATGTATGGCTTACAGAACTTTGATATTTTCTTCTAAAACCTTGTTTCTCAAACAGAATTGTTTAATACACATCAGAAGAAATGGTGGAAATGCAGGCATGGAAACCGCCATTTAAGTAATATCCTGCTTATAAAATGTATGGTAAATGTCAGCCAAGTTACGTATTTTTGCTTATACTCACCTCAAGTCAACAAAGCCTTAAATCCCAACTATTTTAAATTACCATTGTTTATTTTTGATGTCATAAAACTAAACTCTAGTTGTAAACATGTATCTGAGATGGCTCATGAGATCTTCCTTTCAGGCTTATTTAGCGTATGGAACTCATTATGTAAGAAGTTCTTCCATTTTGAAGGTACACATGTATGCTAATCTCTGTCCCCCTCTTTTTTCTTTTTTTCTGCCCATGTAGCATTGAGAATGTATTAGTTCATTAATTTTTTTTTTTATCGGTAATTAGGTAAATATTATTTTGGCATTCACAATCTTATCTTTCAGGCAGCTTATAATGTTGGTGGACATTGCATTAATGCTTATTTCATTCAAAGCTCCATTTTAGGAATCCGGTCACACTATTCAGCCCCGGTATGCCTTTTACTTTTTAAGTGTCTATATAATTGCTTGCACTGTATTTAAAGAATGCGATGCCATTGTTGACCTCTGATTACTTTCTATCACTATTTCTTTGTCATTTGATTGCATAGAAATCATAGAAAAAGAAAAGAAAATGGTGTTTCTTTATCATTCAAGTCTCCAAACCAACTTTTTAGAGGTTCCAACTTTTCATTTCTATTCCTATGTCTTCTCGGTGTATGTGTTTCCTTAAGTTGGAGGAGAGTTTACTCACCTACAAAACTGAAATAATGTTCGGCGTGTGGGTTTTCTTTGTATATAAAAAAACAGTTGGAGAAGTACTCGACAAAATGTCAAGCTGATCGGAACTACTTGGCTCAAGGATGGAGTAATACATGGGAGACAGAATAAGAAAGGTGAAAACTAGGAGGTGCTATTCCATGGGAAGGGAATCCCAAGAGCCAACAGGTGACCTAGCCTAGGGTTTGTCTAAATGGGGTCCTCTAGGCCCTATGTAGGCCTCTTGTTTAGGCCAGCTGAAGTTAAGCTGAGGCACCTTTAGAGTTTGCTTGTAGGCACAGAGTGATAGGGAATGAAAATGATCATCACACAGGAGATATATCCTTGATCCTGAAGGATAGGATAGGATTTATCATTATATTTTTGAATTTTATAATTTAGGTGTTTATCTTTGTTAGTTTATCTTTTATGGTTTGTTTATAAAGATGATGAGTGTAAATAAGTGATTAGATTATGATTGAATGAATATTTGTTTCTCTTTGGTATTGGTGTGGATTCCATTACCCTCCCTAGGTGCAGATTCTTAGGGTTCTACAGCTTTTTGTTCCTTAGGTGCGGATTCCTAAGATCGTTAAAGTTGTCCTGCATCACAGAGCCCATAATGGAGACCTGTTGAGCTGTTGAAGGAGGAATGTTAGCCATCATTAGGCCTGTGAAATTAGTGATTGCAGGTCTGCGAGTTGGTACAAGGCTAGTGGCCTTAGAGACTCAAATTGCTCGAAAATTTGTCCCAAAATTAACGTGCAGCCCAAGTTGGGCATCTATATCATAGTGGAGACTTAATCGAAATTTATCGTATAAATAGGAAGATTCGTTTATTCCGGACGATAGCATAAAAAATAAAGCTTGATGAATGCGACGGATGAGATCATACAAGCACTAATGCACCGGATCCCATCAGAACTCTGCAGGTTATGTGTGTTTGGACGAGAGTAGTACTAGGATGGGTGACCCTCGAGAAAGTCATCGTGTTGCACCCCTTTTTTTATCGAGATTTCTCGTTTAAATAGGAAGATCCGCTTATTCCGGATGACAGCATAAAGATTAAAGCGGCACGAACATGACAGGTGCGATCACACCAGCACCAATGCATCAGATCCCATCAGAACTCCGTAGTTGAGGGTGCTTGGGCGAGAGTAGTACTAGGATTGGTGACCCCCTGAGAAATCCTCATGTTGTACCCCTTTTTTTATTAAGGTTTCTCGTATAAATAGAAAGATTCGCTTATTCTGGACGACGACATAAAGAATAAAGCGGCATCAATATGATGTGTGCGATCATACCAACACTAATGCATCGGATCCTAGTAGTACTAGGATGGGTGACCTCCTGAGAAGTGCTCGTGTTGTACCCATTTTTTTTCGAGATTTCTCATATAAATAGGAAGATTCGCTTATTCCAGACAACGGCATAAAGAATAAAGCGGCACGAACATGAAGGGTGCGAATATACCAGCACTGATGCATCAAATCCCATCAGAACTACACAGTGAAGCGTGCTTAGACGAGAGTAGTACTAGAATGGGTGACCCTCTAAGAAGTCATCGTGATGCACCCATTTTTTATCGAGATTTCACGTATAAATAGGAAGATTATCAATGTCCAATTTTCCTCCAAAAGACTTGCCATGTCCCCCCATCATGGAGATCAATGTGGAAGGTTTTAGCGATTCATCTAGAGGCAACTGCTTGGTCCTAAATTTGATGATCAAAGCAGGACCTTGCATTTCAGTAAAGGAAATGTAAATATGATAGTGATTAATCATCACGTGAAGCTAATTAACACATGGCTGGATAACACTCAAGAAAATAAAACGGTAGAAAGTCTAAACTTCAAATGGAAGTCCATTAATGCCTATTATACTAAAGAAAATGTCTTCTTTCGAATGGTTCCATTCTGTAATGCTTTTCTTAACACGACATGAATGCAGTGGCTACAAACGCTACTATCTCCAGGAAAGAAGTTTAAGACGGGGATCACAAGACATGTTTATGCCATCGAATACCCTGAGCCACTTGTTCATTTTGCACTTTGTTCAGGGGCATACTCTGACCCTGCGGTATGAAAGTCTTTACTTTGGTTTGAATGAGAAGAATGAGATTATTATGGATTTTCTTTTAATGGGGTTATAACTGGAATTCATGGCACAACTTACTGGATGTAGGTCCGAGTCTACACAGGAAACAATGTACTTCAGGAGCTCAAACTTGCTAAAGAAGAGTTTATACAAGCTAGTGTCTACATCCACAAGGAAACGAAAATATTCCTGCCAAAAATCCTTAGCTATCTTGCCAAGGATATGTCACTAAGTGTGCTTGAACTTTTGGAAATGGTCGATGGATGTCTATCAGAAGTTCAACGGAAAGCTGTCAGAAGATGTGTGAAGGGTAGAGCTGACAAGTTCATTCGTTGGTTGCCGCAGTGTTCAACCTTTCGGTATGTGATCCATAGAGAACTGGGAGAATTTAAACTGCATAGAGGTCCAAGGAAGAGTTGATGATCTTCAGTAACTTCTCCAATTGAATACACCATTTACTGCTTATGGATACATATAATTATTGTAATTGATGCTTATCAATTTTTTTTTTCTTCCATAAAAAATATGCTTGAAACAAACAGACAGAAATCTGCTCTAGCTTGGATGTGTAAACCGAATTTTCATTAGAAAACTCACCTCAAATTGATGTAGCCTTTCCCTTGTTTATTTAAAATGTCAATGGCGTGGCTCTTAAATTCTCTTTCATTAAAAAATAAATAAATAAATACAATCATTTTGATGTCATTATTCTCAAATGATGCAGGATGGGCTTTGGTTGGTTAACCTGTTTAATTCTGTGTGTTTGCTGATGCATATGAGACAGTATAATAGTATGAAAATACCAAATTTATCTTTTAGTTTTATTTTCCCTTCTCTCCAAACAATCCACTAAATGCATAGCGTTCAAATTATCAGGCCATTCTTAGAGATTTTCTCTTCTTTTCCAAAACTCCTTAGTCCTAACTAGGCTAACACAAGATGTGGTACTATACTCCTAATCTAAAGTACTATCTTTGCCTCCAGCCTCCCAATACTCCATTACTTATTAATTGAAAAAATCCCTCACAAGAAAACCAAAAAAAAAAAAAATTCAAAGGTATACAATAGTTTCTAAGCTTAAAATCCTTTATTGCTAGTGTGATAATATACAAAATTTTGTCAAATCTTGCCTAGAGGATTTTATATAAAAATGTCATACCGGAAATGAGCCATGTAAATTTTTAAGAATATAGTATTGAAAAAATAAAAAATTTAAAGCCCTACTTAGGCTTAAACCAACAATAAAAAATAAAAAATTACGCATTATATCGGAATAGATATGAAAGCTCTATGTAAAGTCAGTCAAGATGTTTCCATTCAAGTGACAGATTTAACTTCACTTGGAGTCTTGGACAGACATCACTATTTGAGCTTTCTACAGTCTCTCATTAATGGAATTGCAATTTTTTTTTGTTATAATGCCTTTCACTAAAGCTTTGTAGGATATCTTCCACTTTGATTTTCCTTTTTGATTCCATATCCCCAAGTTCTTATTTGGCAATTATTTCACTAAACTCTGATCATCATTTCAAAATGAGGTTTCATTATTGTATTTTTCTATGAATTGCTAAACATACTCATGTTCAAAGCATGTACACTTTTTTGCTATCAAAAATCAAAGCAAAATGAGAAGTTGCTAAGACATACCCCCAGTGAGCAATAGCTTTTTCTATGAATTGCTAAACATACTCATGTTCAAAGCATGTGCACTTTTTTGCTATCAAAAATCAAAGCAAAATAAGAAGTTGCTAAGACATACCCCCAGTGAGCAATAGCTTTAGCCGTGTTCTCTGGTTCCATTGGATCTGGTGGTGTAGGATTCCTGTTGGTTTTCACGGCACAAAATCTGCAGCCACGCGTGCAAGTATCCCCAAGTAGCATGATTGTTGCTGTGGCGATACCATCCTTACCTCCATTCCAACACTAGTCAAAATATTACAGATATGAAGTAGAAGCTCACTATTTTTATTTGCAAAATATCACAAGTAGCCAGTACAGTTCAAAGTAAATAGCCAAATACTATAAAGCTAAAGTGAAGGACCAACAAATAGAACCATCGAATTTACTATTAAAACTAATTGTACACATTATACCAAATACACTTTTTTTTTTCTTTTCGGTCAACTACCAAATATGCAAACTAGTTGTGATTTGTGGCTCCCAAAGAGTGGTTGTCTGGATTCAAATCCTATTGTGTAAAGAGAAACATAGTACTATAATAATAAAATATACAAAACAGAGTGAAATGGAATGCAATACAAACTTTATAAGTTAGTGTGGATTACAATGGCAACGTTTGAGAATATTAATAGTTACTTTGCTCCACAAAACCTTCATAATAGTGAAAGTTGTATGTGTGTGTGTGTCTATATATATATATATATATATATATATATATATATAGGAAAATGCTATGCTTCTCAAATTTAGATTCCAGATTCTTATCCCAAATTATGTGGCACAGATGAAGCAAAAACACATTAATTACATGATTTAATATATTATCAGTAATCCAATGCCACATCATTTGAGATACAATCTTAGGAAGTGTAGCATCGCTCATATATATATAATATCAACGGCGGATGGAGGGTCTGGGGGGGCCATGCCCCCATAAAAAACCTGAAATTGTATTTTTTACACTAAGTTTGTAAGAATTTTTTTATAAAAAAATTAGGACTTGGCCCCCAAATTATTTTTTTTTTATTTTTTTATATTCATTAGAATCCTTTATAAATTTTAATACTTATATTTTTGCCCATAACTTTAATATCTAGATCTACCTATAAAAAAAACCTCTAATTTCTAGATCCGCTATAATATAAAAGAAGGATACCTCTATTCCCACTCGACACTACAACACTCTCCAAAAGGTACAATTTTAACCATTAAAATAATTTTTTTTACGGCTCAAATGGAAAATGAGGAGTGTGTATAGCTATTCCTCAAAAGAAAGCCTCAAGTGGTTGGAAAAAGAAATAGAAAAATTGTATTTAAATCAAGTCCTTCGATAAAACCCAATCAAGTAGCTCAACTGGGTAAGTCTTGGGGTACTCCTCAAGAGGTACCGAGTAGGGGGGAGCGTAAGCTTACGGAAATAGCTATGGAAGGAGCTGTAGTGGTTTATGCTTGTACCTCCTACGCGAAACAGGTAGTTCCACTGCATTACCAAACCAAAAAAAACTCCTTCCATGAGGAGATGAAGTCCCAAGGTCCAATATTTGCACGTCTAAAATAACTGCAATAATCAACAGTAGCCATTATAAATTCGAAGCAACTTGAAAGATTAAAGGCAGAAGTGTTTGACTGGGAGTGTGTGTATGTGATGGACAGAAATAAGGGGAAATGGGAGAATAGTAGAGAGAAAAGAAAGTACTTCTCCGATATTGGGGCATTGTGCTTCCTCGCAGACAGTGTTGAGATTCAAGTGCGACAAAGAGTTCTTAATGTCCTGAAACCTCTCTCCTTGGGGAGCTCTCTGTCGCAACCACTTTGGCTTCTTCACGTTAGGATCTCTGCCTGTGTAAGGCCCTATCCCACCAGGGTACGGCGGCTTTGTCTTTGACGCTCTATCATTCGCAGCAAATGACGATGGAGAGTCACTCTTATTGGGGAATGGTTTCGCTTCAACCTTATTTTTTGAATCGACGGATTCACATTTAAGAATAACACTTCTTGTGGGTAAAGTAGAAGAGGAAGAATAGCAACAACCATTAGGATAATAAATGAGTTTCGAAATTGGACTTGAATTTAAAAAAGAAGGAGAATGAGAGATTGCAGGCTTGGAAAGGGACTGATGAGTCATTTTCACCACTTTCTATCACTCGACCCCTCCTCTTCTTTAATCGACACAAAAAAAGAGCTGTGCGGTGTTAAAAACAATAATAAGGTGTGTATCGAAATCTCTGTCCCAAGTAAAGTCCCAAGGTCCAATATTTGCACGTCTAAAATAACTGCAATAATCAACAGTAGCCATTATAAATTCGAAACAACTTGAAAGATTAAAGGCAGAAGTGTTTGACTGGCAGTGTGTGTATGTGATGGAGAGAAATATGGGGAAATGGGAGAATAGTAGAGAGAAAAGAAAGTACTTCTCCGATATTGGGGCATTGTGCTTCCTCGCAGATAGTGTTGAGATTCAAGTGCGACAAAGAGTTCTTAACGTCCTGAAACCTCTCTCCTTAGGGAGCTCTCTGTCGCAACCACTCTGGCTTCTTCACGTTAGGATCTCTGCCCGTGTAAGGCCCAATCCCTCCAGGGTACGGCGGCTTTGTCTTTGACGCTCTATCATTCGCAGCAAATGACGATGGGGAGTCACTCTTATTGGGGAATGGTTTCGATTCAACCTTATTTTTTGAATCGACGGATTCACATCTAAGCATAACACTTCGTGTGAGTAAAGTAGAAGAGGAAGAATAGCAGCAACCATTAGGATAATAAATGAGTTTCGAAATTGGACTTGAATTTAAAAAAGAAGGAGAATGAGAGATTGCAGGCTTGGAAAGGGACTGATGAGTCATTTTCACCGTTTTCTATCACTCGACCCTTCCTCTTCTTTAATCGACACAGAAAAAGAGCTATGCGGTGTTAATAACAATAATAAGGTGTGTATCGAAATCTCCGTCCCAAGTAAAGTCCCAAGGTCCAATATTTGCACGTCTAAAATAACTACAATAATCAACAGTAGCCATTATAAATTCGAAGCAACTTGAAAGATTAAATGCAGAAGTGTTTGACTGGGAGTGTGTGTATGTGATGGAGAGAAATATGGGGAAATGGGAGAATAGTAGAGAGAAAAGAAAGTACTTCTCCGATATTGGGGCATTGTGCTTCCTCGCAGACAGTGTTGAGATTCAAGTGCGACAAAGAGTTCTTAACGTCCTGAAACCTCTCTCCTTGGGGAGCTCTCTGTCGCAACCACTTTGGCTTCTTCACGTTAGGATCTCTGCCTGTGTGAGGCCCCATCCCACCAGGGTACGGCGGCTTTGTCTTTGACGCTCTATCATTCGCAGCAAATGACGATGGAGAGTCACTCTTATTGGGGAATGGTTTCGCTTCAACCTTATTTTTTGAATCGATGGATTCACATTTAAGAATAACACTTCTTGTGGGTAAAGTAGAAGATGAAGAATAGCAGCAACCATTAGGATAATAAATGAGTTTCAAAATTGGACTTGAATTTAAAAAAGAAGGAGAATGAGAGATTGCAGGCTTGGAAAGGGACTGATGAGTCATTTTCACCGCTTTCTATCACTCGACCCTTCCTCTTCTTTAATCGACACAAAAAAAGAGCTGTGCGGTGTTAAAAACAATAATAAGGTGTGTATCGAAATCTCCGTCCCAAGTAAAGTCCCAAGGTCCAATATTTGCACGTCTAAAATAACTACAATAATCAACAGTAGTCATTATAAATTCGAAACAACTTGAAAGATTAAAGGCAGAAGTGTTTGACTGGGAGTGTGTGTATGTGATGGAGAGAAATAAGGGAAATGGGAGAATAGTAGAGAGAAAAGAAAGTACTTCTCCGATATTGGGGCATTGTGCTTCCTCGCAGACAGTGTTGAGATTCAAGTGCGACAAAGAGTTCTTAACGTCCTGAAACCTCTCTCCTTAGGGAGCTCTCTGTCGCAACCACTCTGGCTTCTTCACGTTAGGATCTCTACCCGTGTAAGGCCCCATCCCTCCAGGGTACGGCGGCTTTGTCTTTGACGCTCTATCATTCGCAGCAAATGACGATGGGGAGTCACTCTTATTGGGGAATGGTTTCGATTCAACCTTATTTTTTGAATCGACGGATTCGCATCTAAGAATAACACTTCGTGTGGGTAAAGTAGAAGAGGAAGAATAACAGCAACCATTAGGATAATAAATGAGTTTCAAAATTGGACTTGAATTTAAAAAAGAAGGAGAATGAGAGATTGCAGGCTTGGAAAGGGACTGATGAGTCATTTTCACCACTTTCTATCACTCGACCCTTCCTCTTCTTTAATCGACACAGAAAAAGAGCTGTGCGGTGTTAATAACAATAATAAGGTATGTATCGAAATCTCCGTCCCAAGTAAAGTCCCAAGGTCCAATATTTGCACGTCTAAAATAACTGCAATAATCAACAGTAGCCATTATAAATTCAAAGCAACGATTAAAGGCAGAAGTGTTTGACTGGGAGTGTGTGTATGTGATGGAGAGAAATAAGGGGAAATGGGAGAATAGTAAAGAGAAAAGAAAGTACTTCTCCAATATTGGGGCATTGTGCTTCCTCGCAGACAGTGTTGAGATTCAAGTGCGACAAAAAGTTCTTAACGTCCTGAAACCTCTCTCCTTGGGGAGCTCTCTATCGCAACCACTCTGGCTTCTTCACGTTAGAATCTCTGCCCGTGTAAGGCCCCATCCCACCAGGGTACGGCGGCTTTGTCTTTGACGCTCTATCATTCACAGCAAATGACGATGGAGAGTCACTCTTATTGGGGAATGGTTTCGATTCAACCTTATTTTTTGAATCGACGGATTCACATCTAAGAATAACACTTCTTGTGGGTAAAGTAGAAGAGGAAGAATAGCAGCAACCATTAGGATAATAAATGAGTTTCGAAATTGGACTTGAATTTAAAAAATAAGGAGAATGAGAGATTGCAGGCTTGGAAAGGGACTGATGAGTCATTTTCACCGCTTTCTATCACTCGACCCTTCCTCTTCTTTAATTGACACAGAAAAAGAGCTGTGCGGTGTTAATAACAATAATAAGGTGTGTATCGAAATCTCCGTCCCAAGTAAAGTCCCAAGGTCCAATATTTGCACGTCTAAAATAACTGCAATAATCAACAGTAGCCATTATAAATTCAAAGCAACGATTAAAGGCAGAAGTGTTTGACTGGGAGTGTGTGTATGTGATGGAGAGAAATAAGGGGAAATGGGAGAATAGTAAAGAAAAAAGAAAGTACTTCTCCGATATTGGGGCATTGTGCTTCCTCGCAGACAGTGTTGAGATTCAAGTGCGACAAAGAGTTCTTAACGTCCTGAAACCTCTCTCCTTGGGGAGCTCTCTATCGCAACCACTCTGGCTTCTTCACGTTAGAATCTCTGTCCGTGTAAGGCCCCATCCCACCAGGGTACGGCGGCTTTGTCTTTGACGCTCTATCATTCGCAGCAAATGACGATGGAGAGTCACTCTTATTGGGGAATGGTTTCGATTCAACCTTATTTTTTGAATCGACGGATTCACATCTAAGAATAACACTTCTTGTGGGTAAAGTAGAAGAGGAAGAATAGCAGCAACCATTAGGATAATAAATGAGTTTCGAAATTGGACTTGAATTTAAAAAATAAGGAGAATGAGAGATTGCAGGCTTGGAAAGGGACTGATGAGTCATTTTCACCGCTTTCTATCACTCGACCCTTCCTCTTCTTTAATTGACACAGAAAAAGAGCTGTGCGGTGTTAATAACAATAATAAGGTGTGTATCGAAATCTCCGTCCCAAGTAAAGTCCCAAGGTCCAATATTTGCACGTCTAAAATAACTGCAATAATCAACAGTAACCATTATAAATTTGAAGCAACTTGAAAGATTAAAGGCAGAAGTGTTTGACTGGGAGTATGTGTATGTGATGGAGAAAAATAAGGGGAAATGGGAGAATAGTAGAGAGAAAAGAAAGTACTTCTCCGATATTGGGGCATTGTGCTTCCTCGCAGACAGTGTTGAGATTCAAGTGCGACAAAGAGTTCTTAACGTCCTGAAACCTCTCTCCTTGGGGAGCTCTCTATCGCAACCACTCTGGCTTCTTCACGTTAGGATCTCTGCCCGTGTAAGGCCCCATCCCACCAAGGTATGGCAGCTTTGTCTTTGACGCTCTATCATTCGCAGCAAATGACGATGGGGAGTCACTCTTATTGGGGAATGGTTTCGATTCAGCCTTATTTTTTGAATCGACGGATTCACATCTAAGAATAACACTTCTTGTGAGTAAAGTAGAAAATGAAGAATAGCAGCAACCATTAGGATAATAAATGAGTTTCGAAATTGGACTTGAATTTAAAAAATAAGGAGAATGAGAGATTACAAGCTTGGAAAGGGACTGATGAGTCATTTTCACCGCTTTCTATCACTCGACCCTTCCTCTTCTTTAATCGACACAGAAAAAGAGCTGTGCGGTGTTAATAACAATAATAAGGTGTGTATCGAAATCTCCGTCCCAAGTAAAGTCCCAAGGTCCAATATTTGCACGTCTAAAATAACTGCAATAATCAACAGTAGCCATTATAAATTCGAAGCAACTTGAAAGATTAAAGGTAGAAGTGTTTGACTGGGAGTGTGTGTATGTGATGGAGAGAAATAAGGGAAAATTAGAGAATAGTAGAGAGAAAATAAAGTACTTCTCCGATATTGGGGCATTGTGCTTCCTCGCAGACGGTGTTGAGATTCAAGTGCGACAAAGAGTTCTTAACGTCCTGAAACCTCTCTCCTTGGGGAGCTCTCTGTCGCAACCACTCTGGCTTCTTCACGTTAGGATCTCTGCCCGTGTAAGGCCCCATCCCACCAAGGTACGGCGGCTTTGTCTTTGACGCTCTATCATTCGCAGCAAATGACGATGGAGAGTCACTCTTATTGGGGAATGGTTTCGATTCAACCTTATATTTTGAATCGACGGATTCACATCTAAGAGTAACACTTCTTGTGGGTAAAGTAGAAGAGGAAAAATAGCAGCAACCATTAGGATAATAAATGAGTTTCGAAATTGGACTTGAATTTGAAAAAGAAGGAGAATGAGCGATTGCAGGCTTGGAAAGGGATTGATGAGTCATTTTCACCGCTTTCTATCACTCGACCCTTCCTCTTCTTTAATCGACACAGAAAAAGAGCTGTGCGGTGTTAATAACAATAATAAGGTGTGTATCGAAATCTCCGTCCCAAGTAAAGTCCCAAGGTCCAATATTTGCACGTCTAAAATAACTACAATAATCAACAGTAACCATTATAAATTCGAAACAACTTGAAAGATTAAAGGCAGAAGTGTTTGACTGGGAGTGTGTGTATGTGATGGAGAGAAATAAGGGGAAATGGGAGAATAGTAGAGAGAAAAGAAAGTGCTTTTCCGATATTGGGGCATTGTGCTTCCTCGCAGACAGTGTTGAGATTCAAGTGCGACAAAGAGTTCTTAACGACCTGAAACCTCTCTACTTGGGGAGCTCTCTATCGCAACCACTCTGGCTTTTTCACGTTAGGATCTCTGCCCGTGTAAGGCCTCATCCCACCAGGGTACGGCGGCTTTGTCTTTGACTCTCTATCATTCGCAGCACATGACGATGGAGAGTCACTCTTATTTGGGAATGGTTTCGCTTCAACCTTATTTTTTGAATCGACGGATTCACATCTAAGAATAACACTTCTTGTGGGTAAAGTAGAAGAGGAAGAATAGCAGCAACCATTAGGATAATAAATGAGTTTCAAAATTGGACTTGAATTTAAAAAATAAGGAGAATGAGAGATTGAAGGCTTGGAAAGGGACTGATGAGTCAATTTCACCGCTTTCTATCACTCGACCCTTCCTCTTCTTTAATTGACACAGAAAAAGAGCTGTGCGGTGTTAATAACAATAATAAGGTGTGTATCGAAATCTCCGTCCCAAGTAAGTCTGTGGGGCTTTACAATGATGTTTTGTTTTGTTGGTTGGTTGCCTGTTTCAACTACAAAAAACCTCCGTTTGGAACCTACCCAAGTCTCGGCCTGTGCTGCGTCGGTCAAGTTTAACCTTGCACTCGGCCATTCCCTGAATAAACAAGTTAGTATATTTTGAGACCTAGAAAATTTATCAGATAGATTCGGTATTCACACGTTAAATTAAAAATAATTTAATATTATATTTAAAAAAATAAGTTATTTGAAGTTGATTTGTAATTAACTTGATTAAACACTAATTCGATATTAATTTTAAAATTTAACAAATTAAGCTTTAACATAATTTAAAAATCGTTTATTTTAATGAACTAAACTTGACTAATTTGTAATTCGACTCATAAGAGATTGCCAATCATTTATTATTGATGGGGACTATCATCTTGATTCATTCTTCAAGTCATAAACGATTGGCCTTCATTATGGCAATATGTTCCTCTTTCGATTGGCAAAGAAGCAATAATAGTAAAGCGATAAAAGAAGCCCACATAACCCACTCTTCTTTTCCCCCTCTGGGGGGCCCCGCCTTGTTAAAGGCTACTGATACTGTGTATTCATTCAAAAAGAATGCATTTAACTTTCTCCCCTGAGAGGACACCCTAACTAGATTCAAGTAGAAGCAAGGCAAGTAAAAAAAGGAATTGGGATACCTTGCTACGCATGCACCTTTCTCAATTCCATTTAATGCTTGTCTTGTCGGACATAGATTCAAATACAGAAGAGTTTCAATCCCAAATTACCCTACCCCTAGGGTTATCTTTCTGCTTTGGTTCTATTAGTGGAATCCCTAAAAGCAAAAGGGGAAGAAGTTCTTTGCGCCACGTGAAAGTTCGTCCTAAGCCCTTATTTACATCAGCCCTGATAGAGTCATATTCATCTGCAGCTACTTCTCTTGCTGCGGATTATGTAACAACTGCCTTCAGAAATAAAGATAGACCAGTGCCAGCTACTGATAGGCTTACTCTTGCTCTCCTTGGCCTTGCCTTTTCCGGGACTTAAAGTCAAGAATGGCAAAAAGTCTGTTTTCAAGGGTAGCGGGTAAGCTGTAATAAAGGAATTTCCTCGGCTAGAATAGCTAATAGGTGCTAAAGCCCTTACTTGTTTTGTAGCGAAGTAAATCGTTGTGATTAGCATTCCAAGAAGTAGGAATCATAAACTTTCAATATCCCCATCCCTCCATCTCTTAGTTCCTCTGCGTTTCTTCGGGAATCCCACTTTCTCAATCAATCTGTCGTAAGGGCTGTAACTGGTATGCTGCTCATAAAGACTTTCACTGTACCTGGCAGGGTATAATCTACTCATAGAGGCCTCTTATAGGCTAAAGACTTCTTATAGGCATAGATCTAGCTTCTCTCCTTCACTTTCCGAGTCATATAGGAAGATTTCTACTGCCACCTGTGTCCCAGAACGCATCTCTCCTTGCCACTCTATCTATAGCTATAGCTTGTCCGTCCCATCTAAGGAATAGGGCGGCTTATTAAATCTCGCATTCTCTTCCCGCACCTTGCCTGGTTCTAGTATCTATCATCTCTATTGCCGAAGAGTATAACAAGGTGGACGGAAAAGCCTGATTGCTCAAGTCAGCGTGGATTCAATATCCCAAGGCCCGCCCAGCTACTATACTAATAGTTAGTTCGGGTTGTGCCTATGCCACTCCCTTTCAGACCCTTGCCTTCTTATCTCAGGGTGTGAGGCAAGGAATGGAAACCCGTATTGTAATAGTACGCACAAGGAACTATCTTTAAGGAAGAGTAAGCACCAAGATATGGGACTAACCCTAGCGGCCTTTTCCAAGCTACCTATGTACCCCTTTGAAAGGGGATCAAGTCAATACGTAGTTCTTCCCTTACACCCCCCAAAAGAAAATGCCAAAGAATTTTTGAGGAAACCTTTGAGACATCAAAAAAGGGAAAGCGAGGAAGTTCTGCCCTTATTAACACATGGGCGATCACTCAATTCCTACTTTAGATAAGAAGCCTAGCTTAGCCTAGCGCAACTATGGCCTACCTTTTAATAAGAGATCAACCTGTCGGGCACTTGGATTCCTCCGTCCTAAAGGGGAAGACCCAATCCAAATAGGGAAGATGCAGCATCTGATAGGGAAAGAGCAGAAACTCAGAATAGCAACTGGCAGGGTTACCTCAATGTCAGGATTTTCACCAAAAAGTTGACTTCGACGGTGCGATGGATAAGGTTTTCAGAACCCCTGGTTTCGAACATCTTCTAACCAATGGTGTCCGTCCCCAAGCAAGACCCTAGGAATATGGCCAAAAGCTTCCTGCCTTGCCTGGTCTTCCAGCTTTCGCCGCTTCTAGATTCACGCTATTTGTTAATGTTCCAAAAGCGGGATCCCTTCTAGCCTCTCCTATCTGGAATGGTAGTAGTGTATCATATATAACAGACGACAAGTAAATCTAACGTCTGCTGCTAACTTCCTTGTGTTCGTAATTGATTGATCGGATGTTTGCTCCTAGGGCCAGCCTATGAAATCGCATTTGCTTCTTCCAATGAGAAGATTTGACGTGAAAGCATCTTAAAGAGCTTTTCTCATTAGAGACAGTGGCAACAGAATGAATATTCATCCATCTTCTATCGGTCTTTTTTTCTGTCTCTCAACAAAGAAGGAAGGCATCCAATTGAATTTGTAGGAAAGTCTGAAACAAAAGGCTACAGCTTCCGATCCATAATCTCTTAAGCAGACGAAGACAATAGGACTATTAGTAGGGTGATTTTTCATCTTCTCATCTGATTGTTTTCTATTATCTTCAAAAGAACAACTGCAACTGAGAATCCATCCTAGATAGGAATTACTGCTCATGGGTAGATGGACCCTTAGTAAAGGCTTGATCTATATAATAGGTTATGCCCTCAGCAAGGAGAATTTGAAGCTTGGTTGACTCTTCAGTGGCCATCTAAAGGAAAGAGAAAGATAGCCAATTCAAAATATCACCAAATCTATAATAACACCCTGACCGAGAATATGGCACGTAAATCGAGATAGGCCAAGTCGAGTAGTATAAAATCGAAATGTAAACTGAACGCGAACTTTAATGAAATTATTGTACGATGTAGTACGACACACATAAATCAAATATTCAATAAGCATTTTAGGCTATCCCGAATACTCGAGGGACTACCCGTACGAGAAATCGGGTTGCACGAAAAAACGTGTACCCAAACACATATGGTAGTACAGGTATATGTATATATATATATATATAAACGTATAAAGGTGTATATATATATATACGATATATGTATAATGTGTATATACATAATGGAAGAAAAGAAAAAAAGAAGTGGGCTAGTGTGTGTACTGGAAAGTAGTGTCGGTTAGTGTGTGTGTGAGACTTTGTGTGTGTTAGTGTGTGTTGCTATATAATATGTATATAACACAAAAATATTCACATGCAATTAAATGTAAAGCTAAACTGAATTAATGAAGAGCAGAAGAGAAAAGAAAAAGGGATCAGGAAAGAGGGAGGAAGTCAAGAAAAAGGGGCTTAGAAGGAGGAGAAACCGAGAGGGAGGATGACCAAGGCGGTGGAGAAGTTGTATATGTATATGTGTGCGTTGGGGTAGAACATAGAAAAGAAAGAAAATCAAGGGAAGCAAAGGAAAAATATAGAAGCTGAGAGGTCTCTGGATATTCAGAAGTTGAAACAAATAAAGTGGATGAAGAAAGGAATGTTTACGGTAAGCCAAAAACTCAAACAAGTAAGTGAATCAATTTCTGGCTTTTACGATTTTAAGCATAAAAGTTTGTTTAAGTTTAATGGTTTAAGAGCATGAAAAATAGTAAATTTTGAAAGAAACCGCAGCCCATTTGGTTAAGAAATAAGTGAGAAAAACCAAATTAAAGTTTACAGAAAAATTCTGAGTCATTTGGTTTTTGATCTATTTAGCTTGTTTTATGAATGGGGAATTGTTGCCCATAGGTGCAACAACTTGTAGGTAAAATTTGGGCTCAAAACAATGGCTAAAAAGCCATGAAAAATGAGAAATTCAGCTCGTCGAAAAATCTGGGCAGCTCGCCGGAGTTGGCTGCAACTCCATTTTTCGAGGCCTTCCAATGATTGAAACTGAATTTCGAGGGTAGATATGGAAAGCCCATGAGGAGTAGAAGAGGACCCAAGTGGTTAGACGTCGAAACGTCGCCGAAAAATGGCTGCCGTCATCGGAGAAGGTGACCGACGCACGGCTGGGCAGCTTGTTTCGCACTGTGTGCGCGTGGAGTTTATGGGCTTTTGGGCCATGGGTTCGGGTCGGGTTGACCCGCCCATCCACCCATGGGTTAGACCCAATACAGGTGTAGCATGAGGGATTTTTAAAATATTTTAAAAATGTGATTTGGGGCTGTTTGGATGCAAGTGTAAGAAATTGAAATTAAATTAAAATTGAGAATAGGGATAGCCTATCGAAGGTTTGGGTTAATCCACTGTTTGGCTATTCTAAATTGGGATAGGGATCTTTGAAATTAGACATTGACCCAGAACTTACGATAACTATATTTTGACCCCAAGTAATAAAATAATATTTAATTTAAAGGAGAAATTACCAAAATGCCTCTAAGTCAAAAAGTAGTCAAATGGACTCCGATTAAAGTAAAAGAATAATGAATTTTTATTATTTCAAGCATTCTGGACTCAACTATGATGTCCGATTTGTGAAAATAGGTCCCGAGAAATAAGAACCCGTAAAGTACAAAATGACCGTTTTGCCCTTTTTAGTACCGAAGTTCAAATTAAAGTCCATAAAAAACCTAAACCGACTTTCTTCGACATTATGGACTCAATGGTAGAGTCCGTTTTACCAAATAAGATACTTAAAAATATTGATGTATGAAATTGGCAAATTCCAGAAATTAATAGGCCTAAGACTTAAAGAGACTACCAAGAGAAGGTAACTAGAATAAAAAGAGATTTAAATGATAATTAAATCGAATGATATTATAGAATGTAACCAGACTTTGAAATGTGATTATAGGAACCTTCAACTAAAGGAGGATTTTTGAGTAAAAGCTCTTGGATTTCAGGTGAGTGTTTCATACCATATTGAGGTAGGAATTTTATTATAGATATAAATATTGAACTCTTTTATGATGTATCGACATATGATATCATTTTCCCTCTATAGCCTTTGTCAAACAGTTATACTGTATACGTTTTGAATGATCTATGGATAACTATATAGTCTTCCTTGACTTGAGAAAATGTATTCGTAAAATACTCAAACGCTATATGATTTCCTTACAAATGTTTGAACTGTTTTAACTAAATACTAAGTAAGGAACTTTGATTTGAGTAATTGAGCTGCTATTGATGATTATTGATTTTGGATATGATTTTGATGCTTTGGATAGAACAATCTTTTATGATTAGTTACTATCGAATAGGTTGTGACTTATCGAACTCTACTCACGGGGTATATTGGTGGTGAGCCGTTGTGATACGGCATATCGAGCTAGTCTATCGATCTCAGTCAGCGAGGTTCTAATTTGCTGGTCATAGAAGTGGAATATATGAATTTTGAATATGAATATTGAATATGAACCATGATTGAATATGATTTAATCCAATTATGTTATTGAACTATGATTTATCGAATTATGTTATCGAACTATGATTTATTGAACTATGATTTTAATTTATCGAACTATGTTATTGAATATCGATTTACGATTATCATTGAATTGTTATTTATTGAAAGTGAATTTGATACCATTATCTTGTTGCTATAATTTAAGATAACATATGATATATGATCATTGACATTTTAGTATTGAATTGTATAGTAGTTTTGAAACCCTTGATATGTTATGGATACTCACGAGCTGTCGACCTCATACGGATTTTTATTCAACATATTTTCGGTAACGACATTGGCAAGGGAATAGCAATTTTAGTCAAGATAGCCGAAAGCTTATAAAGTTATGAACCCTTTTTGTGTTAGAATTTTGTTAACATGATGTAATTGCTTTTAGAAATTATGGATTGTACATCGAATATGACATTAACAGACTTTGAAAAATTACATCATGTACTTTTGTAGTCACTATGGAATGTATATATGGATGACTGATGTTGAGTTGTATACTGACGTTTCCGAAATAGAAAAAGAAATTTATTCTGCTGCGTTTGATTAAATGGAAAAGAGAAAAGTATTGTGATCATTGAAAAATGCCTCAGTGGCTGATCACGAAACCCTGATCCGCATAGGCCAGATTTCAGGTCGTGACAAAACCCCATGCTAGCTCTTCCATCCCTTCTTGAGAGGGTTGAGGGAATTTCATATGTTGAGTCGAGGTAATGTCTCCTTTTCTTTGAGGACTAGGCGGTCGTTTAGCGGCCTTTACTTTTAATGGAAGGGGATCTTCCCTCTTACTTGTTGGCGGCTTTAACTGCATTGCTGTGAGATTGGGTATTGAGATTTCGAGCCCTATTTCAAGTTGGTTGGGGTTTTCCTACACGGTACCTGACCTCTGTTGGAGGCGAGTGGAACTTCCTTATGTTGTTGTCGAGACCATGGCTCTTCTTTTGGATTCCAGGCTACCTTTTAGGGTTAGGTTGGGACTGTCTAAGGGGGAGTTCAGGCCTCCTGTTTTTAGGTGGTGTAACGGCTTCTCTAGAGGGCGTTGATGTTGATGCGGCTTTTGGGCCTTTGTTGGTTGTTCTGCCCAGGGATCGCTTTAGCTTTTGGTACTGGCAATTGGCATTTTCTTTTGTGTATGGAGGTGTCCGAAAGACGTACAGTTTATTTGGGAATAGATCTTCCTAGCAAGGTAGTAGCTTAAGATGAAGCTGCTAGATTTCCCAAAGCTGCTAAATTCGCCCAAGCTCGATGCACAAGATTAACTTATCAAGAAAGAAGGGTGGCTCAAAAAATTAGGAAACCTTCTTCTTAAGTGAAAGAAAAAAACTAGGAAAGCATGGGAGATTAAGCTTAAGAGAAATGCTCGCCACACAAGGAAAAACTATCCTACTCTTGAAAAAGGAAAAAAAAGGGCAATGTCACTTGTAAAGCTCTTTTGTTGACTCTCTCTTGATGTTCCAAACCTTTAAAGGTAGGAAAGGGTGTAAAAAAAAGCCTATGATTCAGTCAATTCTGAATTCTCCTTCTTTCATAGGTGTAATAGGGATGTGCCCATTTCACTGCTTGAGGAGGAAAAGGAAGATGACTTGACTGGAAGCCCTCTTGCTGGGTTCTTCGAGATGGATAGTCATTCCTGACTGCGATCAAGTAACTACAATGCCTTTACAATTAAGGTCGGCGGCAGCAAAGAAGAAAAAGGAGCCCGACTTTGATCTCATTCTTCGAATTCTCCTATAGGGAAAAGCCCTAGGTGCTTGTACGGAATTCTGTTAAGGATCTTCGCTTGAATAAAGTATAGACTCGAATGTCGACAAGTAAGTAGACAATCTAATTTCTTCGGTGCCAGATCGCTAGGCAAGGAGAGAATCTGACTTGGGGATGTTCCTTGGATGCCGGATCACTAGGTGACAGTCTTTTTCATTTCAATCAAAAGAGAGCCGCGGCTCGGTAGAAGAAAAATGCCATACATTATTTATGGTGATGTCACAGCCAATGCCCCTAAATAAAAGAAAAGAGAAACTCAAATGTTATACGTAAGGGCTCATCTATCTTTGTCTCTTACTCATCTGGGTCGTATTGCGCACATTGGGTCTCCTATCGTCCGATAAAGTAAAGTACGCTTCCTTTGCGATAATTGTTTGTAAACGGGAAACAAGGGATGTTTTAAGCTTATAAAATATTGGAGAGGGGACTTTAATCAGAACTTCTATTGAATATGCATTTGATAATAATTGACTTTTATGTGAATAATAAAGGATGTCACATGTTGAGCAAAAATACAAAATTAATACTAGTGTTATTCAAATCTCTCCAAAATATAAACATGTGTCATGGAGCGGACTTATAATAAGTTATGAACCAAATAATGACATGAAGTGAGAATAGAATATGAACGATCATTCTTAATTTTATTTGATAATAACTAATAATTTTACTTGACCAATTGTATTTTGATGACATAAAGTACTTTTATTTTTTTAAAATGACAAATTTATCTTTCATAATAATAATAATAATAAACTGACATAAATATCTTTACTTTTATAAATTAAATTACAATTTTACCTTGTATAAATAATGGCATTTGACCACAATATATTTCTATTATTTACTTTTCTTTTCATTTTTTTTCCTTTTTTTTCTCCTCACTTTTTTTCTATCTTCCCAATCGTTTCATCCTCCTCTCTTTATCCTCACCCTAACCACCATTCTCATACCAGTGGGTCGTCCCTTCTCTCCGCCACCATTCTGGTCTGAGCGTCATGTACACACACATACAAACATGCACGTATATAAATGCAACCATAACCACTGTCTGTCACCGTCGCCGTCACCATCGCCTGCGGTGGGAGCAGCCACCAACGCTACCCAAGGTAGCCACAACCTCAACCACCTCCAACCACCGTCCATTTGTTCCTACCAGTGAACTCAGCGCCCAAAACAAAACGTCCCAACACTGTGTTCTCGATCGAAGTTCATTACAATATGTTCATCGTTGATTGAAGCTCGGTGAAGACTTCCAGTCGCAGATTGAAGGTTCTCCCCTCTGTTTGTCACTGATCAAAACACCCTTCTCGTCACCGAAATGGAAGCTCCATCTCCTCAATTTTTCTGTTATGATTTTCAACCCCGTGTTGAACCTTTGTAGGTTAATAACTTCAAGAAACAACGATATCATGGTCACCTTCATTGCGACGAAATAGTGGCCTAGTTTCCTTAGCTCTAATGTTAAGCTGGCTAACTTTTGTTTCAACGTGATTTCCCTATTTCATCGTCTATGCTTTTGGCTAATTTTAAGATGAGCAAAGATGGTGGAAGACAACTGTGGAATTGTGGAACGTGAATGATGGTTAGTTTGTTGAACGAGAGACGAATGGTTGGAAATTATGGGCATGCTAAGATTTATCGAAAAAATGGTAAGATTGCAATGGTAATGTAAAATGTAAATCAATGTAAGATTTCTTTTAACTAAGAACATCGTCATGATTTTATTTTTGTCACGTGTTTATAGATGATTTGTATGATTATTGAATTTTTTTTTTTCATAAAATTTTAATTATTTAATTAATAAAATTTATGATTTTATCCTTTTGACGACACTAAGTGGTGATTTTTGAAATAAGGAAACTCTAATCAGAATATCGCTAATCCTCCAATGAGGTAAATGAAAATTACCTTAATCATGGATTACTCCATATCAACTGCTATATAGTGGCTATAATTAGAGGAAGATAGCAGTATGTAATCTAATTAGCTACAAAAATAATTAGTAAAATTTTAATCATAACTAATATAAGTTGATGTAAAAATAGACATTGTTGTCTATTAAAAAGAAAAGATAAAATGGGTAAAACTGCACACCATAGAGTAAATAAAATTTAAAACTATTAATATAGATGGCTTAAAGTTATGTTTGGTTTAGATTATTAAAGTAACTTTGATGATTAGATATTTTCTTATATAATTGATTAAGATCTAGTCATTTTAATAAAAAATTATATTTGGTAAATGCATAACAATATTTTAGATTATTAGATTATTTTGGCTGATTTAATCAGAAAATATGATTGATTAATTTATGTTTTGAAAATTTTAGTTTGATTAAGCAAATAAAAATGATTATTTTATTATATATTATATAAAAATTAATTAAATTGTAATTAAGTCTCATTTTGTTAAAAACTTAACTATTACTGATAAGAATTCGAAATTTAAAAAGAAACTAATTTCTTTGTTTTTATTTTTGGTGAATAAAAGAAAGTACTTTCTTTATATCTAATAACCAAACATTATTTTTTACCAAACTATATAAATACTAATCAATTATATAATAATTGCTTATGTAATAATCAAATCAATTTAAAAAATCTAAGGTGACGTTTCGTTTAGATTTTTAAAATAATTTTGATTATTATATAAATGATTAATATTAAAACTATTTGATAAAAGATAATGTTTGGTTATTATAATTAAAAAAATGCTTCAAATTTATATAATCAATTATCAATTATAAAATAATCACTTTTTGTGATTATTAAATTAGCCAAAAATCTTAAAACAAAAATGGATTTAATCACTTTTACTAATTAAATTAGTCAAAATAATATAAAAAATAAAAATAATTATTCTATATTAAATTCTATAAAAATATCAATTAGACCACAATCAAGTCCCATTTTAACAAAGTGGTAATAATAATTTAAAATTAAAAAAAAAATTATTTTGTTGATACACATTAATCAAACATGATATTTTATCTCCGAAAAAAGAAGTTTGCGACCCATGGGCCTCAAAATATTTAAATCTTAAAAATTATATTAATAATAAAAACCATAGTGAAAAATTCATAAAAACACAAGATTAAATATTTAATAAGTCTAAAATCTGATTATGGTTTAGTTAATTAAATGAATATTTTT
This sequence comes from Nyssa sinensis, assembly GCA_008638375.1. Lineage (NCBI taxonomy): Eukaryota > Viridiplantae > Streptophyta > Magnoliopsida > Cornales > Nyssaceae > Nyssa > Nyssa sinensis. Next base: position 22,898,888 of record CM018045.1, on the reverse strand, counting down.
AGGAATAACTAAAATGACTTCCCCTTCAGCATTTGATAATTATAAATAATATTCTAAGTTTTTCTGAAGAAAATGTTGAATTTTTGGCTAAAAATTCATTTAAAAAAAAGTATTCATGCTAAAAATTGCATTTCAATATATTCTTCCACATAACATTGTATTTCCCTACACAAAGCAACTCAAGTGGGTTACCTGCACGCCAAGATAAGAAGATAACTTTCCACATTTTGCTTGTTGAAATTAATTTTTAAAAATACCCATTTTTTTTTAGAGTCACATGGGTTGTGGCGTCTTTGAGATGGTTATCACCTCGCTGCCAACTACCAAAACGTGCAACATATTTTAGAATTTTTTTCCAAATTAAGGCAGTTTTGGAAGTTATTTACCACTTTAAGGTGGTTTCAAACTTATTTACCAAAATAGGGTAGATTGAGAAAGCGTCTTTTGGAAAGGCGCTTTCTACATTCCTATTATAAGCCCGAACGACCATTTTTCAGTTTTCTTTCTCTTCTCGTATCTCTCATTTTTTCACTCTTTCTGTTTTCTTCTCTTCCCGGAGAGTCTCCCGTATCACCACAGCCATTGTCTCTCTTTCTGTCACGATCCGAAACCCACCTTGTGCGGATCTGGCATCGCGACGCCCATCCGACCCGACGGCCGAACCCGATTTTTTCTTTTTACCTTAAGTCAACATTTATGGGTAAGTTATTAACATGCAATCAGAATTTAAATATGCAACGGAAGACTTGAATAAAATTTTCGTTCATTTATAATGCTAAAGTTCATATAGTTTTACAAACCCAAAAATTTCTAAACATAATTATCCCCAGGACGCGGAGTGATGGGAGAACATAGGACAAGCACTATACTTTACTACCGAATAATCCCTGTAGTACATCATCTGCAACCACTCTATGCCTATTCGGGATTTCAATCCTTACTCCAAGATGTAGCGTTTCTCCTGAAATAATTAAAATGCGTGTAGTATCTGTGTGAGCTATGAAAGCCTTGTAAGCATGCCTTTACTCTGTCAAGGACAGGTCAACATATGGGGGTTTACATAACAAGATACACAATTCATAGTAATACAATAACCAATCAAGATGATACAATATCAACAACGATAAGTCACATTACATACTAGTCAACAGTAAGTCACATCATATGATGATGGAAATGACAATGATTTTCCAATCAAATGCAATGATGTGTAGAATGATCCCATGGTCTGATATATATATATATATATATATATATATATATATACGTAGAACTCAGCATACCCTGTTGCAAACAAGTCTCACCACCTGACTTGCTCATGTATACCCAGTCTACCGTAGGACTCAACATACCCTGTTGCAACCAGATCTCTCTATCTGCCTTGCTCATGTATACCCAGCCATACCCTTTTGCAATCAGAAACTACCGTCTGACTTGCTCATGTAGACCCGACCTACTTCTCATAATAATAGTGGATTGTAGTTATTTACTAATGTATGAAATGATCATAACTCTCATCAGAGTATAACATATGACGATGCAATATTCAGGCATCATATATTAACTGTATAATAATCACATACTGAAGGTATAGAACAATATTCACGAACTGGCATAAACGTTAATATAATTCAATAACATCTGAATACATAAACACCATAAAAATCAACACATGCATAGCACATTAGGCCTTTGCCACGTACAGAGATCGGATTACTTACGGATCACATGCTCAAAATATAACATTCGATTCATAGTATTTATGAGCTAGAACAAGCATCAATATTATTCAATAACATCTGGAAGCAAAAACACAATAAAAATCAACACATGCATAGCACATTAGGTCTTTGCCACGTACAGAGATCGGATTTTACTTACGGATCACATGCTCAAAATATAACATTCGATTCATAGTATTTACGAGCTAGAACAAGCATCAATATTATTCAATAACATTTGAAAGCACAAACACAATAAAAATCAACACATGCATAGCACATTAGGTCTTTGCCACGTACAGAGATCGGATTTTACTTACCTTTAATCACGATTCTAGTTCAGTATTCCGTGAGTTTGCCTTTCCCTTCCGAGTTCCCTATATATCAATAGATCCGTCTCAGGATTCATGTTATTCATCAAATTTTATGCCTTGTGTAACACCCCGACCTAATTAATTAATAATTAGTTCGCTAATTATTAATTAGTACCGATTTAAAGAACGATTAAGGGAATTAATCATAATCCCGGTGGTCACGATAGACCAATTAAACAATTAAACCTATTTGGAGAAGAGGGTGTGATACCCGAACCTAATTATCAATTAGTTAGGTAAAATAATGTCGTTTTAACACTAACGGAACCCGAATTAGCTAATTTCAGAAATCTGAAATAAATAATAAACGACACGGAACCTGTGACACTGAAGATAACCGAAATACGAAACTCTCGAAAGAAACCGCATCGAAAACGGAGCTCCGAATAAGGAGATATCGCAGAAATAGCCAAAATAGAATTTGGTGACAACCAAACATGGCCTTAACCAAAAATGTGAAAAAAAAAAAAAAAATGGCCAAATGGGAGGCCAAGGGAATTGAACCCTTGACCTTTGAGAGGGAATGAATTTTTCTCAAAATATTTACCAACTGGGCTGTCATTACTTTGTGCACATATATATAACCAAAATGTATATATCTCTGAATTGCCCAAGGCTCCACCTCAAAATGGACCAATGGGGTTTCATGCAACCATATATGATATATAATATATGTTATATATATGTGTATATATATATATATACCATCTGATTGGACCACCATTCCAACCAATAAGAGACCATGCAAACATAATTTTTAAAGTATATACATGTATTTGTATATAGTGTAATTGTGTGTCTCGGGTGGGGAGAAGAACCAGAAAATTCCTGAGTGTTCTCTATATGTCTAGAGAGAGAAACATGTGAGGCTTGCATGTATGTACAAGCTTGTATGTGTGCATGGTGTGTTTCATTAGAGATGCACCAAAGGGGATTGAGGACTCAGCAGCAGACGACTGCACTGGGGCAACATGGACCAAGCCATGAACAGGCCTGAATCTAGCCAAGAGGAGAACTGTCACTGTTTGAAAGGTAACCCTTTAAAATTGAAAAATTTTCTATTTAAACTTTGACACTGTTTTGATAGTCTCTGACCTATATAAACTGAATGTGTGAGTTACTGTGAGGCTTAGGATGGTTATAGAACAACTGAGAAGGGTCGGATGAGTCTAGAAACCCAGAACTGTGAACGGACCGCCATTAATGGACCTCAGGTTGCAGGTCTGAATCGACCTCAACCAAATGATTTCCTGCATGTACAGAACTAATCTAGACCTTCCTAGGATCCCAAAAACACTGTTCCGCGACCTAGAAACCTAGGTTTAAGCCCTCAAATTTGGAGCTATTGCTTTCGGCCATGAAACCCAAATTCAAGAATAGGCTTTTAAACTGAAATCTTAGAATGGGATGTTGATTCCCATGGACATACGGTCACAACCAACCAAGAATCATGAGGTTTGGTTGAGAAATGGGGCCACACGACCGAATGGAAAACCTGCACAATAATGGATGAAACAGAGCTCCATGCGTGGATTCGAAGCTCAAAACCAATGCCAAATTATTGGAATCACTTCTAGAAATCGTTTAGAACCAATACCTGTTGAAAATCGTGCTTGAAATAGCACGAAATTGAGAAAGACCGAACCTGAAATTAGGGCAACAGTGGGTCTTTCGTTGGGAAAGATGGGGTCGACTCGGCCGAGTTGACCGAGTCATACTAAGTTAGGCCCAACCGACTCACATACGTGTCGACATGTGAGCGTGCCACTGTTTTAATCGAACGGCACCGTTCTGAGGTTAACTGTTTTATTTTTAAAATTGAATTCTGCCTGTTTGGATGCGGTGTTAATAAATTAAAAGCAGAATTGGGCTTAGCCCTAAATACGAATAGGGGCCAAAATCAGGATAAGGGGGATATCTTATCCCGGTTTTCTGAAGGACAGTGAACCGGTTGGTTCACACTGTTTTGGACCGGTTCAATTCTGGAACCCTAAAACCAATGGGTCTGAACCCCTAATTTATAAAATTCTATTTGACCCCCAAATGTTTTCTGATATTACGGTTTAACCCCCAACAGTTCTGAATATTATACAATGGCCCACATTTTAGAAAAATTATGCAATTAGGCCCCTGGTAAATTAATTAAATAATAAAATAATTATTTTAATTATTTTATTAAATGGGTAAAATTATAATTTTACCCCTAGACATTAAATATGTCAAACAGAGTCCAAATAAATTAAATAAATAGTGTATTTTCACTATTTCAGGCATTCCAGACTCAATGGCGGAGTCCGATTTGGGAAATTCAGTACCGAAAAATACAGACCTGTAAGTGGTAAATGACCGTACTGCCCCTGATGATACCTAGGCCCAAATAAAAATAAAAGACAGTCTATTTTGATTATTTCGGGCATTCCGGGCTCAATGGTGGAGTCCGATTTGAAAAATTAAGTCCCAAAAAATACAAACACGTAAAATGTAAATGACTGTACTACCCCTAATGATACCCAGGGCCAATTAAACATAAAAGATAGTCCAATTTAACTATGTCGGACACTCTGGACCTAATGGTGAGGTCCATTTTATGAATTGAAGTGCCGAAAAATATGACGCATGAAATTACCCAATTACCCCTGATACTGTACGAAGCCCAAATGAAGTCCGATTGGGACGAAACTGATACCGATAGAAGCCCGGATACTCGTGAAACTGTACACGTGATTAAATGACGAATCGGGGTCAGAATCTCACGAGACATAAAATGACCAAAATACCCCCGAGCACTGTAAGTGCAATGTAGAGGCCAAATAAAGGCCAAATTGATTTGATAAATTATCATAAGCATAATTATGATAACCGAAGGGCTAAAAATGACTCCAGAACGGTCAACGTATAAAACCAAAAATGACCGGTGTATCCCGATAATCAAAAGCAGATATCAAATGAAGTCCAAAAGACTCAAAAATTTATATATACGATATGTGGACTATCCTGAAAACCATGATAGGGTCCGGGGCAAGAACGACAAAATTACCATTTAGCCCCTAAGGGCAGATAAGTGCTTAATTGATAACGACTGGAGTCAAAATGACTTAAAATATTATTCGGACAACTGCTAAGCCTATTTAAGGAATTTAATAACATAAGTTGAAACCCAATGAGTGGGTAATAGGCCAATGAACTTAATTAGGCCATCTGATAGACTCCTAAGATGATGAATAAGACATGAATGAATGAATTCTAATCTGTCTGTAATTAATGATGATTATTCAGGCTATGCAAGGATATGCCTGAAGTATCTGGAGATTATCAGAGTATTTGTAAATGGGAAATGCAATACTAAGAAACCGAGGTAAGTAAATCTGAACTTTGCTATGTGGTTATTCCCAGCCAGTCACATTTATCCTCATATGCTGCCAAACTTGTACTCCATTACTACCCGATGTACTTGATTTGAAGCCAATCGACTTGTGGTTATCGATTATGCCTGTTCTTTGGATTTGACTTGCTTTCTTACATCGTTGTGAGATTGATCATTGATATTTGAACATTCTTTGCACTATCATACCATGACCTAGTCTTGAGATATATCCTGTTGATAGAAATCTTGATATTCCACACTTCATGTTTTGTTGATTGTGATATCAATTGCTTTGTACAGTTGTACATCTTGTGTGGAATTTTGTTGGTCATGATATTTGGTATGTACCTGGGGTTGTGCTCAGTCACAATGGCCTATCCATTCACAGATTGCGTGGGGGAAAGACCCTTTGGGGTCTTGTATGTCCTTTGGGACTTGTAGAGAAAAGAGCTGTAACGCTTTTCAGAGAGCCCGAGGAACTGTGGCGGATCTGAGCATGCGTTTTAGTGGGGTATGCCGGGCCCCGAGTGATTCACGCATATCTGGGTTATTAGAACTCGATGACGATATATCTTTGGTATTCATTGAATGATCATATTATATGTCCTGTGAATGATCATAATATTGCGATCATGTTATACTTTACTCGTTGATGATATATCGTTGATACTCGTTGGATGTTCATATTCTATGCAAGCATGTCATACTTTTGATTGGCTATCGTAATTGTTGTGGCAGCAGATTTTCATGATTGGCTAGATCCCGATTGTTGGATTCATTATTATTATCTTATTGTATCTTATTTGGGATAAGCCTTTTGGACCTTCGGGTCATTGTTGTACATCTTGGTGACTGGCTATGTATTTCTTATTACTCATTCGGCTGTTGGATATCTGTTATCCCTTTCTTCTATTATTCTTGTGAACTAACCCTGACCCATGACAAAGCTAGGAATTTACTTACTGAGCTTGTTTAAGCTCATTCCATTTATTTAACATTTTTCAGGTGACATCATGTGGCATGAAATGCAATGAGATAACTAGTAGAACTAGTGATGCACAATGAACGACAATGACGATATAAACTTCAAGTTAAAGATCGAACGTGAACACTGTAAGGTTAACTTTAAGGTTATGCATTATAATGTTACATCATTAGTGATGAGGTTTGCCTAGTATGTCAGATCATTATGATTAAGTGGTACTTGGAGACATTATGATTGTTGATCATTGGAGATAAGTTTAACTAGCTGAACTTTCATGGTGTGACTTCCGCTTTAAGTAATTCATTGATATAGAATGGTTGCATTAGAGCATATATATTATACTTTAGAGATATTTGATGACTGATTCTAGACGTGCTCTGATGTGGTTGGATGAGTTGCATTCTTAATTCAAAAAGATTTTAGTTCCGCTGTTTTGACCCTACATTTAGAATGCAATTCATTGTGAAGTTGCCTTGGGTTGGTTACATTGTTGGTGGAGAAAAACTGACAAGGTGGCCAACTGGCATCACGTCCTCGAGATCCGTGTAGGGTGGGTTTCGAGTCGTGACACCTTGTTATCATAAGTATCTCTATCATTAATTTAGACTCTACTATTGAGTCCAGAATGTCGAAGAAAGTCAATTTAGACCCTCTCTGGTTTCAATTTGGCTTCAGGGGTACTGGGGGTATTTTGGTCCTTTTACCCCTTTACGTGTCTTTATTTTTTGGGACCCCGTCTCATAAAACGGACCTTACCATCAGACCTAGAATGTCTGAAATAATAAATTTTGACTATTTATTTGCATCGTTTGGACTTCGTTTGACCTATATTTGAAATAGGGGCATTTTTGTAAAACTTAATATTTTATTAATTTTTCTGTTTGGGCCACAGTGACATTTCCTAAAACTTCTGGGGTCGGTTCACAATTTCTCAAAGTTGTTGTCTGAACCAATGGGTTTATCAGTCAAAACCCTAAACCGGTCTGTTATATTACTGAACCAAACGGTTCAATTTAATTCAAAGAACCGGATTAAAATATCCTAGTTCCTACCTTATCCTAGGTTTGGTTAAACTCAAAACCCAATTTCAATTTTGTATCCCTGTTACCAAACACACTTGAATTCTCTTTTAAAACCCAAATATAAAACGACACAGTATAGTCTTGCCCCTTTTTATCTCCGGTCGGGTCCCAACCCGATCCGACCCAAACCCGGTTTCATCTTAACCCGATATACCTCCCGATAATCCGGTCATTTTCCCCGACTATTTTTCCGACCACAGTTGCCGGAACAGTGAACCCTAGCCATGGATTTCGGTAATTTCACATCCATTCTTTCTGATTTTTATACCAAATGATTTCTAGGATTTAAGGAAACATTTTAAGACTGATTTTGGCTCTCCAATATCATCGATTTCTCACACCCATTTCCAGTTTTCTGGCGTTGCACCGGTGATGGATAATCTGTTTTTAAACAGTCGTTTCTTGACCATTTTGCACTGTTTTTGTTGCGTTGATCTCCTGATGGTGTTTCTTACTTGTTTCCAAGCTCAAACTAAGTTTTCCATGAAACCTGATTTATTCCTAGGACCTGCAACTTCTCTTTTCTACCTAGTTTTCCGACCATTTGAAATGGTTCTTTTTGCTTTAATTTTCTACTTTCATAACCTACAAGACCCTATAGATAAATCAAGGTTTCATGCTCTGAATTTATAAAACAGTAACTATGTAAACAAACCTGAATTTTCATGTTTTGCTCTCGATGACCCTTCAACTTCTCTGCTTCTGTTCCAGTTCTTCCCCTTTTTCCCTTCTAACCTCTCAACTTGACTCATACGACCTTATATATATACATATATATAATACAACACTCCACCGCCATTTCTCTCTCCTCTCTTTCTCTCTCTCTTTCTTTCTTGTAGTCAGTCTTCCTTGACTTCCCTCTTCTGCCCCATTTAATTTCTCTTTTTCTCTTTTCTAAGAATGCAGCTTTGCATTCAATTCATATAAGATATTTGTATATTATATGTATATATTATATACACACACTAACACACTCAATTTCACACACAGTGAATCACACACTCACACTTACTGCCGACACACACTTACTGCCGACACACACATTGCATGAATCACACTTGCATGGCACCTTTTCTTTTCTTCCTTTATTTATCCTATGTATATATATATATATATATATAATACCATACCTTGTATACACACATGTATAATACATATTTTATACATGTATATATATAATCACTTATACACATATATACTAATTTTTAATGCCGTATACATACACTCGTTTTCCGAGGTCTATCCACATGTATGTACGTATGCATGCATGGGCACGCATTTCGAGGAATAATTTCGAGTTACTCGGATGTCACTCGTACTGACTACACCAAATAAACCGTTCACTTTTAAGATCATTCAGTCCAATGAAATACAATGACACAGAGCTTAACAGCTCAGTTCCCAACTAATAATACTTCACTCGACCTGATCTACCTCGGTATACGTTAACCCGGGTCAGGGTATTACACTTTTCGTCTCTTTTCTCTGCATCTCTTAGCTTCTCTGCGCCTCTCTCGTCTCAGGTTCTTTCTCATATCTCTCAACCTCTCTCACCTCTCAACTTCTCTACGCCTTCCTCTTCTCTGCGCCTTTCTCACACAGAGGTCGCAGCTCCATCTTTTCTCTCGCCTCTCTTAAGCTAAACCAGTACCCGTATTGTTTCTTCCTCAAAGATCTCTGCAAATACCTTCATTCTCAAGTAATTTTATATCTCTTGAAATTTTTTAAGGATTTTATCTATAAAATAAATTAGGGTTTCTTTTATGTAAAAGATTAGGGCTTCTTTTATGTAAAAAATTAGGGCTTTTTAGGGATGGTGGACAGTGGTTGTTTAAGGTCTTCTTTTCAACTTGAAAAAAAAGAAGAGCAATACAAGTTTACATACAACGACCAAATATAGGAAAACAACATTTCAAAGCTTAAGATTAAGAATTTGATGATTCTTTGTCTAGCTTAAGATTAATGCCCAAAAATTTTAATAATGTTTTTATATTGGTACGGGAAATCCCAATTCATTATTGGTAATGAAAATTTATTTTGGATTTCCTCTTCCACTCAGTTGTATCAGTTGATGGACAGCCTAGTGAGGAACAAGATGAAAGAGACATCTTCTCTGGTAAGATGGGCTTTATTGTGGCTGTATATCTATTTTCATATTCCCCCCTATTTAATATTTGACTAATTTTTTTCCCCCAATGTTTGCCTTTTTTTAACATCAGTTTGGAGGGTGATGAGATTTACCTTTTGAGGGATCATGGCTAGTTTTCACACTACAGTGATTTTCTATTCATGTTTTGATGTGCTTTTTTCTGCAGATGCAAGTGGATCTTGATGGCATTGAAAATTTATTCAACAGTATGATTCGACTGGATGTTGTAGGTATCTCTCGCCAAGCTTACATTCTTTATGTTTCTATAATGTTTTTGTCATCAAGAAATTTAATTCATTCTTGTTCCAAACAGAAGTTTATTGTTAATGAGCAAGCTTTTTTTTTTCTTTTTGTAAGTAATGAGCAAGAAATTCATTTCAGGATTATTTTATTTTTCATATTTGATTACTTATTGTAGCATTTGTTGCCAAATGGGGAGTTTATCTTCCTGGAATTTTTTCCGTGAAATCAATGACAGTCACTGCAGTTATTATATTTTAATATTGTTTTTCTTCTTTCCAGCAAATGTGTAATACTAATTTCTCAACCATCTAAATATGTATGGTTTATCTTAAAGAATCAATGATAACATGATGTTAATGTTGTCGAGGGTGATCATTGGCCTCAATACTTTCCTTGAGATCTATATCAACTAGCTGTAGTAAAATGGTTGAAGAAAATCAAGTGGGCTTCTGCACAAACACTTGATCATTCCCCCCCCCCCCTTTTCTTTTTGGATCACATCTTATGGTTTTATGTCCTTAACCAGAAAGTCAGGTGGTTCTGTTTTGCTGTTACCATTTGCTCTCACTTGAACTTGTCAGTTTATAACTAGTAGATGTGTTTTCCTTCAAAAATATTTCTTAACCTTTTGCTATATGCACACCACCTATAGTAGGCTTAGTTAATCATATAGTAGGCTCATCTTTGCATCTATATAGGTTCTATTTTATCATTTCACATTTCTTAGCATTTTTTACTCTTATACCAACTCTGCCAATTATTTAGATTCTCTTATGGTACATTTCTTTGTTGACTTGGAAACATGAAAGATGAAATAATGCCTGAGCAACAAAATTTGATTTGAATATTGGGCTTCTTGTCTAAATTGTAAATTCTATATAAATGTTTAGAAGAGATAGAAGTATGGATGTTGACAAATTAATAAAAGTGTTTATCTTTCTTCTTTTTTTTTTGGGGGGGGGGGCGGCATAAATTTGTAACCTTTTCTTTTTCCACGTGCATTGAGTTCCCATCAAATTAATATATTCAAGTTTTGAACCTTCAGATATGCTACTTTAGTTGTTCCAATTGGTGCAATGTTTGCAATGACTCTTTGGCTGGGAAACACTGCGTACCTCTATATATCTGTTGCATTTGCACAAATGTTGAAAGCAATTAGTAAGTGTTTGTTATTTCTTCTTATTAATCCCTGCCATCTGCCATATAACTACACATTTCAGAATAATAATCTGTTCTTTACATCTGGGAAAAGTCGATCTGCACAAACATCCTTTCAGTATGTTCAGAAAGTAGAAACAATCTCGGAAGGCTCAAATGATAGTTGTCCACTCTGGAGGGCTATCTGTTTTTCTCTATTTTATGATATTTGTTAAGAACAAAAAGAATGGAAGGGATGATACCTGTTGACACGGGGATAAAAATATGTATCTTATGCAGCAATTGCAGGTGTGGCTGCATATAATAACCTCAAGTTGAAAAAGGAAGCTTCTCGAGGCCCCTCCAATGAGTCACAACAGGCTGAATCTAAACCATTAGTTCCATCCTCAACTTCTGACAAGTAGATCAATGAAAGCGGTTTCACAAGTCACTCTAAGGTACGCAACTAAACATATTATGTCATTAGTTTGGTTTGATTTTTACCTTAAAATGGAGGGATTATAAAGTAAGAGCAGTGGCACATTATGATTGCTTTGGGGGAAGCCACTATATACCCAGAATATTGGTTGACAAGGCATCAATGTGAATGATCCTTTGTGTATTTTTATTGATTGTTGCAGCTGCTTCTACTTTTTGGGAATTTTTGTGGCAGTACTAGTAGGGACCAAAACAACTTTAGGCAATTGTAAGTGATCTGTACACTTTAGGCAACCTGAGCTTGAGCTCTTTCAGCCAAGCTGGCTTTCTGTTTTACATGCAAGTAAGATTATCCATTTCATATTGTAGAATTTTTATTATGTGTAAAACCCCATAGCAGTTGATGATTTGCTAATAATTAACATAGTTCTTCAACAACAAATATTTTACCCCCAAGTGCCCAAATTTTGACTTTGGCTCCATGGTTGTTTGATCAGGATATTGCCCCTCAATATGCAGCATTTCTTCATGGTATGTTCTTGAATCCACCCTATACAAACAGGGATTTCAAATTCACTTGGGACATTGGCAGCAATAATCAGTACAATTTGTAATTTGGGTGCAATAATCACGTGTGCTCGGTTGTGTGAATGTAACCTTTTCTTTTCAGGAAAAATTTGTAATTTGGCTGCAAGTCATAGGCGGATTTATTTTTATTTGAAATTTGCCTTCTTAAGGGGAAGCAAAATCTGTCCAGGATGCTTGTGACCTCATTATTGCATATGCTACTCTCAAGTTCATTGATGGTTTTTATTACATATAGAAGAGGACTAGGAGAAACAATAGGGTAAAGGGCTTCCTAGTTTGAACATTGTGACTTTGTTATTGACGAGTCTCAAAATTTATGTCTTGCAGATAGATCACCGGAAGAAAGACTACAAGTTCGGGTTTGGGTTGACTGGTCATGGTTGCAACATGGTAGATTATGAGTGCAGTTGAGGAAGGCAACTACAAGGACATGTGGTAGTCTCTGTCGCAAGAATGGTGTCTTGCATAATTGCTGGGACACATGTGACAGCAAGACAAGCGGGTGGCTTAACTGCTTCAGATGGCTATGTGGCTATGTTAGAGATAAGCAGGTTGTTACACACAACTGCACCAGGGACAGATGGTGTAACCTTGGGATTCATGTATTTTAACTGTTGTATGTGTCACTATATATATGTATGTAATGCCAGTGTTAGGCAGAGAGTGAGTTTAGCCAGTGTGAGTTTTGTATAGCTCAATGCTGAGTGCTTTATAAGCCTCTATGGCCAGAATGTTTCCTTTGTATTCAAAACAGTGAATTGAAATGTAAAAATATTTTTCTGCTATTTGATTCTGAATTTGTTTACTTAATGAAATTGAAGAGTTTAAGAGATCAATCTTGTTCACTGATGTCTATTGCTCTAATATAAAATATTGTGTTGTTGAGCTCAAACAATGATTTTTTGGGTCTGCTGTGGACTTCAATTACTTTTGATAATTTTTAAAATATATTGTCAGTTGGGTCGTCAAAGCACTAATGTTCTTTGTACATTAATTTGTTAAATTATAGTTATTAGTTGGGATTTGTTGCTAGGCAAAGGCAAATATGATACGGATGCATGGTTTTAGAAAGCTGCTGCTTCATTCTTTCTTCTCTCTTTTTTTTTTTTTTTTTTTGATGGCCAAATATTTTCTTTTGATTTAAGAAAATAGAAGGAAAGCAGAGTCGTACAAAATTTAATATGTGGGCAATTGTTAGTGTAGATAAATTGTAGTTCACTATTACAGCCCTTGATAAAAGAAACTTCCAACTTATATATTTTCTTCTTAATTTATTGACCAAGTCATCACAAAAGTTTATTTTTTTATATTTATTCTTGATTTTTATGTGCAGATTAATTAAGAAATCAAGTGTAGATATGTCATCCAAAATCATCAAATTTTTTGAAAGATAAAAAAAAAGAAATGGTTAGAAAAGCGTCTTTTAGAAAGACGCTTTTAAAAGCGTCTTTCCAAAACACGCTTTTAAGCTAAAATAAGCAAAAAATAAAGCGTCTTTTGGAAAGACGCTTTTGAAAGCGTCTTTCTAGAACACGCTTTCAAGCCAGCTCTACCAAAAAGAAAAACGAAAAAAAAAAAAAATAAAACATCTTTTGAAAAGATATTTTTAAAAATAATCTTATTTTAATAAATAAGTTCAAAATGACTTTATTTTAAAAAATAACTTCTTTTTTTTTTCACCCAATTTAGGATTTAACTCCGTAGTTTAAGTACACACACACACGCAGATATACACATCCATATCCTTCCGTTGTTCAACTTTCGGTGCTCTTCGCCCCTTTGGTCGTTCTTTTTTATTTTTTTTTTGGTACGCGTCTTCCTGTTCTTCTTTTAACATTACAAACGCTTTCCTCTTCTATTGTTAAAGGGGTTCTTTTAATTTTGGGCTTAGAGATTTGAAGATTGGCGGACTCAGATTCTCCACCCGGTAATGCTTTCTGCTAAACAACATATATTTTTTGACTAGTCATCCATTCATTTCTGATGCGTTGTTTCAAGAATTTTTTTTTTGGGAGTTGGATGGTCATTTTATTCTGATACTGTTTTAGTTCTATTTGATACGTTGTTATTATTTTCTCTAATTGTGAATTAGGGTTTTTATTTTTCTGACACGATTCTCACTCTGATCTTTTAGTCTAAATTAGTCCCAATAAAGAATGAATTTCGTATCTCATCTTCAATTCCAAATTATAGTGTTAGCCTTCACTCTCTTTGGTTTCATACAGTGAACCAACAGAATTTAATATTACTATGCATAATCTAATCTTGTTTTTATTTTTTCTAATTGTGGAGAGAGGATTATGGTGCTTTTCCATGTGCTATACAGTTGACTCTCTAATAATTAATAATCGCTCAAAAAATATTAATTAATAGAATTATTACTTATTATAGTTTCTCTATGTTTTTTATTAGTGAAAAATTTCATCTATAAGATTGCGCCTTTGAACATAACAATAAGACATTCATATATATATATATATATATATATATTCACAAAGTTGATGGACATTTTCAATTAAAAATATTAAATCTAATTTAAGTGACAAGAAAACTTTTAACCTCATTTTTATTACTAAAAATTAGTATTACTAATAAATTTTATATAATATGCATACACATACATGTGTATTTTTCTAAATCTTATATAATATGTTTACACATTTATTTGTATTTTTCTATTCCAATAATTAATACTACAAAAGATCTTTTTTATAAAAGTATTAATTATTCACTATGGAATGTATTGGTTCTTCAACTAATTATTAATTATGGAAGAATTAACCAGACACTTTCAAGATGAGGTTCCATGGTGTATGATGTATGTTATTTGATGACAATATTGCTTTAATATATGAAAATAAAGAGGAAATACATATTAAATTAGAAATCTGGAGAAAAGCACTAGAATCTACAAATTTAAGATACGCAGGACTATGACTATATGGAATGTAATTTCAACAAAACTAGGTGTAGAAATGGAGATGTAGTAAAGATTGAATGCCAGGAGATACTAAAGTGAGCCGTTTTGTTACTAGGGTCAATTATTCATGAGGAGGGAAAGACGAGAGATGATGATGTCTCATGGAATTAAATTAGGATGCGTTAAGTGTAGGTCTGCCTTGGTACCCATAAAGTTAGAAGTTTGGGCTATTAAGATATAACATGTTGGTGAGTACGTGGAGGAGAAATTAGAGGTCTCTCATCCTCTCACTTTTGTTTGTTGACGATACAATGATATTTTGTGGAGCAGAAGAAACTCAACTTAGATATTTGAGATGTGTTTTGAGACAGTTTCGGGGTTGAGGATTAATTTGGCAAAGAGTGGGCTTATTCCAATAGGAGAGGTGGGGGATGTTGATAGTTTGGCTTGGAACCTGGAATTTAGAGGGGGGGCCTTTCTCACGATGGATATGGGTATGCCTTTGGGAGCATTTTTAAAGAGTAAGGTAATTTGGGACCTGATCATTTGATAGATTTTGGAGAAGATTGGCAAGGTGGAAAAGACAATATTTATCAAAAGGAGGCAAGTTAAAGTTGATCAAGTGTACGTTGGCGAATCTTCCGAATCTTCTAACTTATATTTATGATCAAGACAGTATTTATTAATGTTAGTTTGGAAATTTTGTTTTCCCTTCCATTCAAGGGACAACCAACGTGATGAAAAGTGCAATCAGCAACTAAAATGATGTGAACCATCTAGTTTTGCTATTCTATTTCCAGATTTCTACAGGCTAACCTCATTAATTTGCTCTGCCATTACTATCTGTAACCTGATTTTACCAGACACTTACTTATTCCCCCATCCCTCTTTCTCCCTCTAAACAACTAAAAAAAATAGATTTTTGGCATGTCTCAGTTGCTTGCTTCTGGTGTTAACTATGTCATATATGCTTTGAGCATCTTGTTTCTTCCTCAGGTTCTTTTATTGTTCAAGTGTTTTTATTGGGTGCTTTTGTTTCCAAATGTTCATCCCCTCATCATTTATGTTGTTTTCTGCATGTATATAGAAAGTACATGGGCTAAGTCAGGCATTTCATGGGAGGCTTAGATGACTCTGAGTGTGAACCACCCTTGAAACGTGTGAAAGTTCCTTCAGGAGATTTGAAGAAATTATTGGACGACTCATCTCATACAGAGCCTCTATCTGTCTCTTTGGGAGACCTGATGGCTCGGCCACTATCCTTCCAAGGAGACAGGGAATGGTTGGTTCAAAAGGAGTTATCAACAAACAGGAATTTATCAAAATCATAACTAGTGCATTGTATTCTCTGGGTTATGACAGGACTGGGGCCCTTCTAGAGGAAGAATCTGGGATATGGCTGCACTCATCAGCAGTTAATTTGTTTATGCAGCAAGTTTTGGATGGAAAATGGGATGAAAGTTTGGCCACTTTGCATGATATTGATCTCTCGGATGAAACTGTCGTTAAATCAGCATCTTTCTTGATATTGGAACAGAAGTTCCTAGAGCTTTTGAAAGAGGGAAAAGTCATGGCTGCTTTAGGTACTCTAAGGAATGAGATTATGCCCCTTTCCATCAATGTGGGTCGTGTTCATGATCTTGCAGCCTGCATCATCTCTCCTCCCCATTGTGTAGTACTTGAGCTTTCCAGTCAAAACAATGCAACAAACTCACGCTCAAGGTTTCTTGAGAAATTACAGATATTGTTTCCTGCAGCAGTTATGGTACCTGAAAGGAGGTTAGAACATCTAGTTGAACAGGCTCTTGACGTGGAACGAGATGGTTGTGTATTTCACAACACTTTGGATAGTGAACTGTCGTTGTACTCAGATCATCAGTGTGGAAGAAACCAGATTCCTTCTCAAACATTATAGGTTAGATATGTAATCTTGGTTCAAGGTTCTTAGTTTCTCATTCTGGCTTGTTCAGTTCCTGCTTGTTCTATACCTTTTTTCATCAGCTAACAACAGAAATTCATCATCTTCTTGAGCATGTAAGAGACAAGTAGTTCTTGGTTTCTTAAGAAGGGGTTCATTGTGACCATTATCTACTACATTATGCACATCTTTACAGCATCATAAATTAATTGTTCAGGATGCCTGTTTATGACCATTTTTTATATGCCGGTTTGTTTTAGGTGAATGTGCTTAAATAGCTTCTGGTAAGTATTTATGTATATATTATCTTTGCCACTTCTATCTTAGTCATTGTATCCTATTGCAAATATGTGGGAGAAAAAAAAGTGTATATATATACACATTTATGGGCTAGAACTTTCTATTTGCTTGAGACTTATGTTCAGTGGTATTTCTGTTTGATGTTCATTTTTAAGTGTGCACTGGTATGGACAGTGGTGCAGAACCAGCTAGCATGGTTCCATATCCTAAGAGAGGGAGAGGGGATGATGTTAACCTTCAGCCACTTTTGGGGAGTTAGAGTTGGTCAGCTGAGCAAAGCACACAGTTAAATCGTGACCCCTTTTACTTCCTTTCAGTCCAAAAGCCTTCACCATGCATAATTACCTGTCCTATGTAGCTTGGGGTACATCCAGATGCAAGTTTAATGACAAGCTATGATGCCACGGATACTTGAACAAGGTAGCCGTGTCTGTTTAGTATTTGTTCCAAATATTGATACTCCTCAAATGCTTACAAATACATTTCCTACACTTCTTAAATATATCCATGAATTGGGAAAAAAAGAGAGAAACTTTCAAACGTGTTTGATGCTTCCTAGATGCTTTGAGACACATGTAACATTTTTGATACTTCTTGAATGTATTCATGATTTGAAAAAAATAATAATAATTTTGAAAATTATGTTCTTATTTTATTTTATTTTTTGTAATGTGGAAGAGTGTACTAGCGTGGGAAACCCTGGATGTATGCAATCACCCTCGAGCCCCACAGATCAGGTAAACTGGGACTTGAACCTAAATCCTCGATTATTTACACCACTGAGGCTTGCTGTTGAGCTAACCCGGAGGGTTATATGTACTTATCTTTTCTAAGTCACACCAAATTTTTGCCTTCAGCTAATCTGTTTTCTCTTTTGAGTTAAGAAGCTTCCCCAATTCCCCTTTATTACCATCCATCTCATCTCTCTTAATTGGACAGGATGCATTGCTTTTTTGAACATCCAACTCTCATTTCTTGGAGTAGTCTTTCCTTCCTAATTTCTACCTTCTTGAAGACACCCATGTTCTAATCTTCAAATCTTCTTTTAGCCTTTTCATTTTATAACCAACCCAAATTCTGGTTCTCCCACCACACTATACCCTTGCCACCATGCTCTCACCATATCAACAAACCCTTCTTCTCTTAACCATGTTTTCTCAAAATGGAACTAGCTCTTCCCCCTAAGCTTACCACCATACTCCAACATTTCTAGCGCACAGTTTGAAATCGGGCAAGGAAGACACATTTTAGCTACATTTGGTAATTGTTCCTCCCACTCTATTGATACAAGAAATATGTTTAACTGCGACGTAGAAGGATTCTCTTTGCCATTACTACATGCAAACCTCCTTCCAATCAATAATCCCTGAGTTGCCAATAAACTCAGAAAATTCTTTCATAGCTCTAGTTATTCTCAAACATTCCATTTTCATTAGAGAACAGCCCACTTTCATGAGAGAATCTAACCATGTTAAAGTTGCCACCGATGCAAAGTGGAGCCTCCTATTTACTTTTCACCAACAAATCCCCCAACAGCTGCACCTAACTCCGTCATTCACAGGGCCATAAACTCCTGAGGATGATCGGTGGAAGCTATCCCCAGTTTGGAACAAACAAGATAAGGAGGAATTCCATTTCCAACAGTCAAGCCCGAACAACACTCTAGAGTCGTATAACAGCTAGTCAGCGATTATCACCTGATATACCCAACTCTTAATACGCACCACCCCCGCTCCTTTACCTCCCCAAACAACCCTCACCACAACATCTCCTTTGTCTCGATCTCCTGCAAAAACTATAAAACCCTCCACTCCTTCACTAGTGCCTTAATCACCACACATTTACTAGGATCGTTCAAACCCCCAATTTCACAATATGATCCTTAGCTTCATGGGTACACCATTGATGTTGACAAATTCCCTACTGAGTTTGAATTTGACCACCCCCCTTTCTAATTCCTCTATTCTCTTTCCCCTCAAATCTTATAATCTTGCTCAGTATCGCGTAGGCTTCTAGTATATGATTAAGTCTCTACCTCCCCCTATCTCTTGAGGCTTCAGCACTGCAATGGGCTTGTATAAAATTAGTGCCTGACAGTGAGTCTTGCTTAACATTTCCCAAAATAGAAACCTCATCAGAACCTATTGAACACCCCTCTATGACCCAAGCCTCGAGATGACCCTTATTTGAAACTCTTGACATCACCTCACAGTAGAACTTTTCCCTCTGCCTCCAGCATAATGGCCAGATTAGTTGGTTTTGCTAGATACTTGTCCCCATCAATACCTATGAGCCTTTCAGCACAACTCCAACCAGCCCCTATCTGTCCTGATCACTGCTCTTAAACCTCTGCTTCCCCCATTGCATTGGACTCTTCTCTCTCTCTATCTCTCTCTCTCTCTCTCTCTCGCATGTCATAGGCTCACACTTTCAGCACTTGCACAGGCCAAACCATGCAGCATTAAGGCAAGTACTCCCCTTGCTTGAGTTTGCCCTAGTTAGCCTTCGCCTCGTATACTCCCTCTTGGTGTGGTAGTAGCGTCACTTGTTCGCTCTCTTAGACTTAGTTCACTCAACCCAACACTCTTTGGCAAGATAGTTGGCTAAGGAGTATTTCTATTACTCAAGAATACTTTACAACCTTAGAATCTCTGATGCTAGAATACTCTACCCGTTGTTACAACAATTCGTTCACATCCTAGTGAATTGCGAATTGGGATCGCGTGATCCAAAACATGACTCAATAGCGACTTGGAACGCAAGATTTAGCGTTCCAATTTAAAATATCAAACGTTACAAAAAAAAATTATTCAACATACAAGAAAATACATACACATATCGTTGGAATTTTATTGTATAACAACTTGGATTTGTTGAAAATTTTCTAGTGTATATATATCACGGTTTTAAATCGCAGTTGCAGAATACGACTCGGTCGTGGTCGCGGTGTAATGGTATCGGGAGTATCGGATCATTCTTAACTGGGATCGGAAACTGCAACCGTGAATTTTTTCAAATACTACCAAATCTCTTAAAAGCTACGCATCTTAACTACAATTATTACATTTTAATATCTTTTACTATTATTTTTCATTTTTCTAACACCTAAAAAATATTTTTCTTATAAATAACACTGAAGAAGATATTTTATTATTCTATATGAATTTTTTAAAGTTAAACTAATGAGAAGTATCATTTAATTTGAATTACATTACAACAAGTAATACAAATAATAACAAAAAATTATTATAAGTATGAAAATCAATATAATGTAATTAGTTATGGAATAAATATTTTAAAAAAATTTTGAGGTCAAAAGACCTTTTTCGAGTTTGCATTGACC
Source organism: Nyssa sinensis (assembly GCA_008638375.1). Classification (NCBI taxonomy): domain Eukaryota; kingdom Viridiplantae; phylum Streptophyta; class Magnoliopsida; order Cornales; family Nyssaceae; genus Nyssa; species Nyssa sinensis. The sequence continues at coordinate 22,878,326 of CM018045.1, read as the reverse complement.
CAAATGTTTTGGTAAACCATTTCAATTTATTTTTGAATTATTTTATTAAGTATCTCTCTTATGTATAAATTTTATAAAAATAGAAATCATAAGAATTTTACAAAAAATTAAAAGAAAATTAAAACTTTGAAAAAAAACTTAAAACAGTTATAATAGTCTTGTAACGGCCGAAATGGTTCGATAATAGCCCATAATGGCCGTAACGGTCGATAAGTGACGGTATCGGATGATATGTTTGTGACTTTTAGTCACACTGATATATTGGCTAATATCAGTATCGGAGGGTTAAAAAATCGATACGTAACGTAACAACCGATATTGAAAACCATGATATATTTACATACGAATATTATTACAAATATAATAAAAAAACATATCACATTCTAACTAAACGTATTTCGTTCTAACAAAGTGATCCGAAGAAACCTATCCCTAACATATCATATTCTATGACAAGTAACGATCTACGTTCATGTTTTCGTTCTACGTACTATAACGATCGACGTTCTAGGTAATATTAGTCTCTACCACACTCTTCTACAAGACAAGGATACTCTAGATAACTCCATAAGACTTGAGAATATACAAGATAACACTGGAAGACTCTAGACAACTCAAGAAATCTCTAGATTCTCCAGCCATGTAGCTAAAATGCTCCTCGTAAGCACCTGCTTGACGACTGTGTTTTGTAACCTTCCAGGATTTGGTGGGGTGTGACATTTCGCTTTGAAACCCAGCCTTTTGGTTCCTTTTAACTGTGCCCAGCCCTTTCTCAGTTTGCAAACCTCTATAGACGTTCCTGAGCCTTGACCAATTTTTATTTCTAGACCAATATTTCTCCCTCTTTTGGTTACAGGTTTTAGAAAGGCCTAACTCATCTTGCATTTCCTTCCCAATCTTGCTCTAAAGCCCTTTTTCTAGCCACCACCTAATTCCTGGACTTTGGGCCTCCCTAGGTCTGCATATACAACATATATATAATGGATTAAGGACTATAAAACAAACCAAGCTACTCAAACTTCGCTCATTATTGCTTTGTGAAAGCTGGTTTGAGCTCATTCATTAACCTCCTGGAGCTGAGCTTGAGTATAAGGTTTAAACTTGTTATCGAAACATGAGCATAATTTAGTCAGTGGTGATGCACTTGGCTTGATTAGGCTCCAAATTATGTGCCATTACGTGGATTTGACAGGGGTTGGGGAGAGGGGGTAAGGCTAAATCTATGAGGTACAATTGTAATATTGGTCCCTTTTAGTGGCATTTCTGTCTCTTTAATTTTAAATCCTTGAAGTGATAATGCTCCCTGGCAAAAGTAACAGGCATACTTATGCATTGTACCTATTCTTAATGCTGACGTGAAAGATCATTATTGAGTTGGCTGAAGGTATCTATGGAAAAGGACAAGGGATTCCCACATATTTGGCACCATCCAATAGAAGTTGATAACTGTCGAAGGTATTTTAGAGAATGAAAAAGATATTTTCTTTTCTCTAGGAGATCAATATTTATAGTCGCAACTTACTAGTAAATAAGGAAACTATCCTAAATTAATTTCTACAATTAATCAATCAATCTAATGTCTAAATTAAGTTACAAATTAAGTCAATATTTACAACACTCCCCCTCATGTTGGAGAGTATATATTTATAACTCCTAGCTTGTTACAAATAGAGTCAATGGCAGCCTTTGGTAAAGCTTTGGTGAAGATGTCGGCGAGTTGATTACTAGAAGGAGCAAACGAAGTGGTGATTTCCTTGAACTCTACTTTAGATCGAATGAAATGACAATCAACTTCAATATGCTTAGTTTGTTCGTGAAAGACTGGATTGTTAGCGATATGAATCATCGCTTGATTGTCACAATAGAGAAGTGTTAGACCACGTACTGGAACATCAAATTCTTGCATAAGTGTTCTTAACCAAGTCAACTCACAAGTAGTATGTGCCATTGCTCGATACTCTGCCTCAGCATTATAACGTGCCACAACTGACTGCTTCTTGCTTTTCCAAGTCACTTTATTACTCCCTAAGAAAATACAATAACCAATGGTAGATTTACAATTTGCATATGATCCTGCCCAATCAGTATCAGCAAGATAACCATGTAGGAAGGCATTTTTAACACCGAGCTGATGAAGAGGCCAATTGAGATTCGCAGCAAGAGATATGATAACCTGAACAAAATTCAATTTGGCAATAGGAGAGGAAGTCTTGGTGTAATCAATGCCATAGGTTTGGGTAAAACCTTTGGCCACAAGGTGAGTCTTCAGCCGATCAACAGTACCATTAGGATTCTGCTTGATCATGAAGACCCTACAACAACCAACAATTTTAGCACTAACAGGTTTAGGAACAAGAGCCCAAGTACGATTTAATTCCAAGGCATGCATTTTCTCTTCCATTGTAGTCCGCCAACTGGAGTGGGAAAGAGCTTCCTTGTAGGATTTGGGAACAACAAGAGATAACAGGGACAAAGAGAAAGCTTGAAAGGAAGAGGATAAATGATCATAAGAGACAAAGTTAGAGATAGGATGAGTAGTGTAAGTACGTTTACCTTTACGAGCTGCAATGGGCAGATCAAGATCAGAGTTAGAAGAATGAGATGGATCAGCAAACGGCAAGGTAGGTGGAGGATGTGAGAGAGAAGGTCCAGTAGAAAGAGTGACTGGAGCTACAACTTGGTGACGACGAACATACACCTGAGAAATAGGAGGGCGAGTAGGAACACTAGTAGGTAAAACAAGATCAAGAAATAATGGTGCTTGTAACTGACTTTTTTCTGGAGAATAATAGGAAACAGTTTCAAAGAAAGTGACATCAACACTGACAAAATGTTTACGTAAGATAGGACTGTAGCACCTGTGACCTTTCTGTGTGCGTGAGTAACCAAGAAATATCCATTTATGGGCACGAGGGTCAAGTTTGCCATGACTAGGTTGCAAGTTATGCACAAACGAAACACATCCAAAAACTTTGAGAGAAATGAAAAAAAAGGTGTTTTATCAGGAAACATGATATTAAAAGGTGATTTTCCCTGTAGAATGGGAGAGAACATCTTATTTAAAAGAGACATAGCTGTAAGGATAGCACCCCCCCCCCCCCCCAAAAAAAAACACTTGGGAACAAGCATCTGAATCATAAGGGCACGAGCTATAGCAAGGATGCGACCGTTCTTTCTTTCAGCAATCCCATTTTGTTTGGGGGGAGGGTGGTGACCCAGCATGTTTGGTGGATAATGCCTTTGGACTCGAGAAAATGTTTAAAATAATTGTCTTTATACTCTTGAGCATTGTCAATTCGAAAAGCTAACAATTTGGCATTGAATTGATTAGAAATTTCAGCATAAAAGGATTGAAAAACATTAAACAATTGAGAACGATTTTTAAGCACATATACCTATGTCAAACGAGATGGATCATCAATAAAAGTAACAAAATATCGAGAACCACATAAACCAGTGGTCCGAGATGGTTCCCAAATATCATAATGAACTAGTGCAAAAGATTGGAAACAAGGGAGGTCAACACGTAGAGGAAACGAAACTCTACGATGTTTACTAAATTCACATGTCTCACAATTAAAACTAGAAAAATCATATAAAGTAGGAACTAAGTGACGAAGATTTGCAGAAAACGGATGTTCAAGGCAACAGTGACATTGATAAAGAGAAACAACGGAATTTAGAGCAGAAGGAGTCGATTGACCCACCAATCATTCTCTTCGTCTTTAGATCCTGACATTCACAATAAAGAGATAGAATGTCACTAAACAGTTGAAGAACTGGGTAAGTTTACGGATAGACAACAAATTGAAAGGAAATTGGGGTATGTATAAAACAGATGAAAAAGTGAGACCAGAAGTGCAAACACTACCAATTCCTTGAACACAAGCTTTAGTCCCATTAGTAATAGTGACAAAGGAGTGAGAAGGACAAAAAATATTAGAAAGAAGAGACAAGTTACCTGTCATATGATCAGACTCCCAGAATCAAGAATCCAAGAAGTGCTAGAAGAAGAATGAAGACGTGTTACCTGAAGAGACCAAATTGGCTGTAGTTGTAGAAGAGGCATTGGCACGCTAAAGAATAGAATCATACTCTTTGTTGTCCTTGGTGTCCAATTTATTGGCCATGATAGGACAAAGAAGTTGCTAGAGCAAAGATTTGAGAAGTAAGAGAAGTTGGCCGAGACTGGCTAGGCTGAGGGAGCCGAGAGGCTCTACTGAGGGTGACGAGAGGTTGGGCCGAAGAGGTCGAGAGGTGCTGAAGGAGCCAAGAGGCTCTACCAAGAAGGGCCAAGGGAGACGAGAGGCATCGAGAAGGGGAGGATTGAGAAAGAGAAGCTATGGTTTATAAAACCTGCTCTGATACTATGTTGAATATATTTTAGAGAATGAAAATGATATATTCTTCTCTCTAGGAGGTCAATATTTATAGTCACAACTTACAAGTAAATAAGGAAACTATCCTAAATTAATTCCTACAATCAATACAATCAATTAATTAATCAATCCAATGTCTAAATTAAGCTACAAATTAAGTCAATATTTACATTAATAACAAAGCTTAAAAATTATCTGTAAATAGTTATTTGCCAGAGTGGATTTCAAACAGTTAAAAATGAGCTGAACTTTGCTCGAGAGATTGCATAGCACAACAAGTGGAGCCAGAGCTTCATTGGCCATTCTTTAATCCATCTCGAGCCAATCTTAAATGTAGCTACTATCCTGTCGAAATGAGCCAAACTCTTCAATAGTTTGCTAGGTTTGGCTTGTTTACTCCTTTATGCAATTAGGATGATGTACAAAGATATATAATATGCCCCCTTCTTCTATTTCAAACATAGCAATCAATTGGAAAATGGGTCTTTAAGCTCACGAGACTTTGTGAAGAAATTGGCAAGATGATAGTGGGCCTCTTCCTCATTATACTCTTTATTGCTTGCTTGTGAGAAGTCTTGTTTATCTCACTCTC